>JAZKJV010009036.1:0-466406 GCA_037367405.1 Ottelia alismoides | reverse complement strand
TGGGTTGTTATGAAATGAAGAAATATTTTATGGTATTTGCAGTTGTGCCCCTGTGAGCGTTTTTATTGGACATGTGCGGATTTTAGTGGGCTTTTTGCACCCGTACCCTCGGACTTTTTGGTACCAGTTACCAAAAGGTCCCAGGAGTGGGTTTTTATTACAAAGAGGCCCTTGAGTGCCCCAGCCACGCGCCACGCGCGTGACTTGCTGGGAATTTTGCACCTTGGCCCCCAGATTCTCGGGTATTTGCACTTACGTCCTTGTGCACTGTGCCCACTTTGCATTTTTGAATAAAATATCAAATTACCTCCAAATCCCATGAGATTTTGACACATGGCTCCTGCCATGGTGTAGGAATTTTAGGGATTTTTGAGGGCATTTCTGATTTCGTTTAGTATTTTTAAAAATTCAAAAACCTTGCTTTTAGCTACTGTCTAGATATAAAAATACCAAAAAAATTATAAAATCACCCCCAAAAATTCTAAAAAAATTAGCTACCGTTTCTTGCTTGTTGTTTGATTTTCTAGCCAATTTTGGCTATTTTTCATTGCTTAAAAACCCTAAAAATCTAAAAACCCCTAAAAACTCATAAAAAATATAATAAATAACATAAAAATCCAAAAACAATAATTTAGGTGCCCAAATTTTCCTTATTCTTTCTAGATTACAGGAGAATTACCTCAAGGCTTGTTGAGATCCATAAATATTTTATTTTTGGGTCTTAAGCCTTGCTGGACAGTACCTTTCATTTTTAGCACTGTTTGATTTTTAGAAAATAATTTACCCATTAGAAAAATCTCAAAAATTCACCAAAAACATTTAAAAACTTAAAAAACATAAAAACAATTTTTCTGGAATTTTTGCTTGGTTTTTGGTGTGTTAAATAAATTGCTTAAGTGTGCTTGTTTATACTTTCTTTTATTTCCTTCACATATTAAAAATTCTAAAAAATTTAAAAACAATTAAAAACCACTAAAAATTAGCTTCTCTGAAATTTGACTACTTAGTTTTTCAATCGTGCTCCTTGTGTTCGACCCTGGATCGCTATACCAGGTAAAAAGAATAGCGAAGACCGCTTACATTGAATTTCTTGATTTTCTGAGTGGTTTTTATCAATTTTTCTCGATTGACCGCGCTTGGTGATTTGGGTCACAACGACCATTTTATTTACATACTTAACCCGATTGTCAGGCGCGTCATCACCTGCCTCCTTACCGATCAGCAGGCTACTTTCAGATGGGAGATGGACGAGTTCCGCCAGGAGATGCGGGAGATTGTGAGAGGGAAGGCCACCATACCTGCCCAGATCGAGCCCAATCCGAACAACCTCAAGAGGAAACCTGAGCAGGTAGATTTCACAGAGTATGCCACTCCTAGGGATGCATTTGGAGATATGTCTGCATATTTGTTTGATACTGATTTTGTCACACTTAGGAGCGGTAGGATGCCAGCAGGCGGCACCTCGTCTGAGCGACACCTCGAGGACAATTCCAAAGCACCAGACGAGGAGGAGGAGCGCGGTACTGAGGCCACGAGAGATGATGACGGTGGTACTGATGCCACCATGGATGCTGATCCCACCGACGGTACTGAGGCCGTCGTTTCACCAGATGGAGGAGGTGGTATTGATGCCACCGATGTTGCCGAGCTAGAGCGCGGTGCTGATGCCGCAAGACATGCCGAGGGTGGTGCTGATGCCACCATTTTTACTTCTGAGAGTCGTGTAGTCTTTCCTTCTATTCATGTATCTCAGGACATTTCTGGCAATAAAGGAAAGGGTTTATTTTCTTCTAGTCCACCTGTGGTGCTTGATGTATGTGTGGACTCTGCCGTTGAGCAGCCTAGACCCTCTCCTAGTCCTTCATCTGAGAAGGACCCTGTGATCCCCTTCCCTAGAGCACTCCACATGGGAAAGGGGAAGAAAACCAAAAATCCCAAAAAGAAGCAGCAGGAGGAGTTTAGCCAGTAGATGGTCGACCAATTCCACATTCAGCTGACTCTTCAGGAGGCCTTGCAACACATCCCTTTACTCCAGAGATCGCTTAGAGACAGGACTACAGTTAGGAGGAAGATGAGGAATAACCAGTCAGAGATCCATGTGCTGACCAGAGCCACGTATTTCGTGATCCAGAACCGTCTGCCGGCCAAGAGGCCAGATTCAGGAACCTCATATGTTAGATGCCATATCAGAGAGAAGAGGTTCGATCGCACTCTATTAGACAGCGGTTCATCAATCAACCTACTTCCGGCAGCCCTTCTCGACCGCTTCGAGTTGGGCACTGTACGACAGAGCAGGACAGTCCTTCAGTTTGCTGATCGATCTGTTAAGAGGTCGAAGGGGTTGCTGAGGGACGTTGTCGTCACGATTCAGGATCTGCAATTCCCCGTGGACTTCGTTGTGTTGGACATGGAGATCCCTGAGTCAGTGACCGATACCTCCATCATTCTAGGTCGCCCGTTCTTGGCCACAGCCAAGGCAGTGACCGATCATGATAGCGAGAAGGTATACTTTCGCATCGAGGGCGAGAGTGTACAAATAGAGACGGTCGAGGACATCAGAGTCAGAGATTCAGCATGCTCAGAGCCGACCACTGATTCAGAGCAGATGACAGATGCATGGCCAGACATCCACCAGGACTGTGACTTTGTGATCACAGATGAGGAGGCAGTTTGGGCAGACCCAGCAGCACAGGCCATCCTTTCACCTTCAGAGTACACTGATGCAGAGACGCCAGTAGAGGAGAGCTTGGAGAGCGCATACCTGGTCCAGGATACTGTTCAGTCGGTAGAGCCGGTTCTTGACCGTGAGACTGAGTTTTTATGTGATGATGATACAGATCCCTCGGAGTCAGATTTTGATTGGGCAGAGTTTGATGATCTTATACCATGTCTGACTTACACTGAGACTGCAGCTAGGGAGGAGGTAGATGCCATGCAGAGCAGAGACAGTCCAGTAGAGCAGCCTTCTCCAGATTCAGAGTGTGAGCGAGAGTTTCAGTTTTCCCATGCGGATTTGGCAGCCTTCACTCAGAGTTTTCAGAGGCCAGATACACCAGCACCCAGTTGTCCAGAGCTGAAGCCACTTCCTGTGTCGCTGAAGTATAGGTTCCTTGCGGGTGAGCACGAGATGTACCCAGTCATTATCTCCGTCGATTTGACTGGAGAGCAGGAATCCCGTCTGATGGGGGTTCTTGAAAAGAACCGCAAGGCAATAGGATGGAGCGTAACCGATCTTCAGGGGATAAGTCCGGCCATGTGCTCCCACTATATCTATCTCGAGGAGGAGGCGAAGCCGTCGCGTGAGTTCCAGCGGCGGCTGAACCCGAATCTGAGAGAGGTTGTCATGAAGGAAATTTCGAAATGGTGGAGCGCCGTTTTTATCTACCCCATCTATGACTCCAAGTGGGTCAGCCCGTTGTATGTGGTGCCCAAGAAGACGGGCATCACTACAGTTGTCAGCGAGTCTGGTGAGGAGATTGCTACCCGGGTACCCACATCTTGGCGAGTCTGCGTGGATTACAGACGACTCAACCATGCCGCCAAGAAGGATCATTTCCCCCTGCCCTTTATAGATCAGATCATTGAGAGACTGGCGGGGAAGAGCCATTACTGTTTTCTAGATGGGTACTCCGGCTACAACCAGGGGGCCATCGCTCCCGAGGATCAATACAAGACTACCTTCACCTGTCCCTTCGGCACATACGCCTTTAGACGCATGCCATTTGGGCTATGCAATGCCCCTGCGACTTTTCAGAGATGCATGTTGTCTATCTTTTCGGACATGGTGGGGGAGTGCTTGGAGGTCTTCGTGGATGATTTCTCAGTCTACGGCGATGGATTCGACTCTTGTCTTGACTGCCTAGACCGAGTCCTTCAGCGATGCATTGA
The DNA here is from genome assembly GCA_037367405.1 of Ottelia alismoides. Classification (NCBI taxonomy): domain Eukaryota; kingdom Viridiplantae; phylum Streptophyta; class Magnoliopsida; order Alismatales; family Hydrocharitaceae; genus Ottelia; species Ottelia alismoides. Next base: position 462,518 of record JAZKJV010009036.1, on the reverse strand, counting down.
AGTTCACCTTGTGTTGTCTTGGGAGAAGAGTCACTTCATGGTGACTCAAGGGACGGTGCTTGGCCATATCATCTCCAACAGGGGCATGGAGGTTGATCCGGCCAAGGTAGATGTCATTAGAAAACTCGTACCGCCGTCCAACTTGCAGCAGTTATGGTCTTTTCTGGGGCACGTCGGTTTCTACCGACGCTTCATTAATTATTTCAGTAGGATTTCCCGGCCGTTGACTGATCTGCTTACGAAAGACACCGAGTTCCTTGTCGATGACAAGTGTCTTTCGTCGTTCGAGACTCTCAAGAGATGTGTTGTTGAGGCTCCTGTTCTCCAGCCGTCTGATTGGTCTCTCCCATTTGAGATCATGACGGATGCCTCCGATTTTGCCGTAGGGGCCGTGCTGGGACATAGGAGGGATGGAGTCCCATTTGCTATTCACTACGCTAGCCGTACATTGGATGCCGCGCAACGGAACTACACAATCACTCAGAAGGAGATGCTAGACGTAGTTTTTACCCTAGATAAGTTCAGATCTTATATTATCGGATCTAGAGTGACCATTTACACTGATCATACCGCCATCAGGTACCTTATGGAAAAGAAGGATGCCAACGATAGATTGACCAGATGGATCCTTCTACTCCAGGAGTTTGACATAGAGATTAAGGACAAACCTGGAGTCAAGAATGTGGTGGCGGATCATCTCTACCGATTAGAGCATCTTGAGGATTCTGAGCAGACTGGGCCTATATGTGATACCTTCCCAGATGAGGCGATCGTTGCTATCGCCTCCCTCCCGTGGTACGCCGATATTGTGAACTTTCTTGTTGCTAAGAAAGTTCCACAAGATTGGCCCAGACAGAGACTTGAGACCTTCCTCGCGAAGGCCAAGTCCTACCACTGGGAGGATTCCATCCTTTACCATGAAGGAGGGGATAGCGTCTGGCGTAGGTGCATTCCTCAAGAGGAGCACCATAGCGTCCTCACTTACTGCCATAAGCTTGAGGCATGAGGACATCACTCTGGGAGGAGAACGGCACAGAAAGTGCTCCAATCCGGCCTATGGTGGCCTACCCTCTTCAAGGACTCTGATGAGTTCGTGAAGAGGTGTACTGATTGTCAGAGGATGGGCACTTGTGGACAGCGTGATATGATGCCGATGCAGCCCATTCACTTCTATGAGGTTTTTGACGCATGGGGCAAAGATTTCATGGTTCCATTCCCTAAGAGTCAGGGATTTGAGTACATTCTGTTAGTCGTGGATTATGTTAGTCGTTGGGTTGAGGCCATCCCCTCTCGAACCGCAGATGCTAGGACTGTTTGCAGATTTTTGAGGAAGCATATCATTTCACGGTTTGGGGTACCTCGAGTGTTGATATCTGACGGGGGGTCTCATTTCGTCAATGACCAAGTGAAGGCCCTTGCTAGCGAGTTCGGCATAGACCATCGAGTTGCCACTCCATACCATCCTCAGACGAATGGTTTTGCCGAAGTGTCTAACATGGAGATCAAGACTATATTGTAGAAAGTCGTCCGCCCTGACCGAAAGGATTGGTCACAGCTTTTGGACTCGGTCTTGTGGGCATATAGGACGTCTTTCAAGACACCTTTGGGCACATCTTCCTTTCTCCTCGTTTATGGCAAGCCATGCCATTTACCTGTTAAGTTGAGACATAGGTCACTTTGGGCTGTCACTGATATACTTTTGGATCCAGATAGTGTAGGGGATCAGAGGAGGGCAGAGTTAGGAGCCTTGGAGGAGCTTCGTGATACCGCCTTCTCAAACAACCTACAATACAAGGAGAGAGTGAAGGAGTGGCATGATTCTCATATCAGCCACAAGCATTTTGAGCCAGGACAGAGAGTATGGCTGTTTGATGCTAGGCTTTGTCTATTTCTAGGGAAGCTACAGAGCAAATGGAAGGGACCGTATTTGGTGAGAAAGGTACACGACAATGGGAGTATTGACATATCTGAGTTGTCTTCTGAGAGTACCTTTTGAGTGGACGGCCATCGGCTCTAGCCATATCTAGATCATGAGCCACAGGTCGTTGATGTTGCCCCTATTCATTTTGCATGAGATGTGGTCTCTTGACTCACATCTATTGCATCTCATGCCTGATTATCACTATTCTCCGACTTGTATAGATCCAGTTGTCAATATCATTCCATTCTTTAGTCCCACATCCCTTTCCTCATCTTATTATTATGCTATACTTAGGGTGTACTTTACCCTAAGTATAGGGGGGATGTAGGACTCTCGGGTATTCTTTTGATTCATTTCTACCTCTGTTTTTGTTGCCTATACTTAGGGATATTTTACCCTAACTATAGGGGGGGGTAGACCCTGTACATTCTTTGCTCGGCTCACCCCTCCTCTGCCCAACACATTTGGAGTAGGAGAAAGCGCTTGTTCGGGTGTGAGCTCGCGGCGCGTGGATTTGGGAATTACTTGCTGACTGTTTAATTTAGTCTAAGTCCAAAACGTGACTATAGGAGCATGCAAAGGTTATTAGGTGTTTGGACCTATTCTAATCGATCAAGCAGACCTAGATCTAAGAGCTCAATCCACAAAAGAAAGTGAAAAATGAAACTCAAAACCGGAAAATGACTGCGATGAAAACACGAGGAAAACGGCGGTGAGCCCCCGGGTGAACAAACACCCGGAAATTAGGCCCGAATGTCTAAGTCCAAGGTACCTGTATTATTACAAATTAAATGAATATCACTCTCTCACAAATAAAATAAAAACTAGCTAAGCACTCTCTCTCACTCTCCTTGCTCTCTCCTGCCGGCTTGGCTTAAGAAAAGCCGGCTCCACGTCCCAAGGTTGCGTCGGGTCACCTAAGCCACCCGCCTCGCTCCGCGGTCCCTCGCAAGAAGACAAAAGAGAAGGTCAGATAGTTCACAAAGATATATCAAAAATGTGAGAGAAGGAAAACAAAGCTATGGTAAACAAACACACAAACAATAAAAATGAACTACAAGCTGTTGCTCCCCGGCAACGGCGCCATTTGATGTGGCCGATATCGAGTGCGGTCGTATTGACTCACAAGGCGAGTCAACAGTCGGTGTATTGACCACACTAAATAATGACTAAATCAACAATTAACCCACACTAAAAATCAACAATTAGAAATAAATGTGGAGTTAAAATTTATTTTTAACTCTGCACAAATGATGTATATGGGCAAGTATGCAGAGAGTTCGAACACAGGGAGCAAGCAGTGTAGCTCAAGCAAATGAATGCACAAGTGAGTGAGTGTGTGATGTGTCTACACTAAGCAAGCAAAGGAATTTTTGTGGGTTTTTAATTTTAAAATTTTTTTTTATTTTAATTTTATATTTGATTTTTAATTTTCTGATTTTTATATTTTATATTTTTTTTATTTTTTTGTTTCTTTTTTCAATATTGGAAAGTAAGGACAATATAAAGAAAGATAAGGTAGAGTATTAATAAAAATGCACAAAAATACTCAAAAATCCAGAAATGAAATGTTTTTGGTCTTTTTAATATTTTTACTGTTTTTGTGATTTTTAAGGATTTTTCTAGGTGTTTTTGGGATGTTTAAAATCTGAAATAAGGCAAACAGTGGAAATAAGGGCTGGCTGTTAGTAAAAGGTAATTTAAAAATAGCAACCAGTAGCAAAAATATTTCACACTATTTTTCTAATAAAAGTAACAAGATAAGGAAGAAACAGAAGCTGAGTTTGCAATTTTTGGGTTTTTCTACTATTTTTTATATTTTTTTGAAGTTTTTGAGTGTTTTTATATTTTTGGTGTTTTTGTTTTGAGATTTTTAATGATTTTTGGACTGACACTAAAAGATAATAAAATAGACACTATGTAATTTTTTTGGAATTTTTAGAGGTGTTTTGATATTTTTTTGGTATTTTCTAAGGTAGACAGTAGGAAAAAGACATGTTTTTGATTTTTAATAAATATGAAAATAAGATAAAATCAAAAACTAATTATGTGGCGTGAAAGTACGACTATCCAGAAACTTAAGTCTATTTTTGTGGAATTTTTGGGCTTTTAGAGATGCCTTAAATAAATAGATCAAGCAAGCACAATTTCAAGGCCTGGCAGGGGCATATACGCAAATAGATAAAACAATCAGGGGCTTACACGCAATTTTCCACAAAATATACAACGTCAAATGCAAGTTACTGGACTAAAAGCAAATACCCAAACCCGGAGGGGTTGACCTGCAAAATTGCCAAGGTCACGCGCACTGCGCACGTGACCTGGCAAGGGCCTCTTTGCAATATTACAAAGTCAGGGGGGGCTGAATGCAAATTACTCCAAAAATATACAACGTGACAAAATACTTAATGGACTAAAAGCTGAAACCCAAAACCTCAGGGGCCTCCTTACAAAATGCACACCTCACGTGTATGGGCACGTGAGGTGAGCAGGTGGAGGGCTAAAATGCAAGTCAAAGAAGTTTGGGGGTTTGTTCGCAAAATTTACAAAACATATTAAACGGCCGATGAAAGTTTTAGTATTAATAAGATATTACAAAAATGGGCGGGGGTTTGTAGCAAAATTACCCACGCCAAGGGCGCATCCAACGGCGCTCGATCTTTCACTTATGACACGTGTCGCTTTCTCAGCCCGCGATGCCCCTTCGCTTGTGCGGCCCAGATCAGAAGATGGCGAGTGATGGACGGCTCTGGACGCGCAGGATCCAACGGCAGCTGTTGGTTCTGGAGGAAGTGCTTGATCGGACGGTGATGAAGCCCGGAGGAAGAACGTCGTATGAACTCGCTTGGGGCGAGTTTGATTCGAGTGCAGCTTTCTCCTCCGACCACCTGGAAGCTATTGGCGGTCCCTCCTCGCTCCTGGAAGATGCCCTGACCCAACGACGAGGCCAAAATGGGCGAAGAAGCCCTGATGCCCTGCCGCAAGGTCAAGGGGAAGGTGCGGCTCCAGGCTGCTCAAATGCGGCAAAACTCGGCTCCAGATGGGGCCTCTTGGCCCCTGGACCTGCACAAAAAGGTGATGTGGTCGGGGGTAAAGTGCCCCGACCACGTAGCAGAGCGGAACGAAGGGGTGACGAGGCGGAGCACGTGGAAACTGGAGGTGGCCGGAGTAGCTCCGGCGACCAATCGATTGAACGAATCGATGGCCAAAACGAAGACTAAAAGGATCGTGATGAAGCTTCGAGTGCACAGGAGTGAAATGCGAACTAAACTATAAGAGATCTAAGCTTCCTCAAGCCCCTGGAAGGCGAGGGAGAAGTTACCTCAACGGCGACCGCCGGAGGTCGTGGAACGCGCTCGAAAGATTGCTCTTCCTCCCCTTTGGCGATGGCAGCCCGTTGCTGTCACCTACAGGCCTCCAAAGCCGGACTAAGGTGGAAGAGAACGAAGTTAAATGCGGTTCAAAAATCAAATTGGGATTCAAACTTTGTTTTTAAAGGGTTGACGGAGGGCTCCATTGACCAAGACATATCTGGAGCAGCAGTGATGCGACGCCCGAGATGATCCATGGGCGTGAAAGCTCTTTGTAAGGGCTAAAAAAGTTGTGAAGGTCGATTCATGGAAGGATGAAAGGATTTGCCTCGAAAATAGGTTGAAAACAAGGTCAAATGCACTCCTGACACAGCTCAGACCTGGGGCAGAGAGTTGACCTGCGGTCAACTGCTGCTGCCCCCTGGTTGGTCCACGTGGACCAACCAGAAAAAGGCCTGAGGAAAAACAATGAAAAATTAATTAAAAATAGATAATGATTTTATTGATTTTTGGTTATTAAATAAAAAATATTTATTATTTTGTATAGTATTTTATTCTGATTTTTAATTATTTTTATAAGGTATATTTTTACAATTTGCATTTATGCCCTTATATAGGTATATTATCTACATGTTTGATTATTTGATTTTTATTTAGGTATTTTTAATTTTATTATTTTTATTTATTATTTTATAAAATTGTAGAATACTTTTATATACATAAATATATTTTTGTTTAATTTTTCTAAGATGTTTTGGATATTTAATAAAATACAAGTGTATTCTGTATAGGTACAAGTGTATATAGTATACCTATGTAGTATTTGTACAAGTATTTTTATTTTTATTTTTCTTTGCATTTTATTTCGATTTTAATGCACACATATACTATAAGTAATATTTACAAAATTATAAAAATATAAAAATTAATAAATAATGAATAAAGAATAAATTGAATATTTTATTCAGTATAGGTATACAACAGGGGTCCAAAACTCAACTTTCAGACCGTAGCTCCGCCAAATGCGAAACCACCACCATTGGGTAGATTATTTTATTCTATATACAATTAAAGGTGAGTACACTGCCTTTGGATTTGTCGTTTGTGAGATACGGGTCTGGGAAGTTGGGATTTTGGATTCTTATTCAGACCATATCTTTTTATCTGTACCTTCTTTTTCTGTGAAATCAATTTTGTCTTTTTCTTTATGAAATTATCTACAACTTTCATGTACAAGGTTTCTTCATTTGATGTACAAAAAGTGGAACCAAAAATAGGTCCCAAAATGAATAAAGGATGAATAGACTGTATAGGTATTTACACTGTATTTCTGACCTTATCTCCCCCTACTTTATTCCTTGTCGACCTATTCATCAAGATGCCTAGGTCTCGGGGGTTTTGGGTCATAAAATATTTACAATATTTTCTTCTTTTTCTTTTCTTTATTTATTCTATAATTTTGGCCGTAATTACAGTAATTTACACACAAACTGAATGCACATGCATGGATGCTAAGATGATGGATTTAATGCTATTTATAGGCATTTGCTAGGGTTTTTGGTGCCAAAATGATAGAATAAAGATGATGAAATGTGGATTCATCATCCCCCTATACTTTACCTTTGCTAGTCCCTAGCAAACACTTATGCAATAAGTGCAAAAAGAGAAAAGAAAGAAAAGAAAAAGAAAAACTTGGATTTTATTTGATTATCAAACTTGTCTTCGCAAAATCAAAGTTTGGAGCTTAAGTCAGACCTTTGGAATTTTAGTGCGGTCGGAACCTTAATGAGAACCAAGTTTGAAATCCAACAGTCCTTGAGAATCCCAAAACTCTGTTCAAGTCTCCTCAATAGCCAGGTCAGAAATACTTCAACTCATACGCAAACTCTTACGACTATGAGTCTGACTCGTACAGTGTAAGTGATATGTAGCTCCCCACCTCAGAAGTGACAAAGAAACAACCTCCCCCAACCTGGTAACTCTAATGCCTCAGTCTAGCAACTCTTTCCTCGAGAAGCGGGGTATTTCCTTCTAAGTTCAAGTGCAACCGGCTCAAGAAGAGGGGGAAGAAGTATAGACTTTTGGAAGCTCAGCCAGTGTAGCTGAGTCTCCCGCTGCTAGCTTCATGAGATGTAATATGGATACCATAAGCTTTTGCTTTTTTTGAACTATATACATACTCCGGTGGGATTATTAAATTTTCAATCCGACCCACCACTTTTTTGGAGTTCTTTTTGCATTTTTTTTTAATTGCATCTGTACAACATATCTACATGAGCAGCATATACAAGAAATTTTCCTCTTGAACCAGTAGACTATCCCTCTTTTGAAGCTTTATTGCAACCCACGGCTTCTGTCTTTAGCCTTCATCACCACTAGACCAAGTTGAGGTGCACTTCCTTCACTATAAGAAGAAGAGAGGTTCCGCCTAGAAGTACTACCCTCATATGCTACCCCAAGCTAAAGGAAGCTGCCTCCTCACCACCTCATCCGTGGAGAGCTATGTGAAAGGTGCAGGTGTCCAAGTTAGGTCATTATCAACAAGAGTCGTGCGTGTGCTCCGAAATACTCTACTTAGGCGGTCAAGAATCCATTGAACCAAGTCCCGTGATCCTCAAAGAATTAAGTCAACTAGACCTGAAGTACCTCAAACCCAGTTCCTATAAGGTTCCTGTTATTAAGTAGATTTTAAGGTCCAATCAAGCTCCAACCTCCGGATTTTACTTAGACTTGTTCAACTATCAAACTTAATCCGAAAAATGCTCATGCTATGCAATGGAATGCAGAAAATATTTTTGTGATGCAATTTTCAAAGATTTTGAACTTTTTATGGATTTTTGAAAAGATGATGATGATGCATATGCAGATGCATTTTTTTGTATTTTTCAAAAAGATTTTTCAGATATTTTTGGTTTTTAATTTTGTAAATGTTTTTGGGAATTTTTGAAACAAAAAGATTTTGGCTAAAAACTAGGTGAAAATATGTACACGGGAGTGCTTCTTTATATATACAAGAAGTGGATTTTAAGAATTTACAGGGTAAGTGATCAATTTTATACATATATATATAGTTAGTGGATTTTGGTGTGATGTTAGTATTCCTCAAACTTATTTGACACAAGGTTTTTCAAACAATTTTGAAGACTATAGTCCAAAATAATTTTTGCAAATATTTTACACACATTTGAAAATCATTTTGCAAAGGCTTTCAAAACAGTATCTATAGATTTTTCACAATATTTTTGCAACCATTTTTCAAACCATTTGCAAATCATTTTTCAAACATTTTTATTTCACATAAAGAAAAGAAGTTTTACAAACCACACAGGTTGAAAACACGAAACAAAATATTTTCAAAATAGTTTTCAATAGATGTTCACAAAGATTTTCAAACTATTTTTCAAACATTTTGCAAAAAACATTTTCACCTGATTTATTAATCAGTAAATACAAAAAGAATTTGAGGAATAACCACATCTTTTTATTAAGGATTTTAATGAATTTTAAAGAATTAGTAGCCATATTATTAGGAAAATACGAAAGTACGAGTTATGGCTAAAGTATATACGTAGTATATACGACCCCCCTATACTTAGCTTGAGCTATGTCCTCATAGATCGGAGAGAAAAGAGAAGACATAACTCGTACTAAGTATAGACAAGTCTAAAGAAGAATAAATGAATGAATCAACGAATGAGAAGTTGATCGTCCCCCCTATACTTAGGATCAAATAATCCTAAGTATAACAGACTGTACACAAAGTAGGGAGGGTCAAGGGTGGGAATGAGCAGATCGTACTCAGATTGTCTCCCCCTATACTTAGGGTAAGATATCCCTAAGTATAGACAAGAAGAGGAGACAATGGAGAGGATCGAAAAGAATAGAAAGACTCAGGGTGCCAACCCCCCTATACTTAGGACAAAGTACGTCCTAAGTATGGAAAACTGTCTTCAAGGGCGGCACCTTTTTGATAGATAAAGAGGATAGAATAGGAAAAGAAGAAAAGAAGAAAAGAAGAAAATAAATCAACAGACATCAGAGTGATATAAACAGATGGATCTGTACAGCGGAAGAGAGAATTTGATCACCATGTATGAGATGTAGATGATGAGAGTCAAAGGACACATCTCATACCAGAAGAATGGGGGCAACGTCAATGGTCGGTGGATCATGATCAAGATATAGTTTCAAGCGTTGACCATTGACGCGGAAGGTAGCGGAAGATGACGGTTCTGATATGTCGATGCTGCCATTGTCATGTACCTTCCTGACCACATACGGTCCTTTCCACTTGCTCTGTAATTTCCCTGGGAATAATTTCAGCCTGGAATCAAACAACCATACTCTCTGATCTGGCTCAAACTGTTTATGGCTGATATGCGAATCATGCCATGTCTTCACTTTCTCTTTGTACTGTAGGCTGTTGGAGAAGGCTGTATCTCTCAACTCCTCCAGGGCTGCCAATTCAGCTCTTCTTTGGTCTCCTATACTTTCTGGATCTAGAAGCAACTCAGTAACTGCCCAAAAAGATTTGTGCTTGATCTCCACTGGCAAATGGCACGGCTTGCCATAAACGAGACGAAAGGGAGATGTCCCTAATGGATTCTTGAAAGATGTCCGATAGGCCCACAGGACCGAGTCCAAAAGTTGCGACCAATCTTTTCGGTCTGGGCGGACAACTTTCTGCAAGATAGTCTTTATCTCCCTGTTCGATACTTCGGCAAGACCATTAGTCTGAGGGTGATAAGGAGTGGCAACCCGATGGTCAATACCGAACTCGTCTGCAAGGGCCCTGACTTTGTCATTGATGAAATGAGACCCCCCGTCTGAAATCAAGACTCTAGGTACACCGAACCGTGAAATGATATTTTTCCTCAAAAATTTGCAAACGGTTTTAGCATCTGCGGCTCGGGCGGGGATGGCCTCAACCCATCGGCTGACATAGTCCACAGCGAGCAAAATATGCTCGAATCCCTGACTCTTAGGAAATGGGCCCATGAAATCAATCCCCCATGCATCAAAAACCTCACAGAAGTGAATGGGTTGCATGGGCATCATGTCTCTCTGTCCGCAGGTTCCCATTTTCTGACAGTCAGTACATCTCTTCACGAACTCATCAGAATCCTTGAAGAGAGTAGACCACCATAGGCCGGATTGAAGCACCTTCTGTGCTGTCCTTTTTCCTGAATGATGTCCTCCTGCCTCAAGCTTGTGGCAGTATGTGAGGACGCTATGCTGCTCTTCTTGAGGAATGCACCTCCTCCAGATACTATCCCCTCCTTCATGATAAAGGACGGGATCCTCCCAATGATAAAACTTGGCCTTAGCTAGGAAGGTCTCAAGTTTCTGCCTGGGCCAACCCTGAGGGACTGTCTTGGCAACAAGATAGTTTACAAAGTCGGCGTACCACGGGAGTGAGGTGACAGCCAAGATCGCCTCATCTGGGAATGTCTCTGAGATAGGTGCGCTGGGCTCAGATTCCTCAAGATTCTCCAACCTGGAGAGATGATCCGCCACCACATTCTTGACTCCAGGCTTATCCTTAATTTCAATATCAAATTCCTGGAGTAGAAGGATCCATCTGGTCAGACGTGCTTTGGCATCCTTCTTAGCCATTAAGTACCTGATGGCGGTATGGTCGGTGTAAATGGTCACTCTAGATCCGAGAATGTAAGATCGATACTTATCAAGAGCGAAGACTACAGCCAGCATCTCTTTCTCAGTCACAGTGTAATTCCTTTGAGCGGCATCTAAGGTTCGGCTGGCGTAGTGAATGGCAAACGGTAATCCATCCCTCCTCTGTCCAAGCACAGCCCCAACGGCAAAATCTGAAGCATCCGTCATGATCTCGAATGGGAGAGACCAATCAGGTGGCTGAAGGACAGGAGCTGAAACAACCATATTCTTGAGAGTCTCAAATGATTCAAGACACTTATCATTAACAATAAACTCGGTGTCTTTGGTCAGCAAGTCAGTTAGCGGTCGGGCAATTCGACTGAAATCCTGAATAAACCGTCGGTAGAAACCGACATGTCCCAGAAAAGACCTTAACTGACGCAAATTGGACGGCGGATTGAGTTTTCTGATGATGTCCACCTTAGCCGGATCGACCTCCATGCCCCTGTTGGAGACGATATGACCAAGGACCGTCCCTTGAGTCATCATGAAATGACTCTTCTCCCAGGATAAGACTAGATTGACCTCTATGCAGCGCTTCAGCACACGGTCTAGGCATTCAAGACAAGCGTCGAACCCGTCTCCATAGACCGAGAAGTCATCCATGAAGACCTCTAAACAGTCACCCACCATGTCCGAGAAGATGGACAACATGCACCTTTGGAATGTCGCTGGAGCGTTACATAGACCAAAGGGCATCCGTCTGAAAGCATACGTCCCAAACGGACAGGTGAATGTCGTTTTCTCCTGGTCTTCGGGCGCAATGGCCACTTGATTATATCCAGAGTACCCATCAAGAAAACAGTAATGGCTCTTCCCAGCTAACCTCTCGATAATCTGATCAATAAATGGTAGCGGGAAGTGATCCTTCTTGGTGGCCTCATTCAATCGTCTGTAGTCCACACAGACCCTCCAAGAAGTTGGTACTCTGGTAGCGATCTCCTCTCCGGACTCATTGATAACTGTAGTGATACCCGTCTTCTTGGGTACCACATGGAGTGGACTAACCCATTTGGAGTCGGAGATGGGATAGATGAAATCAGCGCTCCACCACTTGGAAATTTCTTTCATGACTACGTCTCGAAGATTCGGGTTCAGCCGTCGTTGGAATTCACGCGACGGCTTAGCGTTATCTTCAAGATAGATGTGGTGAGAGCAAAGCTTTGGGCTCAGCCCCTGGAGATCAGCTATACTCCAACCGATTGCCTTGCGGTTTCTTTCAAGAACCTCCATCAGACGAGATTCTTGTTCTCTAGTCAAATCTGCTGAGATAATGACTGGGTGCATTTCTGGCTCTCCAGCAAGGAATCTGTACTTCATAGACTGCGGCAGAGGTTTCCTTTCAGGACAGCTGGGAGGTGGCAGATCTGGCTTCTGATATGACTGTGTAAAGGCTACCAGGTCTGCATGGGAGAACTCTCGCTCTGCATGACTTTCTGACGAAGGGCGGCCTGATGGATCATCAATAAACTGCACTGGCTCGCACTCTGTCATGGCTGTCGGCTCTGAAGGAATCAGACAAGGCAAATAATCATCAAAGTCATCCCAGTCAATGTCTGAATCCGAGGGATCGGAAGATGATGAGCAAGATTGAAATTCCTCAGCACCACTCATCACAACACTGTCAGCCTCAAAGATATCCTCATCCAGGGATGTGCTCTCCCGACTCTCGATTGCCATGAGCTTGAGATACAGTGAATCTGTAGGCAAGGCGAGGGTCGGTGCTACAGGATCTTTCCAATTGGATTCATCATCAGTCATTTCAAAATCACAAACCTGGTGGATGTCTAGCTCTTCCTCTGTCATCTGCTCGGCTTCGCTGAACTGCTCGGAGCATTCTGCCTCTCTGGCTCTGATCTCTTCGATCGTCTCTATTTGTATGGTTTCGCCCTCCACACGAAAGCATACCTTCCCACTATCATGGTCGGTCACCGCCTTGGCTGTGGCCAAGAATGGACGTCCGAGAATGATGGGGGCATCAGTTACCGACTCAGGGATCTCCATGTCCAACACAACGAAGTCCACGGGGAATTTCAGGCCCTGAATGGTAACGACCACGTCTTTCAATAACCCCTTCGACCTCTTAATCGACCTATCAGCAAACTGAAGGACGGTCCTGCTTCGAAGAAGAGGGCCAAACTCGAACTGCTTGAGTAAGGCTGCCGGAAGGAGGTTAATTGAAGAGCCGCTGTCTAATAGAGTACGATCAAACTGTTGCTCCTGAATCTCGCATCTGACATAGGGAGCTCCTGCGTCTGGTCGCTTGGCTGGCAATGTGTTCTGAATGGCGCAGCAAGTGTTATGCGTGAGCATATGGATTTGATCTCTGTGCCTCTTCTTCCTTCGGACAGTAGTTGTCTCTTTCAGATTCTTCTTGAAGAAGGGGATATGCTCAAACGCTTCTCGTAGAGTCAGCTGGATATGGAATCTGTCAATCATCTCATTGCCGAACTCTACCTGTTGGTTTTTTTTGGGATTTTCTTTTTTATTCCCCTTCGCTCGGCGAAGTGCCTCAGGGAAGGGGATGGTAGGTGCCTCCTCAGATGGAGGGCTAGGAGTCGGTCCCTGTGCCTGTGAAGGTGGAGAATCCATACAATCATCATCATTCAACCCATATGGATCTGCAATTTGAACAGAAACCTTTCCTTTATTCATATTTTTATTGTTTTTGTTTCTCTTCCCACAATCTCTAGATACAAAATGTGGTGAAGTCACAGAAGTCGGCTCAACAAAAGTAGATGTGGTGGCCTTAGTACCACCACTAGCACCGGTCTTTGCGGCATCAGCACCGCGCTCTGGTTCATCTCCCAAAATGGTGGCATCAGCACCACCGTCTGCATCGGGTATCACAACGGCATCAGCACCGTTGTCCTGGACTCCATTGTTGGTGGCATCAGCACCACCGTCTTCAATATCATCTGTAGCGGCATCAGTACCGCTCCTCTGCTCCTCTGGCGCTCCTGGTTCGGCTTCGGGTTGTCGCTCAGAAGAGGCGCCGCTGGCGGGTATCCTACCGCTCCTAGTAGTAACAAAATCAGCATCATAATAGGAATAAGACATGTCACTCAAATGATCACTAGGAGAGGTGTCCTCTGTAAACTCTACCTGCTCAGATTTTCTTTTGTAATTATTAGGGTTTGGTTCGATCTGAGCTGGTATGGCGGCCTTGCCTTTGATGAATTCCTGCATTTCCTGTCGGAACTCATCCATTTCTTGCCTGAAGGATGCTCGCTGTTCAGATAGCAAGCGGGCAAGATCATCGAGTGCAGGGTTCTCAAAGGCTGGACCCTGAGAACCGGACGTCTGTCCCTGCTGGAAATGGGGCTGCTGCTGCTGATACTGTTGCTGGTACTGAGGGGGAGGTTGGGCATAAGATTGCTGAGGCGGCTGACGCTGCCTCCACTGCTGTCCCTGATAGGCGGGACGAGGACCACTGTAGTACTGCTGGGGCTGGTTGTACTGGGGCTGCTGGTGTTGTTGTTGTGGCTGGCCGCTCTGTTGTCCTTGAGCAGGAGAATGCTGTTGGGATGTGGATCCACCATTACCCCAACGAAATCCGGGGTGATCCCTGCGAATCGCTGGCTGCGGGTATCGGTCATACCAAATCCCGTTGACTTCCATCAACGGTTCCTGCTCGAAGGAGGGTGGAGGAAGAACTGCCAGTGGTTGCTCCTGCTGATACACCACCATCTGAGTCTCCTGAGATGGCTGTGGCTCTGGATGGTACTGCAACAATGGAACCGGCTCCGCCTGGATATGGTTCACCTGGCGGTATGAGGTGGAGGCCTGGTTGGAACTGTTGCTGCTGGAAGCAACCTGTGACCTGGGAGGCTGTTGGGAATGGGCCTGTGCCTCCTGAATACAGAGAATCTGAGTTTTCAGGTCACTCATTGTCTTGGTGAGAAGGTCCATCTGGGCTAGACCTTGGTTCTGTTTCTTCTCAAGGATCTCCATGCGGTCCAGCTTTTCACTGATAATCCCCATGTCGGCTGCTGCTGATTCGGCTTGGGCTGCGGCTGCCGACGTTGTGCTGGGCCCGGCATCGATGCGGGCGATCCTTTGAAATGATCCCGCTCCTTGCGGGGGCTTCTGCTGTGTGTAGACTCTGGCTTGGGTCATCACTGTAGAATTTTCTGCCATACCTTCGTATATGGCCCAGACATCGTCTTCACCCTTGGAAAAGTATGATCCTCCGCAAGAGGCGTTCACAAGCCCCTGCAGCTCCGGTGTCAGCCCACAGAAGAAACTCTGCACCAGATTGGGCTTGGAAATATCGTGATGTGGACACCGGTCTATGAGCTCTCTGAATCGATCCCATGCTTCGTGGAACTGTTCATTTGGGATCATAACAAAATTGCTGATCATAGCTCTAGCTGCATTCGTCCGGCCGAGAGGGTAGTATTTCTTCAAGTACGCAGACCGGAGATCTGCCCAGGTATCGACGAATCGCCCAAGGTGTTTGAGCCAGTAAGCGGCTCTGTCAACCAATGAGAATGGAAAGGCGATCATCCTGATAGTGTCCTCGGTCAACAACCGATCATGGATTGTGCTGCAGATCATTTCAAATTCTTGGAGATGGAGGTGCGGCTCTTCGGTCGGCAGCCCATGGAATTTGGGTAACAACTGAATTGTGTGGTGCCGAAGCTCGAAGTCTCCGTGGATGGGTGGAAGTCTGATCCACCGGTGAGTGAGGGACGAAGCTGGGTTGTGCAATTCCCTCATTATGGTCTGTGGCGGTCGCTCACCGTCTGGGTCTCCTCCTGCATCAGGTCCTCCTCCTTCTCCGCCACCGCCTCCGCCAGCTCGATTCTCTCTCAGCTGTGCTAATTCCCTCATGAGATCACCCATGAATGCACCCTGGTCCCTGATCTGTCTCTGCATGGTCTCCATGGATGCTAGCAATGAATTGTTGATGGCCACCTGATCTATTATGAATGGAGGATGCTCGTGGTCATCTGGGTGCTCGCCTCTGTCTGCCATTGCTTGATTTTCTGAAAATGCAAACGAGGCCATTTCAGGTGCTGATGAATGAGCTGAATTCTGTGATTCACTGTACTCTGAAATAATTGGACTGAGGGAAGGGGAATGGGAAAGGTGGTCGAGGGGGAACAGGGTGGATGTGAACTCGGGCTCGGAGAGCGGACTCTCCGAGTTATTCCTAGATGAGTAGGGAGGAGTGCTGGATAGCGGTGCCGACAAGGTCGGCCTAAGAGACCTCCGTCCCATCATCTTGATTATTGGAGAAGAGTGGGGGTAATGCAAGAGAAAAAGAAAATGAGATGCAACAAAATTTTGCACAATTGTGCGGTATTCTTGATCTTGACCTAAATAAACCTAGCAATCAAACGCAAAGCAAGGGTAGATTCACCAACTCAACTCGTGAAGCCGTAAAGGTTCGGCTTTTATCTTGTCAGTTTTAACTTGTTTTTCAGGCACTTGTCTTTTCACGAGTCCTTAGAGCGCTACGCCTATAGGAGAGAGAGTACTGCCAGGAGAGTATCCCCGTACTTGTCCTCCTCCTGTGTAACCTGTAACTTGCGCTTTTTGAGGTCCTTGTAACCCTTCCTGGATCCCTACTCAGCCAAAGAAAAGAGGGAGGAAGCCGATAGGCGAAACCGATACTTCGGACCTCGCTCGCAACGGAATCACCCGTGAGCGTACAAGGTCCTACTCGGACGCAGCCGGTGAGACAGACACACCCGTGAAGGCGTGGCCTAGGCTCGGTACTTCGGACAGGGTCGACGCTCTCACAACAGAGAGTCACCAATGGCGACCAAGTCCTACTCGACTACGTACGATAGTAGCGCCAATACTTCGGAAATCCAGGCGATACACAAGGCAGCCACAAGTTGGGTTTTGGGCTCTAATCCTTACGAAGCGCTCACCTCACTGGGAAGGAAACCTTCCTATGCAACCTGAAAACAAGTGAGGGTGTTACTCTCCCCAAGCAATGAATCCAATTACAGATTTTATTTTGGTCAAGTTTTCTTTAGCAGTCCCTTTTTTAATTTTTTTTGGTGTTATCGCTTCTTTTGAGTCAATTCAAACAAGCGCCTAACGTTTTTGTATTTTTTTCCTTTATCCTACTTTGTCCAAAAACAGAGGGAGAATAAAGTCGGAAAAGCCGTGCAAGTCGACACAAAGGTGGAAATCTCACCTTTGTGCCTAGATGATGCGTGCAAAGTGAGAAGACTTACAGCGAATCCCAGCTCTCTCCATGCGGGATGCAAAGCAGAATATTTAAACCTAAGCTATATGGCGAAATGCAACGGAAATCGTCCTAGAACAGGCAACTGCTAGCGATAGAACCACAAGTCAACCAGCAACTCCTAATCCGAGTGTCCGGTCTTGGCTCACCCCTCCTCTGCCCAACACATTTGGAGTAGGAGAAAGCGCTTGTTCGGGTGTGAGCTCGCGGCGCGTGGATTTGGGAATTACTTGCTGACTGTTTAATTTAGTCTAAGTCCAAAACGTGACTATAGGAGCATGCAAAGGTTATTAGGTGTTTGGACCTATTCTAATCGATCAAGCAGACCTAGATCTAAGAGCTCAATCCACAAAAGAAAGTGAAAAATGAAACTCAAAACCGGAAAATGACTGCGATGAAAACACGAGGAAAACGGCGGTGAGCCCCCGGGTGAACAAACACCCGGAAATTAGGCCCGAATGTCTAAGTCCAAGGTACCTGTATTATTACAAATTAAATGAATATCACTCTCTCACAAATAAAATAAAAACTAGCTAAGCACTCTCTCTCACTCTCCTTGCTCTCTCCTGCCGGCTTGGCTTAAGAAAAGCCGGCTCCACGTCCCAAGGTTGCGTCGGGTCACCTAAGCCACCCGCCTCGCTCCGCGGTCCCTCGCAAGAAGACAAAAGAGAAGGTCAGATAGTTCACAAAGATATATCAAAAATGTGAGAGAAGGAAAACAAAGCTATGGTAAACAAACACACAAACAATAAAAATGAACTACAAGCTGTTGCTCCCCGGCAACGGCGCCATTTGATGTGGCCGATATCGAGTGCGGTCGTATTGACTCACAAGGCGAGTCAACAGTCGGTGTATTGACCACACTAAATAATGACTAAATCAACAATTAACCCACACTAAAAATCAACAATTAGAAATAAATGTGGAGTTAAAATTTATTTTTAACTCTGCACAAATGATGTATATGGGCAAGTATGCAGAGAGTTCGAACACAGGGAGCAAGCAGTGTAGCTCAAGCAAATGAATGCACAAGTGAGTGAGTGTGTGATGTGTCTACACTAAGCAAGCAAAGGAATTTTTGTGGGTTTTTAATTTTAAAATTTTTTTTTATTTTAATTTTATATTTGATTTTTAATTTTCTGATTTTTATATTTTATATTTTTTTTATTTTTTTGTTTCTTTTTTCAATATTGGAAAGTAAGGACAATATAAAGAAAGATAAGGTAGAGTATTAATAAAAATGCACAAAAATACTCAAAAATCCAGAAATGAAATGTTTTTGGTCTTTTTAATATTTTTACTATTTTTGTGATTTTTAAGGATTTTTCTAGGTGTTTTTGGGATGTTTAAAATCTGAAATAAGGCAAACAGTGGAAATAAGGGCTGGCTGTTAGTAAAAGGTAATTTAAAAATAGCAACCAGTAGCAAAAATATTTCACACTATTTTTCTAATAAAAGTAACAAGATAAGGAAGAAACAGAAGCTGAGTTTGCAATTTTTGGGTTTTTCTACTATTTTTTATATTTTTTTGAAGTTTTTGAGTGTTTTTATATTTTTGGTGTTTTTGTTTTGAGATTTTTAATGATTTTTGGACTGACACTAAAAGATAATAAAATAGACACTATGTAATTTTTTTGGAATTTTTAGAGGTGTTTTGATATTTTTTTGGTATTTTCTAAGGTAGACAGTAGGAAAAAGACATGTTTTTGATTTTTAATAAATATGAAAATAAGATAAAATCAAAAACTAATTATGTGGCGTGAAAGTACGACTATCCAGAAACTTAAGTCTATTTTTGTGGAATTTTTGGGCTTTTAGAGATGCCTTAAATAAATAGATCAAGCAAGCACAATTTCAAGGCCTGGCAGGGGCATATACGCAAATAGATAAAACAATCAGGGGCTTACACGCAATTTTCCACAAAATATACAACGTCAAATGCAAGTTACTGGACTAAAAGCAAATACCCAAACCCGGAGGGGTTGACCTGCAAAATTGCCAAGGTCACGCGCACTGCGCACGTGACCTGGCAAGGGCCTCTTTGCAATATTACAAAGTCAGGGGGGGCTGAATGCAAATTACTCCAAAAATATACAACGTGACAAAATACTTAATGGACTAAAAGCTGAAACCCAAAACCTCAGGGGCCTCCTTACAAAATGCACACCTCACGTGTATGGGCACGTGAGGTGAGCAGGTGGAGGGCTAAAATGCAAGTCAAAGAAGTTTGGGGGTTTGTTCGCAAAATTTACAAAACATATTAAACGGCCGATGAAAGTTTTAGTATTAATAAGATATTACAAAAATGGGCGGGGGTTTGTAGCAAAATTACCCACGCCAAGGGCGCATCCAACGGCGCTCGATCTTTCACTTATGACACGTGTCGCTTTCTCAGCCCGCGATGCCCCTTCGCTTGTGCGGCCCAGATCAGAAGATGGCGAGTGATGGACGGCTCTGGACGCGCAGGATCCAACGGCAGCTGTTGGTTCTGGAGGAAGTGCTTGATCGGACGGTGATGAAGCCCGGAGGAAGAACGTCGTATGAACTCGCTTGGGGCGAGTTTGATTCGAGTGCAGCTTTCTCCTCCGACCACCTGGAAGCTATTGGCGGTCCCTCCTCGCTCCTGGAAGATGCCCTGACCCAACGACGAGGCCAAAATGGGCGGAGAAGCCCTGATGCCCTGTCGCAAGGTCAAGGGGAAGGTGCGGCTCCAGGCTGCTCAAATGCGGCAAAACTCGGCTCCAGATGGGGCCTCTTGGCCCCTGGACCTGCACAAAAAGGTGATGTGGTTGGGGGTAAAGTGCCCCGACCACGTAGCAGAGCGGAACGAAGGGGTGACGAGGCGGAGCACGTGGAAACTGGAGGTGGCCGGAGTAGCTCCGGCGACCAATCGATTGAACGAATCGATGGCCAAAACGAAGACTAAAAGGATCGTGATGAAGCTTCGAGTGCACAGGAGTGAAATGCGAACTAAACTATAAGAGATCTAAGCTTCCTCAAGCCCCTGGAAGGCGAGGGAGAAGTTACCTCAACGGCGACCGCCGGAGGTCGTGGAACGCGCTCGAAAGATTGCTCTTCCTCCCCTTTGGCGATGGCAGCCCGTTGCTGTCACCTACAGGCCTCCAAAGCCGGACTAAGGTGGAAGAGAACGAAGTTAAATGCGGTTCAAAAATCAAATTGGGATTCAAACTTTGTTTTTAAAGGGTTGACGGAGGGCTCCATTGACCAAGACATATCTGGAGCAGCAGTGATGCGACGCCCGAGATGATCCATGGGCGTGAAAGCTCTTTGTAAGGGCTAAAAAAGTTGTGAAGGTCGATTCATGGAAGGATGAAAGGATTTGCCTCGAAAATAGGTTGAAAACAAGGTCAAATGCACTCCTGACACAGCTCAGACCTGGGGCAGAGAGTTGACCTGCGGTCAACTGCTGCTGCCCCCTGGTTGGTCCACGTGGACCAACCAGAAAAAGGCCTGAGGAAAAACAATGAAAAATTAATTAAAAATAGATAATGATTTTATTGATTTTTGGTTATTAAATAAAAAATATTTATTATTTTGTATAGTATTTTATTCTGATTTTTAATTATTTTTATAAGGTATATTTTTACAATTTGCATTTATGCCCTTATATAGGTATATTATCTACATGTTTGATTATTTGATTTTTATTTAGGTATTTTTAATTTTATTATTTTTATTTATTATTTTATAAAATTGTAGAATACTTTTATATACATAAATATATTTTTGTTTAATTTTTCTAAGATGTTTTGGATATTTAATAAAATACAAGTGTATTCTGTATAGGTACAAGTGTATATAGTATACCTATGTAGTATTTGTACAAGTATTTTTATTTTTATTTTTCTTTGCATTTTATTTCGATTTTAATGCACACATATACTATAAGTAATATTTACAAAATTATAAAAATATAAAAATTAATAAATAATGAATAAAGAATAAATTGAATATTTTATTCAGTATAGGTATACAACAGGGGTCCAAAACTCAACTTTCAGACCGTAGCTCCGCCAAATGCGAAACCACCACCATTGGGTAGATTATTTTATTCTATATACAATTAAAGGTGAGTACACTGCCTTTGGATTTGTCGTTTGTGAGATACGGGTCTGGGAAGTTGGGATTTTGGATTCTTATTCAGACCATATCTTTTTATCTGTACCTTCTTTTTCTGTGAAATCAATTTTGTCTTTTTCTTTATGAAATTATCTACAACTTTCATGTACAAGGTTTCTTCATTTGATGTACAAAAAGTGGAACCAAAAATAGGTCCCAAAATGAATAAAGGATGAATAGACTGTATAGGTATTTACACTGTATTTCTGACCTTATCTCCCCCTACTTTATTCCTTGTCGACCTATTCATCAAGATGCCTAGGTCTCGGGGGTTTTGGGTCATAAAATATTTACAATATTTTCTTCTTTTTCTTTTCTTTATTTATTCTATAATTTTGGCCGTAATTACAGTAATTTACACACAAACTGAATGCACATGCATGGATGCTAAGATGATGGATTTAATGCTATTTATAGGCATTTGCTAGGGTTTTTGGTGCCAAAATGATAGAATAAAGATGATGAAATGTGGATTCATCAGATGTCAAGTTGCTACTTCTGAGGTGGAGAGCTATACCTCACTTACACTGTACAAGGAAAGATTCATAGTCTTCAGGGTTTGTGTATGTAGACTTGTTCTGATCTGGATTATTGAGGAGTCCTGACTATAGATTAGTGGATCTTAGAGGCTGTTGAGTTTTAAACCTAAGTCTAAATAAGGTTTCGACACATTAATAATCCAAAGATCTGATCGAGCTCCATATTTCAATTCAATGAAGGCAAGTTTAATAATCAGCATTAATCCATGCATTTTCTCCTCTTTTTCTTTTTCTTTTTCACTTCTTTTTCAAATAAGTGTTTGCTAAGGGACTAGCAAAGTTAAGTATAGGGGGTGATGAATACCCATTCATCACTCTTTATTTTTTATTTTAGCTACAAAACCTATGCAAAACACATGTATACTCCTGTAAACTGCAATAATTACAATTCAACATGCATTGTGTAAAAATGCATTATTAGCATTTTTTGTGCATAAATAAAAGAATAAAGAAATTAAAGAAAAAGAGGGAGATATTTAGAATAAATATTGAGCGACCTAATCCCGAGGGAGGACTCAGCATGGGCCTGACCGCAAAAGAACCCAAGTAGAGAGAGATAGGGAAGCTCATGTACATATACCTGTAAATAAATAAACATATTTTCCTCTAAATAAAACAAAAATACATTGATGTGAATATGTATATATTTGTAAATATTAAATTAAAATAAAATTGGGAAAAACAAAACAAAAATAAAAATAAATTAAAATCCGCAAGTGTTGGATCCGCATCTTGAAGTTCTAATCTGGACTGTCGATTGCGAACCGGTGGAGATTTTGCATAATAGACCCAGGGAACTTCCAGATCTTCAGCTCCGCCCCCCAGGTTTCCAGAAATTACATATATGTCCCTCCGCAGGGACCTAAATGTAATACATTTGTATTTTGTTTACAATTCAGTCCCTGCGAGGACCTTTTTGCAAAAGATTTTAAATATTTTTCTTGCGCTTGTGCCCTTAGGCTGTAGGGGTTGTTTTGACCTCGTTTGACCTCTGTTTTTGACGATTTATTTAGGGTAGTTATGCAACAACCCCATCTACCTAGTATTAAATTTTCGAGAGTTTTTATCGTGATTTCGTAGTGTTTTGATTTTGTCGAAAATCGCATCGTTTTGTTTTGGTTTCTTGTGTTGTTCGAGCTCCCTGCTCGACCTGCGTTCATCTATTATATTTTGCCATCTATATAATATCCACCTATTATATAATAAATAAATATTTTTGAAAAATATCTCTTTTTGAAAATTAAATAAAAATTGGAAAAGAATAAAATCAAATGAAAAAATAAAACTAAAAATCAATAAAAAAAGGTTTCTTGCCTTAATCACTTTAAGAAGAGATAAAAATAAAATCGCAAAAATAAAACCGAAAAAAATCAAAATATTCTATTCTGCCTCCTTGAGTTCGACCCAGGCACACTTACCTGGTTAAAAATTTAGTGTAGGTTTTCCTTCGGAAAACCGAATTTGTTTGATACGAGCTGAGATCGTTTTTTTTGTTTCACGGCTTTTTCTACATCGACCACGTTTTCCCTTAAAAAAAAGCCGCGAAATCCATTTTCAGCTTTATCAAAATGGTGCCGTTGTCGGGGAGGCATTAGAACTTTTTGATTTTTTCCTTTCTTTGTGATTTAATTTTTCTCTCTTCTTTTTGTTTTGCTTTTCGTACGATTTTTTGTATGGCTTTTTCTTCGTGTTTTGTTTTCTTAGTTTTTCTTTTGGTTTTTCTTACAGCTTTCTCGGCTTTCTCGATCGG
This sequence comes from Ottelia alismoides, assembly GCA_037367405.1. Taxonomy (NCBI): domain Eukaryota; kingdom Viridiplantae; phylum Streptophyta; class Magnoliopsida; order Alismatales; family Hydrocharitaceae; genus Ottelia; species Ottelia alismoides. Next base: position 438,973 of record JAZKJV010009036.1, on the reverse strand, counting down.
TTTTCTCTGCTAACTATCTTTGCAGGGCCTATAGGATCAGCCGGCTTCTTCGGAAGCTGAATCAGTTGAAAGAGCAGAGGCCGGCTCCTTCTTCACGAGTCGGATGCAGAGGGCAGAGTAGTTAGAGTAATTTTTGTAAAAGAGTGAGAAAGGGAGAGAAGATGTAATAAATAATAAACAAACCCCCCCCCCCCATTTTTTTCGGGGTCTGATTCATCGGATACCGTGTATCCGAGGGATCAGGGCACCCACTGTGGTTTTTATCGCTTATCGGCTTTCCGCGATTTTCTAGATGCTTGTTTAGGATTTTTGACTCTATCTGATTGTGCCTACGTAGTTAGTCTTAGGACTCGCAACCTAGGTGCATGCTTTTAGGGTTTTTATAATAAAAGGAAAAAAATCAGTAAATGTTGTTTGAAAAAAATCAAAAAAAATTACAAAACCGCAAAACTAAAATCGGGATTGTTAATCCTATCTGATCTAAAAGCCGTAAAATGACTCACTTGATTTGGGAGAGTAACCCCTGCACACTTCTCAGAGTGCGCGAGCTAGAGAGCCGACCCATAAGGATAGAGCCCAAACCCCTTATTTCTCGTGAAATACTACTGGGTTCATACACCTGATCACTGTTCCTCAGTGGGTAAGCTCGAGTAGCCGAAAACGGTCTGGGTTTACTTAGCAGAGTGGGAGGTTTAGAGGACACTGCGCAAGGCTCCGTCCTCAAGTAACACGGGTAGCCGGAAACGGTCCGTACTTACTCCCATACTGGTTGAGTATGAGTGGTCTTTTGTAAGGACTTGGGCCAGTGTTTCAGAGAAACCATCGGGCACCTATTGGCTTGCTCAGCCTGCGATAACCGCAAAACTTGTTTGCTAATTACAACCCTAAAATCGGAAAGATAAAATGACCGAACTCTTACGGTCTTCATCGGGTTGAGTTGGTGAACACGGGGTTCGCTTTGTGTTTGCTTGTAGGGCGTGAGTTTCCGCGGCTTTCGCATTTCTCTCTCACACTTGAATCGTAAACGTGCTCTCCCAACTATTCCTCTTGACATCGAAGATGACGTCTCGACGGCTTTTCGGCTCAGACTCCGTGAGCTTTCGACCGTCTACCATCGAGCGTACATCTTCACAGGCTCGGGATGACCCTCTTCCTGAGCTGGTCCCATCAGATCTCGAGGTGAGTCAGACCCAGACTCCCTCGCCTCCGAGACAGATTAGTGAAGCAGACCCTTGCCTCAATACATCATCTAGATCTCCCGCATACTTTTAGCTGAGTTCTTACGAGAGTTTTCATTTCACAGACGATCAGATGGCTCGCGGCAAAGGACCAGCATCAGACGAGAGGCCACCAGCTGGGGAACATCAGGAGGGAAGATCGGAACCAAATGCAGATGTTACTACTGGCATTCTCAACACACTGCAGCAGATGAATATTCAGATTCGAGAACAATTTAGAGTTCAAAATGAACTGCGGGATGAAATAGCCACGTTGAGAGCAGGGGCCGGGAACCAGTTCCCGCGACTTTACGGGACGAGTATGACCCGGGCGCAAGAACGCTCCACCATTGGATTCGGCTACCACCGAATCAAGGGTCATACGAACTGAGACCGTCCTTCATCTCTTTGCTTCCCAAGTACTATGGGAATACCGTAGAGGAACTGTTCACATTCTTATAGCAGTTCGAAATGATATGTGGAATGGCTTGCTATCCAGGAGTGACGCAGGAGGTCGTACGCCTCAAGGCCTTCCCCTTTGCCTTAGCCGATAAGGTCCTTTATTGGCTGAGTCATCTGGGGAGGGAAATCTCTACATGGGATGACCTGAAGTCCACCTTCCTGCGCAAATATTTTCCTCTAGGAAGGACGAACATGATGAGGAGTCAGATCTCCAACTTTACGCAGCTGCCGCACCAATCATTCTATGAGGCATGGGATCGATTCAAGGACTAACGGAGAGCTGCCCGCATCATGAGATCCCGATGAAGGTGCTCGTACAAAATTACTTCGGAGGACTCCAGCCAGAAATCCAGGGGCTCGTCAGTGCCGCATGTGGCGGCAGTTACTTGAATAAGGATGTCGAGTCAGTCTGGGCCATCTTCGAAGGGATGGCCGAGAACTCGAGAGTCGTAGACTCTACTCGGGCATTTCAGAAAGCCCCATCGCCACCACATCACCGCAATCATCACAAGGTAGCGGACATCTCAGACTCTGAATCCAACACCAATATGGGATTTATTAGCGAGAAATTGATGTTGGTGGATGTGATTCAGAAGCAGGTCCAGGACCTACAGCTGCTATGAGAGTTGGAGAAACTCTCATCTCTACCTCAGCAGCTGAGTGATCTCTCGAAGAAGGTCTCTGATCTTCAGCTCCGGTACCAGCAGAGCCAAACTTCTTCGAATGCACAACCAGCACGGAGGATCGTACCCGCTCCACCCACCCGTCAGATCTACTATGTCCAGAGCGAGTCCGAGATTTCGCAGATCGATTGGCATGAGGATCAGTCTCATGCCAATCCCGGCCAGATTACCAGCACCGCAGAGATGGAGGTGGAGCCGCAAGCCACTCTCGAGATCAATGGGATTTGGTATACGCCGATGCAGCAGCCGAGTATATCGAATCAGCAGCAGCAGCAGCCATACGGTCATCTGCAGCATGGACGTCCGCAATTTCAGCACCGTGAGAGCTTCACACCGCAGCAGTCTCATCCGAATGTCTACCATCAGAGACCGCAACATTCATATCAGCACCTTGCTCATTACTCACCAAACTATCCTTATCAGCCGCCGCAACAGTCTTCCTCCACGCCTCAGCGATACTCCCAGCCTTCCACCTCTCAGCATTACACGCCAAGGCAGGAGAGAGGAGCAAGCCAGGGCCAACACACTGAACCAGAGATGTCTTCACAGGCTCAGGTGCTCAACCAGATCATGGACATGCTGAGTACGCTCCAGATCGCACACAAGACTAAGATGGAGCAGGTTAACCGTCGTCTGTATGAGTTAACCGTGCCGAAGACCACTCTCCAGCCCAGCCTCAGATGAACCCGAATAACAAGAGGAGGCATCCAGGTCAGGTAGACACTACAAGTAAGATCTTGTTTCCTGAATTTTTATCTAACTTCATTCGTCTCAAGAGCGGTAGATCACCACAAGCACCTGCTGGAGAAGAGGAGAGGGCACTAGAGGAGCACGAGCAGAACCATGATTCTGAAGCCGAGGAGGAGAAACCGCAAGATGATGAGGACCAATATGCATATTCAAGAGACGGGAGCGATGCCAACACCACAGATATGGACATTAGCGAATCAGATGATGACATCACGCCAGATCAGGCAGAGAGCCCCGACAAAAATATTTCTTCCCCTGTCTTAGAGAGTTTTGTAAATAATTCTGAAACTCTCGATGTACAAGCTGATTCTCATATGAATAAAAATTCTGATTTTCTAACTCCTGAAATTGTTCCTTTTCCCGATGCCTTGTTTGGAAAAGGAAAGAAAAAGACTAAAAATAATGTTGTCACTCCAGAAACCGAACGTTTACTTAAAGATCACATCTTTCTGAAGATTCCACTACACGATGCCTTGGATCATTTTCCTACGCTCAAGAATCAGTTGAGGAACAAATGTACTTCACGTAGGAAAAAGAGATCACGAGTTGAGAAACACATATTGACCAAGGCAACTTCGTGTGCGATTCGGAACAAGGTACTCAAGAAGAAGAAAGATTTGGGAGCTCACTATGTCAATTATCAAATTGATGACACTACATTCCATCGAACTCTATTAGATAATGGTTCCTCAATTAATTTGCTTCCAACCTCTTTGCTTGATAAGCTCAAGCTAGGTCCTCTCTATAAATCACGAGCGATACTTTAGTTTGCAGATCGATCTATAAAGAGACCTAGAGATGTGCTGAGGAACATTATCGTAACCGTTCAGGGCTTGCAGATTCCCGTGGACTTTACGGTCCTAGACATGACATGCCCTACATAGTTACACCTTGTTCCAATCATTCTCGGGAGACCCTTTTTGCAGACGGCAGGAGCACTATTCGATTATGATGCTGGGAGAGTATCATTACGCACTGACAAAGGAGAGATACACATTGAGATGGAGAGAGAATGTAGTAGTCCTAGATTAGTATTGTCATTCACTTCAGAGGACACCAGTCTTGCAGAAGATTGCCAGAACATAGATGAGACACAGTCTCCTGATCTTGAGAGTGTTTATTTTGATACCCAAGATATCCTACACGAGGATAGGGTAGATCACTTGGTACTTAGTTCTTCAGATGATTGTTCACATACAGAGACAGATTTCATATCAGACTCAGATGAGCAGTCACCTGCAGTAGATATCTCTGTGCCATAGATTGAAAGTACACATATTATAGCACAAGAGTCAATTGATTATATTGCACAGATCATACAGTCTATTTAGCGTAGAGAGTCGGATGGTGTAATGCTTACACATATAGACACCTTCTATAGTCCAACTCCAGAGACGCATATTTCAGAAAAGAGAGCTATGCCATGTACATAGTTTATTTACAGAAAAGGCTCTACTTTTGCAGCTAGCGATCAGTACGCACATAAAAAGCAGAGAATTCAGTATGATCCTGGCTGAAGTGATCTATTTTGTACTGGAATCATGATCATTCTTTCACCTTATCTCATCATGTACAAACTCTTTTGAGCCATTCGTTTCTGGAAATCCACAACACTTGTACATTCTTTATAGACCACAATCATCCCCATTTTTGCTCGTCTTCTATGCTTAGGATACTAGATCCTAAGTATAGGGGGGACCGATTGTTCGTTGATTCACATTTTATTTTTTGTTCTAATTCTTTTGTATAGCCTTTCTTTTTCACAAATCACTGGTCTCTGATTTTTGGCTACACTATTTTCTATACTTAGTATGCCTTATCCTAAGTATAGGGGGGACCGAGTGATTTCGATGATTTCGAATTCTTTTCCTTTTTGCTCTCCCGTTATACTTACGATGATCTGATCGTAAGTATAGGGGGGGTTGACTGACTTGTACACTTTATTCTTTTCACCCACTTTACTTAGCATGAGTTATGTCCTCCTTTTTCTCTTTTGACGCTATGAGGACATAGCACAAGCTAAGTATAGGGGGTGCGTATATATTGCATATATACTTTCGTCCATAATTCGTACTTTTATGTAATTTCTATATCTATAAAATCCATAAAAAGTGGGTAAGGGTTAATTTAAAATCCACTTATATATTTATATCTTATTTATAAAATCCTTGAAAATAAGTAAAATATGCTTAAAACTTGTATTAAAACTTGTAATTAAAATATGTATTTAAAATTTGTACTTAAAATTTGTATAATACTTATTTAAAATCCTATTTATTAAAACATGTGTAAAAATCATTCAATTCCTATAAAATTCCATTGTAGATAAAATTTGTAAAATACATTAAACACTTAACTCGAATAAAATATATTTTTTGTAAAATCCTTGTATAAAAATCTGTTTATAAAAATCATAAAATCCATAAAAAATACAAAGTCCTAAAATTCATAAAAAAATTACAAAATCCTCAAAATCCATAAAATTGAGTAAAATTCAGAAAATACACTTCACAAAAACATGGTTGCATTTGCATTCGCATTTTTCAGAATAAGTTTGATTTCTGGAACTAAGGACTGAGTCTAGTCTAAAGGATGGAGCTTGATTACGGCCTTTAACTTTCATTGTAAGGAGTCTGGTTAGGATATGGAATTTAGACTCTTCTGGTCTGGTGACTTAAAATCTTTGGGTTCCATAAGACCATATTCGAGAAATAAAGTCATATGTGCTTAAGTAGACCATTTGGAGTCATTCGTACAACTCTACACCAGTGAACCAATCTTGAACACATGCACTCCGCACTTAGCTCGACTTGCATGGAGTTCTGAAGGGCAGTACACCTTGGTAGTGCGTTTCTATCCTTATCTTTGCAGCATTGACGTCTAAAGATGGGAGAGATTGGGGTTGCGATTGTTGCTTCAGATGAGGGAAGGATCTGCTGACACAATTTTTCTAAGACTTCAAAAAAGGGACAGATTAAAAAGATGCTATATCCGTCGAGGCACAAAATATGAATGCAGTGCAAGCAAATTACAAAGTCAAAGCAAAGCAGAAGCCACCAAATAAGACCACAATGGTCCAAGCTTCCACCAAAAATGCCTGCACATCTTAGTGGAGACTCAGCTACACCGGTTGGGCTTCACAAGGAGATGCGTCTACACTGGTCACACTCCACTTCTTTTCTCATTCTTCTAACTTCTCCCTATATTCGATTGTGGACATAGCAGAATTGAACTCAGAAGGGAATACCTCCCTCCCCGAGGAAAGAGTGGCAGGATGAGGAAGCCATAGAAGTGTATAGCCGGGATGGACGGTTTCTTTGGTTCTCTAAGCAGGAAGAGCTAAATCAATTCACACACTGTACAAGTTGACTTCAAGGATGATAGAGTTTGCGATATGAATAAGTGAGTCTGAACTAGCCAATGAAGTGATCTTGAGTAAGGATTTGTGGAACTTGAGGACTGTTGAGGATAAAATCATAATCCTAGTTAAGGTTCCAACAAAATGCTTGTTTCAGGCCCGATCGAGCTATGTCCTTTGTCTGTTCTCATGAATTGGTTTAGAAAAACAAATTCATTCTAACTTTCTTTCTTTTTCACTTACTTTTTCAAAATAAGTGTTTGCTAAGGGACTAGCAAAGTTTAAGTATAGGGGGTTGATGAATCCATGATTCATTAACTTTTCTGTCGCATTTTGTCTTAAAACCCTTAACAAATACATGTAAAGATCCATTAATTTCCATCTTCTAATAAATCATCATTCCTGAATAAAAAGTCGTTTTTAACCATCAAAATCGTGTAAATAAATAAAGAACAAGAAAAGAAAGAAAAGGCAGATTGAATATATGTAAATATATACAATATGACTTAAAATATAAATATAGATGTAAGATATATTTATAGCCCAACCTCCGAGACCAAGTCAGCATGGATTGGTCGACAAACCAAAAAGTAGGGGGAGATAAGGAAAGAAAACCAGCAAAAAAATAAATTAACGCACACAAATACACCTTCTATTATTTATAAAATAAATAAAAAATTTCAAAGATTTTTAGTTAATCCATATGAACACATTTTTCACCAAACTATTCTCCTAATTATTTCTAAAAATGTATATAAAAATATAAAAATAAGTTAAAAATATTGCCCTATATATATGCCAAGAAACCCAATCTGTAAATTGTCAAAATCTCAACTTCCGAACATCATAACTTCCTGATACGAACTCCAATTTCACTCTACTCACCTTTAAAGTTCATAAAATAATATTCTCTAATTAATAAAGGTGGTTTCATCGAATTCGGAGCCCTTTTGCAAAAAGTCAGTTTTGGGACCAATAGACAACGTGGTTTCTGGGCTATTTATTTTATATAACACATCTTATTTATAGTTTTCTCAATTTTATAATTTTTAAATTATTTCATGATCTTGAATTTTCACCCTAAAATATTTCATAATTTTTGGAGCATATTTACTATTTTAATAAAATCAAAAACCCTAAAATATAGGTATAAATGAACTAGATAACTTATACCTCTATTTATTAAAATATGTAAATTAAGTTATTAAAATCTATAAAAATTCACATAAACTTTATTTATTATTCTAATAATTAATAAAATATAAAATTAATTTTTATATATTTATTTATTAAATTAAACATCTAAAACCTATTTATAAATACATATTTATTAATATAATATTTATATTTTAAATAATATTAATTATTTATAAAAAAGTATTTATTCATAAATTAGATAATTAATTTTTCTACATTTATTGTATTTACACCTAATTAAAATAATTCTATTTACTATTTATTATCTATTTTACAAGTGATTAACAAGATCTGGGCCAACCAGGTGTTGACACTTGTCAGCACATGGGCTCATCTTCTTCAAGAATCTGTTCAGCCACCTATGCTAAACCAGCCACATTCCTCCATTTATTCCGAGCATCTCCTAACACTTCCAGACCATCTCAGCCCTCGATCCTATTCCTCTAACAACCAGCTACCTCGCCAACCCTTAGATCTGACTTGGAGCTCACGCCATCGTCCTATAAAAACCCCCAAAGATCGCCATTAACAACCTAATTTTTCCAACTACCTGAAGCTCTAGCTCCAGTACTCGACTCCCCCATCTTTCAAGCCTTATACCGGCCAACCTCGGTGGTGACAGCATCTAGGAGACGTCGCGCGTGGAGGAGGGACGTCGGAGGAAGAGTTCCAAGAAGGTCTTCTTCCTTGCATCGCCGCTACTGCAGTGTTCCGCTCCGGCCAAAGGTCGACCGTCGAGCTCCTGTCCAGGTACGACACCTTGACTCCCCAGACCTTATCCCTCCATCTTCTTAGCTTTCTTCCTCGATCTTCGTGCGTCGATTAGAGACGCTAATCCATTTCTTAGATCACTTAATCATTAAGCTTAATCGCTAGGTTCGATTCCATCTTCAAAACATTTCAAATCGTATTCGAATCGCGCTTCCATTTCGTCACCATTTTCATATCATTTCTAATAAATCTGGAAACAACATTTTCTTCATATTTTGAGTTTGCGATTTCATTACATCTAAGCCGATTCTTCTTGAATCGAGCACATCAATCTTTCATCTGCACGTTCACCTTCAATTTGGAGCCAAACGCCACGCATCTGGAAGCTGAAATCTTCATGATAATCAATTTCGAAGATGAGATGGCAGCCTGGATGAACCTCCAGAATCTGTGAGCAGTCATCTTCCTAGCACCTCCACCATCGACTCGAGTCGCCGCCAACCGTCCCCTAACGCGGGCGAGCTCGAGGGGTGGAGGAGCCACCCCTCTGGCCACGCCGGAGCGCCCAGATCGTCGGGATTCACTCTGGAGAATTCGGAGAAGAGACCCCCGTCACCAGCGACTCCAACAGACTCAAGAACAGTCGAGCTACAGGTGCTCGACACGTGGCACACCCGCAAGTGTTGGATTCGCATCTTGAAGTTCTAATCTGGATCGTCGATTGCGAACCGGTGGAGATTTTGCATAATAAACCAAGGGAACTTCCAGATCTTCAGCTCCGCCCCCAAGTTTCCAGAAACTACATATAGGTCCCTCTATAGGGACCTAAATGTAATACATTTGTTTTTTGTTTACAATTCAGTCCCTGCGAGGACCTTTTTGCAAAAGATTTTAAATACTTTTCTTGCGTTTATGCCCCTAGGCTGTAGGGGTTGTTTTGTCCTCGTTTGACCTCTGTTTTTGACGATTTCTTTAGGGTAGTTACGTAACAACCCCATCTACCTAGTATTAAATTTTCGAAAGTTTTTATCGTGATTTCGTAGGGTTTTGATTTTGTCGAAAATCACATCGTTTTGTTTTGGTTTATTGTGTTGTTCGAGCTCGCTGCTCGACCTGCATTCATCTATTATATTTTACCATCTATATAATATCCACCTATTATATAATAAATAAATATTTTTTGAAAAATATCCCTTTTTGAAAATTAAATAAAAATTGGAAAAGAATAAAATCAAATAAAAAAAAATAAAAATCAATAAAAAAGGTTTCTTGCCTTCATCACTTTAAGAAGAGATAAAAATAAAATCACAAAAATAAAACTGAAAAAAAAATCAAAATATTCTATTCTTCCTCCTTGAGTTCGACCCAGGTACACTTACCTGATTAAAAATTTAGTGTAGGTTTTCCTTCGGAAAACCGAATTTGTTTGATATGAGCTGAGATCGTTTTTTTTTGTTTCGCGGCTTTTTCTACATCGACCACGTTTTCCCTTAAAAAAGCCACGAAACCAATTTTCAGCTTTATCAGTCCTCGTCACCTGACGATCGTGGACAGTACTGCATATCATCTCGAACTCCTAGAGATGATGGTGCGGCTCCTCAGTGGTAAGACCGTGGAAATGAGGAAGGAGCTGAATAGTCTGAGGCAGGAACTTGAAGTCTCCCGCAATCGATGGCAGAACATTCCATCTATGGGTCAGAGTTGCACCAGGGTTGAGCAACTCTCTCATCGGGTGCACTCGTGCTGCTGGCTGATATGAGAATCATGCCACTCCTTCACTCTCTCCTTATATTATAGGCTGCTCGAAAAAGCTGCATCACGAAGCTCCTCCAGGGCTGCTAACTCTGCCCTTCTCTGATCTCCTACACTCACTGGATCTATAAAGTATATCAGTGACTGCCCAATGTGACATGTCTCAGCTCAATAGGTAAATGGTAGGGCTTTTTATAAACGATGCGAAAGGGAGATGTACCCAAAGGCGTCTTGAAGGACGTCCTATATGCCCACAAGACCGAGTTCAAAAGCTGTGACCAATCCTTTCGGTCTGGGCGGACGACCTTATGCAGAATAGTCTTGATCTTCCTATTCGACACTTCAGCAAGACCATTGGTCTGAGGATGATACGGTGTTGCTACTCGATGGTCAGTGCTGAACTCGCTAGCAAGGGCCTTTACCTTATTGTTGACGAAATGAGACCCCCCGTCAGATATCAATACTCTTGGCACCCCGAACCGTGAAATGGTATTCTTCCTTAAAAAGCTGTATACGTTCCTAGAATCTCTACGGTTCGGGCAGGGATGGCCTCAACCCAACGACTCACATAATCCACGACTAACAGTTAGTACTTGAATCCCTGACTCTTATGGAATGGACCCATGAAATCGATGCTCCATGCGTCAAAAACCTCACAGAAATGAATGGGTTGCATCGACATCATATCACGCTGTCCACAAGTACCCATCCTTTGACAGTCAGTACACCTCTTCACGAACTCATCAGAGTCCTTGAAGAGAGTAGGCCACCATAGGCCGGATTGGAGCACTTTCTGTGTCGTTCTCCTCCCAGAGTGATGTCCTCCTACCTCAAGCTTGTGGCAGTATGTGAGGACGCTATGGTGCTCTTCTTGAGGAATGCACCGACGCCAGACACTATCCCCTCTTCATGATAAAGGATGGGTTCCTCCCAATGATATAACTTGGACTTCGCGAGGAAGGTCTCAAGTCGCTGCCTGGGCCAATCTTGTGGAACTTTCTTTGCAACAAGATAGTTCATAATATCGGCGTACCACGAAGAGAGGCGATAGCAAGGATCACCTCATCTGGGAAGGTCTCTGATATAGGCTCAATCTGCTCATAATCCTCAAGATGCTCAAAACGGGAGAGATGATCCGCCACCACATTCATGACTCCAGACTTGTCCTTAATCTCTATGTCAAACTCCTGGAGTAGAAGGATCCATCTGGTCAATCTGGCTTTGGCATCCTTCTTTGCCATGAGGTACCTGATGGCGGTATGATCAGCATAAATGATCACCTTATATCCAATGATGTATGATCTGAACTTATCTAGGGCGAACACTATGGCTAGCTTCTCCTTCTCAGTGATCGTGTAGTTCCGTTGAGCGGCATCCAAAGTCCAGCTAGAGTAGTGAATAGCAAATGGAACTCCATCCCTCCTCTATCCCAGCATGGCCCCTACGACAAAATCGGAGGCATCCGTCATGATCTCGAATGGGAGAGACCAATTAGGCAGCTGGAGGACAGGAGCCTCTACAACTAGACTCTTGAGAGTCTCAAATGACGCTAGACACTTATCAACCACAATGAACTCGGTGTCTTTCGTCAGCAGATCAGTCAACGGTTGGGCAGTCCTGTTGAAGTCATGAATGAACTGTCCGTAGAAACCGATGTGCTCTAGAAAAGACAGTAATTGCCACAAGTTAGATGGTGGACTGAGTTTCCTAATGATATCCACCTTGGCTGGATCAACCTCCATGCATCTGTTGGAGACCATATGGTCAAGCACCATCCCTTGAGTCACCATGAAGTGACTCTTCTCCCATGAAAGCACAAGATGGACCTCAATGCATCACTGGAGGATGTGGTCTAGACAGTCAAGACAAGCATCAAACCCACTGCCATAAACCGAAAAGTCGTCCATGAAGACCTCCAATCACTAACCCACCATGTCTGAAAAGATGGCCAACATGCACCTCTCGAATGTCGTCGGTGCGTTACATAGACCAAAGGGCATCTGTTTGAAAGCATATGTCCCAAAGGGACAGGTGAAGGTGGTCTTGTCTTGGTCCTCGGGTACAATGGCCAACTGATTGTATCCGGAGTACCCGTCCAAAAAGTAGTAGTGACTCTTTGACGAGTCGCTAAATACGATGTTTAATTCGTGTTCGTTGTGGTACGTGTACTTAGCGATTCAGTCAGAACCGAGAGAAGAACTCCGTGAAGAGTGTCTCAGCTTAATTTATATCCTAGGCAAGTCCGGTGTCGAACTCAGGGAGGCAAAGGAACAACTTGGGGTTAATTTGAAATTTAAGAACTAGATTTCTACGCGGTTTTTTTTAGTTTTTTATGCAAAAACCAAAGCAAATGCAAATGCAGGTGAATCAAGACATTAAGAAATCACACAATTGGACAAATTAATTTTAATGGAAAATTAGTCCAATTCAACCAAACTATATTTTTTCTAGGATCTTAATTCAGTGAGGAACACAAAACATTTTTTTATTTTTAGGGATTAAAATGCAACAAATAAAAACACACACTTTTTATAGGTTTTTTCGCAATTTATCATACAAACAGTAAGCAAAAATCATGAAAATTTATTGGAATGAAAACATCATGCAAGGAAGCTACAGTAATATTTTTAGATTTTTTTGATAAATTATGAATTTTTTATGATTTTTTTTACTGAAAATAGAGAGACAATGAGTAATTAATTCTTAATTAATCCACAATATCAAGTTAATCAGAATGCGAATTATCCCAAAAAGATATTTTCATGTAGAATCCAGAAGACTTGAAATTTCGCAAAAATGATGTACGTGGATTTAATTAAAAATCAAATATTTAGATCACTCTATAATTTATTTTGGGCACAACACAACTCCATTTTGGATGAAATTTGGAAACTAAGTTAATCACATTTCAAAGCATCATTCCTGATTTTTTAAGAATGTTTGAAGCAAAGATGAGTTAGATATGAATTTAAGTGCTCAAAATGGGTAAAATATCCAATATTTCAGTTAGACAATTGTAATTAATTACCCACAACTCATAAAAAATACAAATAAATATTCAGAATGTAGATAATTAGTTGCTCAACACAATGCTATTTTTTATTGAATAAAAGGATGCACTACAAGTGTCCAAATTAAGATGCAAACACAGGGGTCTTTGTGTAAATTCCGTAAGCCAAATAAACAAACAACTATATATAGGGACCTATTTGTAATTACAGAAACTATAAATAAAATATTTTCAATTTTTTCAATAAAAAATTAAAAATCACCTTCTTCTTCCTTCGTTGTAGGTGAACCCAATTGGAGGGAGGGGGCGACGCCGTCGCACGCACGCGGCCGCAGTATAGCGCGGAGGCTGCGTGGCTGGAGGATGAGTGGGGCGGACCTGCTGGCGAAGGTTGGGCGGCGCACGGCCTAGGGCTGCCGTGCATGGGCGCGGAGGAAGGAGCGCATGCGGCTGCAGCGCGTGGGCGTGGAGGAGGGAGCTCACGCGGCTGGCGGTGGGCGGGGCTGCGAAGGCCTCGCGGGTGGGGACGGCGGACGTGCGACCGGCGAGGGACGCCGCTGGGGCTGTGCAGGCGGCGGCCGGCGCTGGCGTAGAGGAGGAAAAAAGGGGGTGGGCGGCAAACGTTCGCCTCCTGTTTCTTTTTTTAATTTTTTTGATTTTTTTTATTTTTGCTGTTCTGTTTTTTTGTTTTTTCAGATTTTATTTTTTTTAATTTTTTTAAAGAGAGAATGCAAGAAATGATGCAAATGATCAAGTGGTGATGAAGGTGGAGGAGGTTGATATGAACTAAACAAATGGAGGATGGATGGTGATATGATGTGCTAAAAAATTGTGAAAGTGACAAGATGATAAAATGAGACGAAAAATTACCTACGATGGAGACGGTCACCTATGATGTGCTCACGAGAGCACGGTCTTTGCTCGAATCGCTGGCGAGTGATGATCTCGAGCAGCACGCGGGTGCGGCTGCGATGTTGGCCGAAAAGCCAACGGATCTCACCGGAGAGAGGGTCGTCGTTGCTCGACCGCGGTTGCATCGCTATCACTGATTCAACTCTGGGAACTAGGTTCTCCTCACATAAAGATGGATCAAAGGCAAAAATGAGGAGAAAGACATGTATATAAAGAGGATGACATGAGAATTTATTAAGGTGGTGGAGTTGAATGGGAGGTTGTATTATTATTGGAGTTGAATGGGAAGTTGGAAAAAATGGTGGAATAATGGAGTTGAATTGGTGGTTATTGTAGAGAATAGAAATTAAATAATAAATAAATAAATAAAGTAGGCTACTTTAAATATAATAAAATAAAAAGAGAAGAGAAATAGTGGAGAATTTACAAAAGAAGACAAAACACCATGTATAATTTTTTTGTTTACTTTTCTAATTTATATTTTTTTCTTTTTAATAAGAGATATTTACAACAGAAAAATACAGTAAAATAGTATAATAAAAATACAACACAACCATAATTTTTTATATTTTTAATAATTAGGAAAGATAAAATAAAAAAATGAATAAAGAATGAATATATACATAATATACAATGTACATCTAGGTCCCAAAACCCAACTTTTGCAAATGAGCTCTGATTTTAATGAAACCACTTCCGTTGGATAGATAATTTTCTAACTTGAACTTTAAAAGTGAGTTTGGTGAATTTGGAGTTCAGACGGAGCAGGAATTTGGCTTGGAAGTTGGACTTCACGGCTTTTTCTCTTTGGGATCTAGGAGCATTTATTCGAGGTAAATTTTGTTTTGTATTTTTTTATTTTTATATACATTTTTATAAATAAGTTAGAGAAAGAATTAGGTAAAAAGGAGTTGAAATGAAATTATTAAAAATACATGAAGTTTTGGGCTATTTACATGTATAAAACTCCTTTATTTTTGCGGCTTTTTATGTATAATTTATTTTGTACAATCTAATATACAATAATTAGTGTATTTTATTTACAAGATTTATTTTGTTAATTTATTGATTTTATGGACATTTATTTGGGATTTTACTTGGGGATTTTTCTAAGATCAAGATACTGAGATGATGAATCGTGGATTCATCACCCCCCCCCCATACGTAAACTTTGCTAGTCCTTGAGCAAATAAAGAATGAATAAGTTGGGTTAACCCCTGACTGTGCATGTGAATACAAGACTTGATCCGTTCAAGACCTCTCGATTTTAGAGATTCTAAAATTCTAAGCTAAACCAAGCTCTAGTCAAAAGGTATCCAATTCCCCTAATCATCAGACTCTCTTTGTATACGTATATATAAGCGATATGACTTTAAGTGTAGACTGCAGTTATAAGAGTAGAGTCGCAACGTCACCCAAGGTTCCAGTCTAAGGGACTCTCCTAAGAACCCGATCCTCAACACTAGGGAATAAACCATTTCTTGCATCCAATTCACCGTCTCTTTAGTTGCCAGACTTGAAAGTGTAGATGGCAGACCAGTTGATGGAGGGCATAGGATTGTGTCATTTCTTCTCGCCCTCTCATTGGAACAAGGATTCTCTCAAGTGTCTTATTATGCAATGCATATTTTTGGTGTTGATCAGTGCGTCCGTTAAGAGAAGTTGGAGCCGTCTGCACTTGTTTTCTTGGGAGTACACCGGGGTGTGCCTTTTTTGAGTACCTATCGTACCTTCTACACCCAGACTTGTAGCATTTACGATGCAGAGCCTTTTTTTGGTGCAAGCCCGACTCCTGGTCCTAATAGCAGTGGTCCAAGTGGATATTTTGAAATGGTTGGGAGCGCTCGCCTTTGGTGGAAGCTCTTTTGATAATTGACTTTGTGGAATGAGAGCTTTTCTTTAACATTTCATTGCTTTGTAGTATTTTGGCTAGCTCCACTGCTTTTACCAAGAGTTGGCGCACACTGGTCAACAATTTTTTTATTTTATCACACCTTGGTACATAGGTAAATGTTAAGAGATAGTACAAGAACCATGTTCTCATACTGGCTAAATGTGCTGACACTCAGGTTTCATGAAGCCTTCATTGATTTTATCCCATCCTCGGGCATCATTAAATCAAGTCCAAACTCAAATCCCTCATCCCAGTTCCTCGAGTGAAATTTCAACTCATCTCATCATAACTGTGAAAAATGAGAAAGCAAGAGCCGCTAAATAGTGGTCTGACAAATCAGACTCATTGTTGCTGATGCAACTACGCAAGCCTTCCCGTTCGTTAACAATTAAGCCACACAATCAATCAATCAAGAGCAAGGATTAAAATTTATTATTCCCTACTAAAAATGTGCAATGGCAAGCAAGTAGGGGTCGAACACAGGAAACAAAGGTGCAGAGTATAGACAAAGTCAAAACCTAGGTCTATTAGACTACTTAGCCAATCTAATTTTTTGTGGGTTTTTAATTTAGTTTATTTTTTATTTTTTTATTTAATTTTTATTTTTGTATTTTGGCTTTTAATTTTCTGAGTTTTATATTTTATATTTTTCTATTTTCGTTTTCAATATTGGAATATATAAGCTATATAATAAAAGAGGTGATAAATTATTTATAAAAATATACAAAAATAGTCAAAAATTCAGAAATGAAATCTTTTTACTGTTTTGTGATTTTTGGGTAATTTTCAGAATGTTTTTGGTATTTTTAAATAGCAAAATAAAAGAAAACAGAGAATAAGTTGCTGGCTGGGGGTAAAATGGGAATTAAAATTATCAAACAGCCACCAAAATTTTCCAAACTAATTTTAAAATAAAGAGAATAAAATATAGAACTTACAGAAACTTAGTTTGCATTTTTTAGAGTTTTCTATGATTTTTTAGATTTTTTTTAGAAGTTTTTAGGTGTTTTTTGAATTTTTAAGGTTTTTCTTTTGAGATTTTTAGTGGTTTTATCTAACACTAAAATAGATTCAGATACATAATAGCTAATTTTTTTGGAATTTTTAGAGGTATTTTAATATTTTTTGTATTTTCTAAGCTAGATAGTACTGAAATAACATGTTTTTGATTTTTAATAAATATAAAAATACAACAAAAACAAAAACTAAAAATATGGCGTGCAATGGCAAGTTAACAGGAGCTTAAGTCTATTTTTTGAGAATTTTTGGCACTTAATTGATGCGTGAAATAAATAGCTCAAACATACAAAAATCCTAAGCCTGGTAGGGGTATAAATGCAATTATAGAAACATCCAGGGCTTAGGTGCAAATTTCACCAAACGACACGCGCAGAACACGTGATATGTCATTCACAGGGGCATATTTGCAAATATAAGAAACCGGCGGGGCAAACATGCAATTATCCCAAAAAACATATTTAATTAACTACGTACAGGGTATAACTGCAAATAGATGAAAGTTTTAAGTTCGAAAATGCAAAATACCCAAAACGCACACGACCCAATCACGTGAGGTGACGTGACGCAAATAAAATAAGTTCGGGGGCCTAAGTGCAATTATTACAAAAACTTTTAAACTGGAAATGAAAGTTCTAAGATTAGAAGTTAAATACAAAACACGTGGGTTTAAGATGCAAAATACCCACGGTGCTGATCGTGCGGCCGAGGAAGGTCCACTTATCCACGTGGCAGATGCTGGTGGCTCGATGACGGTTCGCGTGGATGTCCCAGATCAGATCTGGCGTGCGATCGGACGGTGAAGGGAGGCCAAGATCCAACGGCGGCTGTGGCGTCTGGAGGGGACTCCTGATCCGACGGCAGGGAGATGTTCACGAAGAACACTCCCCCCTGCGAGCTTTGGCGGGCGATTGCGGCCGGCACACGGCCTCTCCGGCCCTAGGATCAAGGGAAAAGATGATCCTGGGGCCTCTCCGCGTCTGAAGGTCTCAGGTGAGCCTGAGACGGCTTGGCGTGACCGGACGGTGGAGACGACCTGGGGAGCTGCTCCTGGGGACTTCGAGGCTCGATGGAGCCTTCTCTTGGGCTCTGACCTGCAAGGAGAAGCACAAAAACCAGGCGAGGCGAACCGGGGGTTTCTCGGGTCGAATGGGTGAGGCGAACGGCTCGGGCGTGGAGCTCCGGCGAGCGGCGAAGATGGGAGCTCTGATGGCTCGATCTGGGCGAGATCGAGGTGAATGGAGGGGTGGAGCATGATAATGGAGCGAAGGGGAAGAGGATGGAGGTGACAGTTGGTCGGGATGGTGCGTGAGACGATCGGAGACGGCGGGCGGAGCTCAGCTCCGTCGTGGGTTCGATTGACGAAATCACGGCGATTCACGCAAAGAAAACCTAAACTGCTTCTACAGTAATATAAACTAAGCTAAGGCTACGAGAAAATAGAAAGAGAAGGGGGTGAGGCTCACCAGAGACGTCAGGATGAAGGTCGCGGCGGAGCTCCGGTGAGGGGCTGGATCTCTTCGATTCAACACCAAATCGTGTGAACCCCAGCTCGAATCGACGCCTGCTGTCACCAGGATCACGATGGGCTAGGGGTTTACGGGTAGCTTTGGCGGAAGAAGGATCAAGCGTCAAAGGGAAGTCGGGGGATGTCTTTTGAAGGGTTGACGGGCGGCATGAAAGACGAGGGTCCAACGCCTCGATCAGTGGTCCTCAACCCCAGAAATCACTTGGGCGTGAATCACCACTGATCGAGGAGCAAAAACGCAGAAGGCATCGACATGAATTGCTGCAAGGTCAACCCTAGAAAATGGCGAGAAGAAGAGACAAAATGCTTCTGACAATAGGCACAGGGGGTGGGTCAGACAGTTGACCGGGGTCAACTGTCCAGGCCCTCTAGTTGGTCCACGTGAACCAGAAAAACCCCCTGGAAAAAGATTTAAAAAATGATTTAAAAATACTAAATGACATTATTATAATTAGGTTATAAAATAAAAAATGTTTATAAAATTTATGAATTATTTTATTATGAATTTTAATTATTTTTATGAGATTTATTTTTATAAGTTACTTATTATAGCCTATATAGGTATAATATCTACATATTTTGTTATTTTATTTTTATTTTGTGTATTTTAATTTTATTATTTTTATTTAGTATTTTATAAAATCATAAAAGATTTTTATACACATAAATATATTTTTGTTTTATTTTTCTGATATGTTTTGTATATTTAATAAAATATAAGTAGGTATTGTATAGGTATGTATATAGGTATAATACATGTGTATTTTATATACATTTATTTTATTTTGAGTTTTATTTGGGTTTTTATTACTATTTTAATGTTCATAATTATTATAAATAATATTCACAAAATTATAAAAATACAAAAATAAAAAATAATGATTAAAGAATAAATGGAATATTTTAAGTTGTATAGGTATACAAAGTGGGTCCAAAACTCAACTTTCAAACCGTAGTGCTGCCAAATGCGAAACCACCACAATTAAATAGATTATTTTATTCTATATACAATTAAAGGTGAGTTTGCTGCATTTGGATTTTTTATTTGTGAGATACAGGTCTGGGAAGTTGGGATTCTGGATTTTTATTCAGACCATAACTTTTTATCTGTACATTATTTTTCAGTGAAATCAATTTTGTATTTTTCTATATAAAAATATCTACAACTTTCATGTACAAAGTTTCTTTATTTGATGCACAAAAGTGGAACCAAAAATAGGTCCCAAAATGAATAAAGAATGAATTAATAAATATAGGTATTCGGCCCTTATCTCCCCCTACTTTATTCCTTGTCGACCAATTCATCAAGATGCCTAGGTCTCGGGGGGTTTGGGTCATAAAATATTTACAATATTTTATTCTTTTTTCTTTTCTTTTCTTTATTCTATAATTTTGGCATTAAAAACAATATTTTATACACTTTTTACACACATATGCATGAATGCTAAATTGCTCTATTTAATGCTATTTTCAAGCATTTGCTAGGGTTTTTTAGGCCAAAATGATAGAATAAGGATGATGAAATGTGGATTCATCATCCCCCTATACTTTACCTTTGCTAGTCCCTAGCAAACACTTATGCAATAAGTGCAAGAAGAAAAGAAAGAAAAGAAAAAGAAGAACTTGGATTTAGTTTAATTATCAAACTTGTCTTCACAAAATCAAAGTTTGGAGCTTAAGTCGGACCTTTGAATTTTAGTGCGGGCAGAACCTTAATGAGAACGAAATTTGAAATCCAACAGTCCCTGAGAATCCCAAAACTCTGCTCAAGTCTCCTCAATAGCCAGGTCAGAAATATCTCAATTCATACGCAAACCCTTACGACTATGAGTCTGACTCGTACAGTGTAAGTGATGGTGGCTCTCCCCAACTGAAATGGCAAAGAAACTAACTTCTCCAGTACGAAAACCCAATGATTCCCCAATCCAATAACTCCATCCTCGAGGAGCGGGGTATTCCCTTCTAAGTTCAAGTGGCAACCAGCTCAAGAGGAGGGGTGAAGAGAAGAATGGACGGTAGCCAGTGTAGCTACCCTATCCTGGGATGCAAGACCAGTGTAGTCAAGTCATCCTGCTGCAGGCTCACATGATATGATTTTGGGACTCAAGCTTGCTTATTGACTTTACAACATTTGTACATACTTTGCAGGCTTTTTATTTTGTACATGCATGAACAACATTTTTTTAATACTATATACAACAGCATTTACATAAGGAGTGTTTCCTCTTGAGCCAGTAGACTATCCCTCTTTTGAAGCTTTATTGCAACCCACAGCCTCCTGTCTTTAGACTTCCTAATCACTGGACGTGTTGGGGTGCACTTCCTCCTAGAGGAGGACAAATGTTTCCACTTGTGTGCGTCTCATACCGGCAAATCCACTCCCCTCACCACCCCAACTGAGTTGAGCCATGTGAAAGGTGCAGGTGTCCAAGTTAGGTCATTATCAACAAGAGTCGTGCGTGTGTTCCGAAATACTCTACTTAGGCATTCAAGAATCCATTGAACCAAGTCCCGTGATCCTCAAAGAATTAAGTCAACTAGACCTGAAGTACCTCAAACCCAGTTCATCTAAGTTTCTTGTTGTTAGGTCGATTTTAAGGTCCAATCGAGCTCCAATCTCCGGATTTTACTTAGACTTGTTCAACTATCAAACTCAATCCGAAAATGCTCATGTAAATGCAATGCAGAAAATATTTTTGTGATGCAATTTTCAAGATTTTGAACTTTTATGGTTTTTTGAAAAGATGATGATGATGCATATGTAATTTTTTTTGTATTTTTCAAAAAGATTTTTCAAATGTTTTTGGATTTTAATTTTTGCAAATGTTTTTGGGATTTTTGAAAATAAAAAGATTTTGGCTGAAATTAGGTGAAAATATGTACACGGGAGTGCTTCTTATATTTACAAGAAGTAGATTTTAAGATTTACAAGGGTAAGTGATCAATTTTATGCATATATATAATATTTTGGTGAGATGTATGTATTCCTCAAACTTATTTGACACATGTTTTTCAAACAATTTTTGAAAACTATAGTCCAAAATAACTTTTACAAACATTTTTGCAAAATGTACACATTTGAAAATCATTTGCAAAGGCTTTCAAACAGTATATATATTTTTTCAAAACATTTTTGCAACCATTTTTTCAAACCATTTGCAATCATTTTTTCAAACATTTTATTTCACACAAAGAAAAAATTTTACAAACCACACATTTTTACAAAGGTTGAAACATGTAACAAAATTATCAAAATAGTTTTCAATAAATGTTCACAAAGATTTTCAACTATTTTTCAAACATTTTGCAAGAAATATTTTCACCTGATTTATTAATCAGTAAATACACAAAAGAATTTGAGGAACAGAACACCTTTTTATTAAAGATTTTAATGAATTTTAAAGAATTATTAGCCATGTTATTAGGAAAATACGAAAGTACGAGTTATGGCTAAAGTATATATGCAATATATACGACCCCCCTATACTTAGCTAGAGCTATGTCCTCATAGATCGGAGAGAAAGAGAAGACATAACTCGTACTAAGTATAGACAAGTCTAAAGAATAAATGAATGAACCAGTAAGAAGTTGACCGTCCCCCCTATACTTAGGATCAAATAATCCTAAGTATAGCAGATTGTACACAAAGCGGGGTAGGGGTCAAGGGTGGGCATGAACAGAGTCGTACTCAGATGTCTCCCCCTATACTTAGGGTAAGATATCCCTAAGTATAGACAAGAGAGGAGACAATGGAGAGGATCGAAAATGGAGAGGATCGAAAGAAATGACAGAACTCGGGGTGCACACCCCCCTATACTTAGGACAAAGTACGTCCTAAGTATGGAAAACTGTCTACAAGGGCGGCACCTTTTTGATAGAAAAAGAAGATAGGAAATGAAAAGAAGAAAAGAAGAAAAGACGAAGAGAGATGAAAGCGGATATGAACAACTCGGAATGTGCATCCCCCCTATACTTAGTATAAAGTACATCCTAAGTGTAGCAATGATGAAAGGGATGGCATCATGTCGGTAGAAGAGGATAAAAGAAATTGAAAAGAAGAAAAGAAGAAAAGAAGAAAAATCATTCAAAAATGTTTTGTTGTGCTTTGCCTTCCTCTGCCTCTTTGAAGATATTCAGCTCATCCTCATAGATTACTTGAACCGAGTCAATGACAGCCATGAATGTATCATGTTCAAGGTATGGCTTCAGAAGCTGTCCATTGACTAAAAATGGTTGTGCGTCAGCTGACAGATTGGATATCAATACACTTTCGTTGTCACGCACCTGCCAAAACATAAATGACCCAGTCCATTTACTCTTCAATTTGCCTGGAAAGATCTTCAATTTCGCATCGAACAACCACACCTTATGACCTGGATCAAAGGACTTGCGACGGATATGCTTGTCATGCCATGTTTTGACCTTCTCCTTGTACATCAGGCGTTGTCATATGCATAATCTCTGAATTCCAGTAATCTATTCAGATCCAATTTTCTGTTCTTTCCTGCTTGCTTGGAGTCCAAATTACAGATGTTTATGGCCCATAAGGATTTGTGAATTAGTTCGACGGGCAAATGGCATGGCTTGCCATACACAAGGCGGAAGGGAGACATTCCTAAGGGTGACTTGTACGTTGTTCTATAAGCCCAAAGAACAGATTCAAGCAGCTGAGACCAGTTCTTGCGATCCGGACGCACAAGCTTCTGTAAGATTGTCTTGATCTCCCTGTTTGAACATTCAGCTAAGCCATTGGACTGCGGGTGGTAGGGTGAAGCAACACGATGCTCAATGCAGAATTCTTGGGTCAGCTTCTTCACCTCTCTGTTTATGAAATGACTACCCCCGTCAGATATGAGAATCTTGGGAATCCCGAACTGTGCTATGATGTGATCTCTCAAGAATCGACAGACAGTCCTACTGTCGGCGGCTCGGGCGGGAATAGCCTCCACCCATCAACTTACATAATCGAAAGCAAGAAGAATATATTCATGACCCTGACTGTTGGGAAACGGGCCCATAAAGTCAATGCCCCCATGCGTCAAAGACGTCTGAGATCTGAATGTATTTCAGCGGCATCGTGTCTCTCCATTCTGATGGTTCCGCCCTTCTTCTGGCAGTCAGTGCAGCATTTGACATACTCATCTGCATATTTGAATAATGAAGGCCACCAGAGGCCACTTTGAAGAACTTTTGATGTCGTTCGTTTGCCTGAATGATGTCCTCCAGAATCTTGGTCATGACATAAAGCGAGGACACTTGGAACTTCCTCCTGAGGAATACACCTTCTCCAGATACAATTTGCTCCCTCACGAAACAAAATACAGATCCTCCCACTGGTAGAAATGGATTTTAGACAAGAATCTGTCTATTTTCAACTTAGGCCAGTCCTGTGGGATTTTCTTGGTCACCAGATAGTTCACGATGTCCGCATACCAAGGAAGCGGGTGACGGACAGAATTGCCTCGTCTGGAAAGGTCTCTGTGATCGGCTGCAGGTTCAGCTCAGGAGATTCCGGCTCAGGAAGCCTTGACAGATGATCGGCCACCACATTCTTTACCCCAGGTTTATCTTTGATTTCCAAGTCAAATTCCTGGAGGAGAAGGATCCACCGAATGAGACGTGGTTTGGCATCCTTCTTCTGCTGTAAGTATCGAATGGCCGAATGATCAGTGTAAATGACTACTTTAGACCCAAGGAGGTAGGATCTGAACTTTTCCAAGGCAAAGACTACCGCTAGCAGCTCCTTTTCAGTGACAGTGTAGTTTCTATGGGCTTCATCGAGCGTTGGGCTAGCGTAGTGAATCACAAATGGTACATTATCTTTCCTCTGTCCCAGTATAGCTCCGATGGCATAATCTGACGTGTCGGTCATGATGTCGAAAGGCTGAGTCCAAATCGGTGGCTGTAAGACAGGGGCCTGCGTGATGAGTTCTTTCAACTGATTAAAGGCAAGGAGCACATGGTAATCTACAATGAATTCATTGTCCTTGCCGAGCAACTCAGTCAACGGTCTGGCCAATTTACTGAAATCTTTGATGAATCGTCGGTAAAAACCGACATGGCCCAAGAATGACCGAAATTGCTTGATGTTCGTGGGTGGCTCAAGTTTGGAAATCACGTCCACCTTGGCTGGGTCAACCTCCATACCACGTTTAGAAACAACGTGACCCAGCACAATACCTTCGGTCACCATGAAGTTGCTCTTTTCCCACAAGAGCACAAGATTGACTTCGCAGCACCTCCGTAAGACTCGGTCTAAGTAATCCAGACATTGGTCAAATGAATCCCCGTAGACCGAAAAATCGTCCATAAAGACCTCGAGAAAGTTGCCCACCATATCAGCAAAAACTGCAAGCATACACCTCTGAAATGTGGATGGGTGTTGCAAAGCCCGAACGGCATCCGTCTGAAGGCATATGTGCCAAAAGGACAGTGAACGTGGTCTTCTCTTGATCTTCAGGAGCAATAGCAACTTGATTATACCCAGAGTAGCCATCCAAGAAGTAGAAATATTCCTTCGCGGCCAATCTCTCCAAGATCTGGTCGATGAAAAGTAGAGGAAAATGATCCTTCTTGGTAGCGAGATTAAGTCTTCTGTAATCCACGCATACTCGCCAAGAAGTGGGTACTCTGGTCGCGATCTCCTCTCCTTTGTCATTCTTCACAATGGTGATCCCTGATTTCTTGGGCACCACATGCAGAGGGTTCACCCATTTGCTGTCGGAGATGGGATAGATGAATCCTGCATCACACCACTTCTGGATCTCTTTCATAACGACCTCCCGCAGATTCGGATTTAATCTTCTCTGAAGTTCTTGAGAGGGCCTGCAATCTTCTTCCAGAAAGATGCGGTGCGAGCAGAATGACGGATTGATCCCATGGAGATCAGTTGTTCGCCAGCCTATCGCCTTGCGGTTGTGTTCAAGAACCTCCATCAGACGAGATTCTTGGTCTTCGGTCAGATGTGCATTGATGATGATCGGGATGTTTGGTTCTCCCGCAAGGAAGGCATACTTCATGTTGGAGGGCAAGGGTTTTAGCTCTGGCGGGGTCTGAGCTGCTTCAGCGGTGACCTCAGCTATTAGTGTAGGTGGTGATTCTTTCAACTGTTCAGTGTCCACCGTAATCTGTTCTGCTTCTTCTCTCAGATCTTGACAAAATGTGTCAATAATTTCCTCCTCATCAAAAGATTCTTCAGACTTCAGCTCTTGGTTTTGAAGGCACATCACCCCCACGGCAGTCTCTTGCAGCACATCAGCGAGTTCCTCATCCTGATCGATAAGGGGAAATTCGACTGCGGACTCCACTTCCTCCTCGGGACAGAGGAGTTCATGGATCTCATTGTCATCTAGAAATAAATTGGTATCTTGAATTTCTGCTAGAAAGTCGCAGTCGTCAGCATACTCAATCACCCTTGCACATGATGGAGATGTATGTTCGGCTGGTGTTCCCTCAGATAGGGTCTCTACTCTGATTATTTCATTGCCAGCACCAAAAGTGATTTCTCCTGTCCCATAATTCACTACTGCGTTTGATGTCCGCAGAAATGGTCTTCCAAGTATAATTGGGGTAAGGAGCAATGGAGAGGGGACGTCCATATCTAGGACCACAAAATCGGCCGGAAATGACTTCCCCTGAACCGTGACGATCACGTCCTCCAATAGGCCCCTAGGCCGCTTGACTAATTTGTCTGCGAATTGCATAATCATCTTTGTAGGCTTGAGCGGTCCTATCCTGAACTCCGTGAGTAGCGAAGCTGATATCAAATTGACAGAAGACCTACTGTCGAGAAGTGTTCGTTCAAACTCCTGATTGAACATCTGACAACGTACAAGAGATGCTCCCATATCTGGCTTTTTATCCGGGAGATTGCTGATGGCGTTAACGGTGGCCATTTTGAGAATATGCTTTTCGGACTTGCCACCCTTGCTTCTAGAGTTGGGATTCGGCCTACGCTTGGTCGTACATGCCTTTTTTAATCCTTTCTTCACGGCTGGCATGTACTCAAGAGCCTTCATCAATGGCATATTCCGTACTAAATTCTGGATGATTTCTATAATGGCAAGATCAGACAAAGCATTTTTCAAAATTTTCATTTTTTTGTGTTTTTTTCATTGCTTCAGGAAAAGGAATATTTACAAAATCTTCACCAATTTCATTCAAAATAGTGTCCATATTGTTGTGTACAGGTAGATGGAAAAAAGGAATGGATTCATCTACAATTTGTGGACCAAAAATGACAGGCTCGGCTTCTGGTGCTGGCGTTGGACTCGCTGCAGGTGTAGTGCTCCTCCTGTCAGGAACTGGTTGTGAGGCAGGTGCAGGCGTCTCCAATGCTGGCTATTCTCCACCGAGGTTGCTTCTATCTTTTTGTGTTTTGCTATTTTCTTCATTTTTTGTGATTTTCTGAATGCTGGTGCTGCTCCCAAAATGCTACTTGGCCCTGGTGTTGGCTGGACTAACGATTCCTCGTCAGATGCAAGATGCTTTCCTTTCGTCGTCGCTGATGGATGGAGTGTCCTACCGCTCCAGAGAGTAACAGCATTAGATAAAAAACAATTTAATTCACCTAATTCGGGTTGGACACTGCCGGCTACATGCTCCTTGCGTAGGAAGTTGTTCGGGTTGGCTTCGACCTGGGCTGGTATGACGGTCTTGGTTGCCGTCAGGTCGTCGATCTTCTGGGTCATCTCAGCCATGTTCTTCATTAACTGCTCTAAACAGGCCACGGCTGGGTTAACCGGCACAATCTCAGAGGAGTCCCCCTGATGGGGTCTAGAATGCTGATATGGCGGCTGAGATTGTGACTGATAACCTTGAGAGAATTGGTGAGGAGGAGGGTTGGAGGAGTACTGTACATTCTGTTGATTGTATTGAGCAGCCGGCTGCTGATGATATCCTTGTCCGCGGTATCTAGACTGCTGAGGACCGTACTGAGAATTCTGCCTCCAAGTGTTTCCGTGAGAAGGAGGCTGGTATTGGTAGGAGGGTTGGAAGGGTCTCCCACCCTACTGCTGCTGGTGATAGGGCATGTTGCCCATGTTATGACCCTGAGAATGTCCCTGAGGACGGGTCAGATGCGCTTCATTGTTCCATACGCCATTGATCTCCTGAATCAGTGGCGGGGGTGGAGAGAACTGCTCGGAGTATGCTGGCTGGGACTCAGGTTGGTATACAACCATCTGTGTCTGGTGCTGCGGGGGCTGCTCCGGAACCTGCACGTAGTACACGTGCTAGACAGGCTGGGGTTGCGGTGAAGTCGGCTGAGGGTTTTGCTGCATTGTAGGCTCCTTCTTCTCAGCGTTCGGCTCGGCAGAAGTAGACAACGTTGCACATATTTGCATTCAATGCACGAACGAGTTGCTCCAGTTGTTGGGAAATCTGGTCGAGCTTTTCCAGACCCTGGGTCCTCTTCTCAATGACTGCCAATTTTTTGAGGTCCTGCGACCTCTTCTCAATGATATCCACCTTGGACAAGTGGCTCCCAATGATGCTCAGGTTGGAGCTCTCATCCTTGTCCTCGGTGTGAGAAGCCATGTTCACTGGCTTGCTGATGGCGGTAGGTGGCTTCATGTATGCTCGGGACGAGGTCTGCACGGCTTCTCCTTCAGCCATTTCCTCGAAGACGTTCCATACCACGTCCTCGTCCTTGTTGAAATGCGAACCGCCACAAGAGGCATCTACAAGCTTTTGGCTCTCGAGTGATAGCCCACCAAAGAAGTGTTGCACGAGACTAGTCTTTAGAATGTCATGGTGGGGACACTTTTTCTGGAGATCTTTGAATCTTTCCCACGCTTCATGGATAGTCTCGTGGGGTTGCTGGCGGAAACTGGAGATCCGGGCACGCATCTGATTCAATCGCCCGAGATGATAGAATTTATAGAGAAATGTAGACTTCAGCTCCTCCCAGGTCGTGACGACCTTCCCAAGATGGTCAACCCAATAGAGGGCCTTGTCTTGAAGGCTGAAGGGAAACGCGGTCATCTTGACTACCCCCAGAGGAATTCTAGGGTAGTGAGCAGTGGCACAGATGCGACCAAACTTCTTGAGAAAAATATACGGTTCCTCAGTGGTGTTCCCGTGGAATGTCGGAAGTAGCGACAGAAATTGCGACTTCAGCTCGAAGTGGGCATGCATACGTGGAACCTGAATCCACTCAGTGATGTGTCCCGCTCCTGGGTTGTATGTTTCCTTGAGAGTAGGCTTTGGCTGCGGTGGATCTTCTTCTGTTGCTTCAAATTCGGGTCCTCCCACTGAGAACTCATCTCTGACTTCATGAAAATTAGGATCATAGTTCGGATCATCCTCTCGTCGGTCGTCTCTTGCGTCGGCCCTCCTCCTCATATCGTTCAACATATCTTGGAAGGCGGTCTGGGCCAGGGCTTGATTAGTCAACTGCTGCTGAATGGCTTGGATGGAAGCCAGCAGCTGACTGTTAACCTCGTTTTGTGTGGTGTACTGCCCTTCCCCCGGATTGACTTCAGGTTCAGGTGCGGGCTGTGGTCCTTTTCCTCTTCCTCCTGCCATCTCGGATTCTGCTTGGTTTACTGGCTCGGGATCGGGCTCAAAGTCTGCACATGGTAGAACGCCTCGATCA
Organism: Ottelia alismoides; assembly: GCA_037367405.1. Lineage (NCBI taxonomy): Eukaryota > Viridiplantae > Streptophyta > Magnoliopsida > Alismatales > Hydrocharitaceae > Ottelia > Ottelia alismoides. The sequence continues at coordinate 409,885 of JAZKJV010009036.1, read as the reverse complement.
GTCTGAATTGCAGCACCAGATAGAGAGATACGGTCTGTGTTAAGGTCAACGCAGAATTTTGTTAAGGATGGCGATGTATAAGGAGTGAAATCAATTGCCATCCAAAACGGACAGAATTTGGGATGAGAGTGGTCCCGGTTTATTAAAGAAGACATGGAGTCTGGAGATTGGTTCACGGGATCTGAACCGGGTTCTCGAGAATCGCCCTGAATTATTGGAGAGGGAGAGCGAATGGATCTGATGTGGGTGCCGATGGAGTCTCGACTAAACTGCCCATTCGTCGCCATCTCGGAGATCAAGAGGAAAATCGATGTGGGTGAAAGATACGGGGGTCAACAAGAAACAAATGGAGTGTAAAACAGTAGAAGGCTCTCAATGAGCAAGGGTCAACTGGAGGGAGAACAAAATTTGCGCAAAGGCGCGATATTTTTGATCTTGACCTAAATGCAAGTAGCAATCAAACACAAAACAAGGGGATTCACCAACTCAATGCGTGAAGCCGTAAAGGTTCGGCTTTTATCTTTGTAATTTTTATCTTGAATTCAAGAAGTTATCTTTCAACGAGCCCTTAGAGCGCTACGCCTATAGGAGCGAGAGTACTGCCGGAAAAGTATTCCCGTACTTGTCCTCCTCCTGCGTAACCTGTAGCTTGCGCTTTTTGAGGTCATTGTAACCCTTCCTGGATCCCTACTCAGCCAAAGAAAAAGAGGGAGGAAGCCGATAGGCGAAACCGATACTTCGGATCTCGCTCGCAACGGAATCACCCGTAAACATGCAAGATCCTACTCGGACGCAGACGGTGAGACAGACACACCCGTGAAGGCGTGGCCTATGCGGTACTTCAGACAAGGTCGATGCTCACACAATAGTGAGTCACCAATGGCGGCCAAGCCCTACTCGCCTATGTACGATAGTAGCGCCAATACTTCGGAAATCCAGGCGATACACAAGGCAGCCACAAGCTGGGTTTTGGGCTCTAATCCTTACGAATCACTCAACTCACTTGGAAGGAGACCTTCCCATGCAACCTGAATACAAGTGAAGGTATTGCTCTCCCCAATCAATGAGTACAATTACCAATTTTATTTAGGTGAAGGTTTTCTTAGCAGTCCCTTTTTTATTTTTTTTTTGGTGTTATCGCTTCTTTTGAGTGGATTCAAGCAAGCGCCTAACGATTTTATATTTTCTTTGATACTACTTTGTCCAAAAACAGAGGGAGAATAGAGTCGGAAAAGCCAATGCAAATCGACACCAAGGTGGAAATCTCACCTTTGTGCCTAAATCGACACCAATGGTTGATTTCTACAAAACGGGTTATTGCACGACTGAGTATTTCCAAGAAAGAATCGCCCTTCACCATTGTACGATTTTCAAGTGGATGGAAGACAGAAGATAAGACGAATAGCATGTTGCCGCCAGAAGCAGAACCCCGTATTTCTTCCAGAGAATCTCCTAATTGTTCCAGAGCAACTAGAAATAGATTCTTTAAGATTTGTTTTTCAGGAGTACCGAACGCGAGCATGACGTCGTTATGAACATAAAGTCCTAAGGTATGGAACCCCAGAAACAGGCTGGCCCCCCTAATCCCTTTCTTGTTAAGAGTTGGTATTGCCTAGAAGTAATATTCCATCTATAATTCACGAAGTGATGGATGCAAAGTAAGAAGACTTACAGCGAATCCCAGCTCTCTCCATGCAGGATGCAAAGCAGAATTTATAAACCTAACTACATGCCGGTATGCAAGGCGGAAATCATACTAAGATAGGCAACTGGTAGCGTGAAGAACCACAAGCTAACCACTAATCTCCAATCCTAAGGTCCGGTCTAGGCTCACCCCTCCTTCTCTCGACACATCGAGTTTAGGGGAAGCGCTTGGTGGGGTGAGCTCGCGGCGTGCGGATCAAAGAAGAGTGAATCAACTGTTTAATTAAACTAAGTCCAAGTACGAGCTATAGGTACATGCAATTGTTGTTATGGTGTTTGGACCTAATCTACTCGATCAAGCAATGCCTAGGTCTAAGAGCTCAATCCACAAAAGAAATGAAAAAGAAATCAAAACCGGAAAATGATAGTTCGAGAAACGTGAAGAAAACCACGTTGAGCCTCCGGGTGAACAAACACCCGGAAATTAGGCCCGAAGTGTCTGAGTGTCCAAGTCCTGTGTTATTACAATTCAAATGACTCTCTCTCACAAAAAATAAAAACTAACTATCTCTCTCTCTCAAGCTCTCCTGCTCTCTCCTGCTAGCTAGGGTAGAATAGCCGGCTCCTCCTCCAAGGATGCGTAGGATCCCCTAGGCGATCCTCCTCGGTCAGCGGTCCCTCGCAAGAAAACAAGAGAAGTGTCAGACAGTTCAAAACAAATTATGCACGAAAAACAAGTACTCAAAAATGGCTAAGTAGATAAAAGACACAAAGGTACTCTACAAGCTGATGCTCCCCGGCAACGGTGCCATTTGAAAAATGAGAAAGCGAGAGCCGCTAAATAGTGGTCTGACAAATCAAACTCACTATCGCTGATGCGACTACTCAAGCCTTCCCGTTCGTCAACAATTAACCCACACAATCAATCAATCAATCAAGAGCAAGGATTAAAATTTATTATTCCCTACTAAAAATGTACAATGGCAAGCAAGTAGAGGTCGAACACAGGAAACAAAGGTGCAGAATATAGACAAAGTCAAAACCTAGGTCTATTAGACTACTTAGCCAATCTAATTTTTTGTGGGTTTTTAATTTAATTAATTTTTTTATTTTTTATTTAATTTTTAATTTTGTATTTTGGTTTTTAATTTTCTGATTTTTATATTTAATATTTTATATTTTCTATTTTCTTTTTCAATATTGGAATATATAAGCTATATAATAAAGAGGTGATAAACTATTTATAAAAATACACAAAAATAGTCAAAAATTCAGAAATGAAATCTTTTTGGTATTTTTAAATTTTTTACTGTTTTTGTGATTTTTGGGTAATTTTTAGAATGTTTTTGGTATTTTTAAATAGAAAAAAAAGAAAATAGGGAATAAGCTGCTGGTTGGGGGTAAAATGGGAATTAAAATATCAAACAGCTACCAAAATTTTCCAAACTAATTTTAAAATAAAGATAATAAAATGTAGAACCTACAGAAACTTAGTTTGCATTTTTTAGAGTTTTCTATGATTTTTTAGATTTTTTGGAAGTTTTTAGGTTTTTTGATGTTTTAAGGTTTTTCTTTTGAGATTTTTAGTGGTTTTTGATCTGACACTACATGATAGGTAATTTTTTTGGAATTTTTAGAGGTATTTGAATATTTTTTGGTATTTTCTAAGCTAGACAGTACTGAAATAACATGTTTTTTATTTTTAATAAATATAAAAATACAACAAAAACAAAAATTAAAAATATTTCATGCAATGGCATGTTAACAGGAGCTTAAGTCTATTTTTTGAGAATTTTTGGCACTTAAGTGATGCGTGAAATAAATAGCTCAAACATACAAAAATCCTAAGCCTAGCAGGGGTATAAATGCAATTATAGAAACATCCAGGGGTTTAGGTGCAAATTTCACCAAACGACACGCGCAGAACACGTGATATGTCATTCACAAGGGCATATTTGCAAATATAAGAAACCGGCGGGGCAAACATGCAATTATTCCAAAAAAACATATTTAATTAACTACGCACTAGGGTATAACTGCAAATAGATGAAAGTTTAAGTTCGAAAATGCAAAATACCCAAAACGCACGCGCCCCAGTCACGTGAGGTGACGTGGCGAGGACTAAAGTGTAAATAAAATAAGTTCAAGGGCCTAAGTGCAATTATTACAAAAACTTTTAAACTGGAAATGAAAGTTCTAGGACTAGAAGTTAAATACAAAAACACGTGGGTTTAAGATGCAAAATACCCACGGTGCTGATCGTGCGACCGAGGAAGGTCCACTTATCCACGTGGCAGGCGCTGGTGGCTCGATGACGGTTCACGTGGACGTCCCAGATCAGATCTGGCGGTGCGATCGGACGGTGAAGGGAGGCCAAGATCCAACGGCGGTTGTGGCGTCTGGAGGGGACTCCTGATCCGACGGCAGGGAGATGTTCACGAAGAACACTCCCCCCGGCGAGCTTTGGCAGGCGATTGCGGCCGACACACGACCTCTCCGGCCCTAGGATCAAGGGCAAAATGATTATGGGGCCTCTCCGCGTCTGAAGGAGGTCTCAAGCGAGCCTGAGACGGCTTGGTGTGGTCGGACGGTGGAGACGACCTGGGGAGCTGCTCCTGGGGACTTCGAGGCTCGATGGAGCCTTCTCTTGGGCTCTGACCTGCAAGGGAGAAGCACAAAAACCAGGCGAGGCGAACCGGGGGTTTCTCGGGTCGAATGGGTGAGGCGAACGGCTCGGGCGTGGAGCTCCGGCAAGCAGCGGAGATGGGAGCTCTGATGGCTCGATCTGGGCGAGATCGAGGTGAATGGAGGGGTGGAGCGTGATGACGGAGCGAAGGGGAAGAGGATGGAGGTGACAGGTGGTCGGGATGGTACGTGAGATGATCGGAGACGGCGGGCGGAGCTCAGCTCCGTCGTGGGTTCGATTGACGAAATCACGACGATTCATGTAAAGAAAACCTAAACTACTTCTACACTAATCTAAACTAAGATAAGGCTACAAGAAAATAGAAAGGGAAGGGGGTGAGGCTCACCAGAGACGTCGGGATGAAGGTCGCGGCGGAGCTCCGGCGAGGGGCTGGATCTCTTCGATTCAACACCAAATCGTGTGAACCCCAGCTCGAATCGACTCCTGATGTCACTAGGATCACGCTGGGCTAGGGGTTTACGGGTAGCTTTGGCTTAAGAAGGATCAAGCGTCAAAGGGAAGTCAGGGGATGTCTTTTGAAGGGTTGACGGGCGGTGTGGAAGACGAGGGTCCAACGCCTCGATCAGTAGTCCTCAACCCCAGAAATCATTTGGGCGTGAATCACCACTGATCGAGGAGCAAAAACGCAGAAGGCATCGACATGAATTGGTGCAAGGTCAACCCTTGAAAATGGCGAGAAGAAGAGACAAAATGCTTCTGACAATAGGCACAGGGGGTGGGTCAGACAGTTGACCGGGGTCAACTGTCCAGGCCCTCTGGTTGGTCCATGTGGACCAACCAGAAAAACCCCCTCGAAAAAGATTTAAAAATGATTTAAAATTCTAAATGACATTATTATAATTAGGTTATAAAATAAAAAATGTTTATAAATTTATAAATTATTTTATTATGATATTTAATTATTTTTATGAGATTTATTTTTATAAGTTACTTATTATAGCCTATATAGGTATAATATCTACATATTTTGTTCTTTTATTTTTTGTGTATTTTAATTTTATTATTTTTATTTAGTATTTTATAAAATTATAAAAGACTTTTATACACATAAATATATTTTTTTTATTTTTCTGATATGTTTTGTTTATTTAATAAAATATAAGTAGGTATTGTATAGGTATGTATATAGGTATAATACCTATGTATTTTATATACATTTATTTTTATTTTGAGTTTTATTTGGGTTTTCATTCCTGTTTTAATGTTCATAATTATTATAAAAATATTCACAAAATTATAAAAATATAAAAATACAAAATCAATGATTAAAGAATAAATTGAATATTTTAAGCTGTACAGGTATACAAAGTGGGTCCAAAACTCAACTTTCAAACCGTAGCTCCGCCAAATGCGAAACCACCACCATTAAATAGACTATTTTATTCTATATACAATTAAAGGTGAGTTTGCTGCATTTGGAGTTTTTATTTGTGAGATACAGGTCTGGGAAGTTGGGATTCTGGATTTTTATTCAGACCATAACTTTTTATCTGTAGATTATTTTTCAGTGAAATCAATTTTATATTTTTCTATATAAAAATATCTACAACTTTCATGTACAAAGTTTCTTTATTTGATGCACAAAAAGTGGAACCAAAAATAGGTCCCAAAATGAATAAAGAATGAATTAATAAATATAGGTATTCGGCCCTTATCTCCCCCTACTTTATTCCTTGTCGACCTATTCATCAAGATACCTAGGTCTCGGGGGGGTTGGGTCATTAAATATTTACAATATTTTATTCTTTTTTCTTTTCTTTTCTTTATTCTATAATTTTGGCATTAAAAATAGTATTCTATACACTTTTTACACACGTATGCATGAATGCTAAATTGCTCTATTTAATGCTATTTTCAAGCATTTGCTAGGGTTTTTTAGGCCAAAATGATATAATAAAGATGATGAAATGTGGATTCATCAAACTGCAGTCGTGTATGTGAGGTGTTGATCATATTCTTAAGGTAGAGACTAAGCATGCAATATAGCACACAAATCTTTCAAACTAGCGAAATGTGAATAATTAAGTCCAAGACCCTAATGACTAAGGCTGGTTAAATCAAAGTATCAAGACCTCATAAACCAAGTGTTCTTGAACATCACTAGTCTTGTGTGAAAGTGAATTGTGTCAGGGATTAAACCAACTTATTAGTTAGTTTTTTTAGTTTTAATTTTTTTTATGATTGATTTTTTTTTAAGTTTTAAAAAAATTCAAAAAGTTTTTTTTGACAAACAAAGGCAAATAAGTTTTTTTTGTAAGAAAAGTTTTGCTTTTTCTTTTTTTTATTTTTTTTGAAAAAAGATAGGTAAATAAGAAAGGACTTTTTTTAAAGAGGATTTTTTTGAAAAGTTTTTTTAGCAAATAAGGAAAAAGAGTTTTTTTTGAAAAGGTTTTTTTAAGATATTTTTTACCCCATAATTATTGTATAATATATACAAAAATACGTGAAAGTACGAGCTATGGGTAAAGTATATATGTAATATATACACGTCCCCCTATACTTAACTTGTGTTATGTCCTCATGGCACTAGGTGACAAAAAGACATAGCTCGTACTAAGCGTAGGAAAGCTAAAATAATAAATAGTATAGAAGTCAATCCGCCCCCCTATACTTAGGCTCTTGTCAGCCTAAGTGTAGAAAAGAGCAAAAATGGGGCGGACAAGGTCAAGAGGAGAAATGGATGAGTATATACATATGGTGGGCATCGGCTCCCCCTATACTTAGGCTCTTGATAAGCCTAAGTATAGGACAAGAGTAAGTGTAAGAACCGATGTGATCTGGAGAATATACAAGGGAGAATATGTACAAGAGTGATTGAATCTTCTAAGATGTTGAATCTTGATGCTGCATCTTCATGAATAGTAATAAGATGTATCTACTCTGTGCTCACTCTGTATGAAGTTGATGACCTCGACTTGGACTAACTGCTCTTTCGAATCAACAAAATGCTTTACCAGCTGTCCATTCACCACATGAGATTGTGCACCATCTGTGAGATCAGCTATCTCTACACTTCCATTCTCGTGCACTTTCTTAACCACAAAGGGACCCGTCCATTTAGATTTGAGCTTCCCATGGAACATCTTCAACCTGGCATTGAACAACCATACCTTTTGCCCAGGGACAAAGTCTTTGCACCTAATGTGTTGATCACGCCATCTCTTTACTTTGTCCTTATAAATCAAACTGTTGTCATATGCCCTGTTTCGGATTTCCACGAGCTCGTTCAAGTTCAAGTCTTGGCAAAGCTTCCCTAGGTGACAACACCAATTAATCTTCTTAATTGCCCATTCGGATTTATGAATCAATTCTGCAGGAAAATGGCATGGCTCACCATAGATCATTCTAAATGGTGAAGTACCCAATGGTGTCTTGTAGGCTGTCCTATAGGCCCACAGAACATGGTCCAAAAGTTGAGACCAGTTCTTCCTATCGGGACGAACCAACTTATGCAAAATACTCTTCACCTCTCTGTTCAAAACCTCTGCCATGCCGTTGGACTGTGGGTGGTAAGGACAAGTAACTCTATGCTCAAATCCATAGTCCTTAGCTAAAGATCTCATATCTCGATTCACAAAGTGGCTACCCCCATCAGATATCAAAACTTTTGGCACCCCGAACCTAGCAATAATATGATCTCTCACAAACTTACAAACAGTCTTGTTGTATGCGGTTCGGGTTCGGATAGCCTCCACCCACCTAGATAGATAATCAACTGCCAACAATATGTACTCATGTCCTTGACTGTTGGGAAAGGGACCCATAAAATCTATGCCCCATGCATCAAAATCATTACAAATAATCATCGGTTGCATAGGTATCTCATCTCTCTGTCCAACTGGCCCTCCCATCCTTTGACAAATCGGGCACGACCGTACAAAATCAATGGCATCTCTAAACAAGGTCGGCCAATACAATCCACATTGAAGTACTTTGTGAGCGGTTCTCTTTCCCGAATGGTGTCCTCCAGCCTCAAGTGAATGACAATATGTGAGGACACTCTGGTATTCCTCCTGAGGAATACACCTTCTCCAAACACAATACGGTCCTTCAAAGAAAAGGAAAGGATCGTCTCAGTGGTATCTCCTCGAATCCGACTTCAGTCGATCAATGCTGCTCCTAGTCCAACCATGAGGAACATGCTTGGAGACAAGATAGTTCACCATGTTGGCATACCACGGGAGTGAGTCAATAATACAAATTGACTCATCTGGGAAGGTCTCTCTAATCCGCTCATGATCAGGAGAATCCTTAAGTTCAATCCGAGAAAGGTGATCAGCCACAACATTCTTCACTCCAGGTTTATCTTTAATCTCCAAATCAAATTCCTGGAGGAGTAAAATCCACCTAAGAAGACGCGCCATCGCATCCTTCTTTTCCATTAAGTATCGAATGGCTGTGTGATCTGTGTAAATTATCACCTTAGAGCCCAAAATATATGATCTGAACTTCTCGAGAGCTAATACTACTGCGAGCATTTCCTTTTCAGTCACTGTATAATTTTTCTGTGTAGGATCTAATACTTTGCTCGCGTAATGGATTGCAAACGGAATCCCTTCTCGCTGTTATCCTAACACGGCTCCTATAGCAAAATCTGAAGCGTCAGTCATGATCTCAAAGGGGAGAGACCAGTCAGGAGCTTGTAGGATAGGCGAGGCACAAATCTTCCTTTTCAAGAGCTCAAAGGCCTCCAGACACCTGTGATCTACAACGAACTCTGTGTCTTTCCCTAAGAGCTCAGCCAGTGGGCGGGCGATCTTTGAAAAATCTTGAATGAATCTCCTATAGAATCCAACATGCCCTAAGAATGACCGCACTGACTTCACGTTGGTAGGTGGATCGAGTTTCTTGATCACTTCCACCTTGGCAGGGTCAACCTCCATTCCCCTTTTGGAGATGACATGCCCCAACACGATACCTTCCATCACCATAAAGTGACTCTTCTCCCAGGAGAGTACCAGATTCACCTCTCTACACCTCATGAGGACTTGGTCCAAGTGCGCTAGACATGTATCAAAAGAATCACCATGGACCGAGAAGTCATCCATGAACACTTCCAGGAAATCTCCCACCATCTCGGCAAATATGGCTATCATGCACCGCTGAAATGTGCCTGGGGCATTGCAGAGATGACATGCGCCTGAAAGCATAAGTGCCGAATGGACATGTGAATGTGGTCTTTTCCTGCTCCTCAGGGGCTATGGCCACCTGGTTGTAGCCTGAGTACCCGTCAAGAAAACAGAAGAACTCTTTCCCTGCGAGTCTCTCCAAGATCTGACCAATAAAAGGCAAGGGAAAGTGATCTTTCTTGGTCGCGGCATTCAGGCGCCTGTAGTCAACATAGACACGCCACGACATGGGTACTCGTGTTGCGATCTCTACCCCCTCCTCGTTGGTGACCATCTGAATTCCCGACTTCTTCGGGACAACATGAAGTGGGACCACCCACTTGGAGTCAGAAATAGGGTATATAAACCCTACCTTGCACCATTTCTCAATCTCTTTCTTCACCACTTCCCATAGATTGGGGTTAAGTCTCCTCTGAAACTCACGAGAAGGTCTCATGTTATCCTCAATAAAAATATGGTGCGAGCAGAGAGCGGGGTTGATGCCCACGAGATCCGACACTGTCCAGCCTATTGCTTTGCGGTTCCTCTCTAAGACCTCTAACAACCTAGACTCATGTTCTAAAGTCAAGTCTGAGCTAATGATGACAGGATATCTCTCTTTGGGTCCCGCAAGAAAGGCATACTTGAGTGTAGGAGGTAGTGATTTCAGTTCTGGCAATGTGGTATCATCAAGTATATCTGGCTGAACTGAATCTGAATCTGGTTCTGTGCTATATGAAGGTGGGCTAAGCTGAGTAGTACTCGCCACCAAATCAGAAGTATCGAGAGTCGGATCGTCAAAAATATCCAAACAATCGGCAAAAACCACGTCTGACTCATTATCTATGTCCCATGATTGTTTCGAAGAGGATGGAACTGACATATCCGGATGGATCTCTATGTAGGGGTGTCTATCGAGTTCAACGAGCCGAGTTGGCCTCAACTCGGACTCGAACTCGATAAGAAACCTACGGCTCGAACTCGGGCTCGATAAGAGTCGAGTCCTGGATCCCAACTCGAACTCGAACTCGTCGAGTTCGAGTTGACTCACGAGCCTCTTATCGAGCCACGAGTTTCTGAGCTGGCTCACGAACGTCAAAATGAGCTCACTCACGAGCCTCTTATCGAGTCATGAGTTTCTGAGCTAGTTCACGAGCCTCAAAATGAGCAGGCTCATGAACCTCTTAATGAATCATTGTTCTATTTTATACATTAAATTATGCAAATGACATTTGTAATTTTGATTTTTTATACTCTTTTCTATAGTTTTTTGGGCAAGAAAAATGTTAACCTCTATTTTATATCAAAGTCAATGTGGAAGTTTTGGTATATATATTTTTAATTTTTTATTAATATGGAAAACGAGTTATCGAGTCGAGTTTCCGAGTTGAACAATGCCCAACTCGGACTCGACTCGATAAGCTAACGAGCCATGGAACCCAACTCGAGCTCGGGCTCGTTAAGGTTTCGAGTCCGGCTCGCGAGCCCTTAACGAGCCGAGCCCGAGTTGAACTCAACGAGTTCGAGCTTTCCTGACAGCCCTATCTCTATGTCATCATGAGAATAGGTTGATGCATCTCTAGCAAGATCAGACAACACCTGGCAAACTGCATCATGCACTATATCCTCTCCAGATGAAAGGGTCTCGCTCTGTCCTGAAGGAATCTGTCCCCAAATCCCAACTGTGCTAATCATACTGCAATCTGCCTCTGAAGATGAGTACTCTGTACTACTCTCTGAATCAGGTCGCTGACACTTGGTTTGCTTCATCTCAAGGTTCACTTCTCCACCTGGAGAACGGAACTTCATCATTCCTGTACCATAATCGAAAGCTGCGCCTGCGGTCCTAAGGAAGGGTCGCCCGAGAATGATCTGAGATTCTCTCCAATGATTAGGGGTCTCCATGTCAAAGACTGTGAAGTCCACCTGATAGTTCTGCCCCTCAATCGAGATAACGGCGTTCTTCACTTCTCCCTTAGGTCTTTTCACTGAACGATCTGCGAATTGGAGTAAAGCTCTAGATTTGCGAAGTGGTCCCAACTCCAATTTCTGATATAAGGCTAAGGGAAGTAAGTTGATCGAAGAACCGTTATCTAAGAGTGTGTGTGCAAATGCAATGTCGTCAATTCGACTCTCCACATAGTGAGCACCCATGTATCGCTTTTTCCTTGGTAAAGTCTGATTCTTGAGACAATAGGTTTTGGCTACGGATAAGACATGTGTCTTTACATTTTTGTTATCTTTCTTCCTGCTAACCCTTGTAGGTGTGCATCTCACCTTAACGTATTTTTGTAAGGCAGGATGGTTAGCCACATATTCATTAAATGGCACATTTACAATGATGTTCTCTTTACAAAATCGTGCCATGTCGGGGTCATCTATAAAAATATTGTCTTCTGCTGAAATGAACATTGATATGAGCAGTGAAAATAACAACAAACAAGTAAATGAAGCAAAAAGTGTTGCATCGACTAAAGGTGAGTCGTCGAAGGGGCTGCCAGTTTGTGGTACAAGAAAAGGGAAACCTGAGCACGAGCTTGAGAGCCAAAGGGAAGTGAAAGTTGAATCGAAGAAGCGCAAGATGTCTGTTGTTGAAGATTCTTTTTCTACCAAAAATATGAAAATCACAGGTATAGATGATCTTTCTAGTAAAAAGGTCAGAAAGGCTGTTTCTTTGTCGATAGATGAGATTGACCCTAAATTTGATCAAGTTCTACGGGATAAAAAGCCTGCATTCTTAAAGAAAGATGATAACAAGAAAAATGTGTCCGCTGTCAAAGTTGAAAACAAGAGAAGTATACTCAGTATTTCGACTGAGAACAAGAAGTCTAATATTGCTGTCAAGGACGGAAAAAAGAAAAATCTTACACCCAATAAAGCAGAAACTGATAAAATGCCGAAAGCAGAAGCATCTTTTGCTTCACCTGTTCATTCAATTTCTATTTTGTTTAATACGGTAAGATAAACCTCTTAGACATTTCAACAAACGGCTACAATACATTTAAAATTAACAAACATACTCAAATACATCCATTATTTAAAATAAAAATTAATCTAATAGATGACAAAATTAAAAGACAAGAAATATCCCTAATGAACAAGAGATTAAGATGGGGAAGACGCTCCCCCATGGATGGAGATGAAGGATGAAGGGATTCTCTCCAAGGATAAGACGACGGAGAGGTAATGGCATCGGAAATGAGGATGCGAGAGAGGAGGAGAAGGCCGATAGAGGAGGAGAGAGTGTGTTGGGGTGGAGGGAGGAGGAGAGGGTGTCGGAGAGGGAGGACGAGCGGATCTAGGGCTTGGAAAGGGAGGGGGTCGAACACGTAGGGAGAGATGTTTTTGTGTAGAGTGGAGAATGAGGTTTTGTTTTGAATGTCGTTCTGTTTATCAGGTTATGTGACTGCAATATACGACCACATTGTGATTGCATATTGAGGCGTCAAATTGCTCACCTCATCTTTGTGGTTGCATATTTAGCTATGCGACCACTATTTCTAGCAAAGTATTGATATTGTGATCACATTCCCACTACTAAAATCGCAATTCAGTACCGGTAAAACAAAACTTTTCTTGTAGTGAAAACTAGCTACCATTAAAACAAAATGACTCTATAGTGACGCACTTTTTAAAAAAAAACAATCAATATGTGTTCCATTGTTAAATACAAATGATGATATTATTTATTATGAAATTATTTTTGTTCTTAAAAACAACGACAAATGTCATATATATGTTATTACAACATTAGTTCAAATCAGCAACAAATGCCATAGCTATGATATTTTTTAGAATTTTGACTTATTGTCTAATTTTTTATTTTAAATTAGCAATAAATAATAATTTTGTGAAATAAAAATGGATAAATGTTGTTATATGTCTCTGAAAATATAGCAATGAATATAACTGAATATAACGTGCAATAGAAAAAACTAAACCTATTATGTTGTAGTGAATGTTTAGAATTATGTTATTTTTATCAAGATTTTTCACTTATGCCCTTTTGCATCTTTACAGTAACAGTTATGCCCATGCTTACGTCCCTGTGTTTTTTACAAAACTCAAAGTTGAGTCATTTTGTTGTTACACATGAGCTCTTATATTACACTATCAAAAAACAAATGTAGGTATTACAAGAACACAGGAGCTAAATAAGAGAAGTTACAAAATTATGGGTGCAACGCACATGCTCCACACTAGTTCCATTTAAGGTCACAGGGGTAATAAAATCAACACAGACGGTCGGTATCCACTATGGCGATTATTTCATCAAATACCTTTTTAGCATCACAGATCACATACATTATTTGACCCAATAAGGTAATTAGATTCTCATATAACCCTACTTAACGAGATAAATTAAACCACCAAGGAATTCACAAAGTGTGATGTTGAAAACTAATCCTCGTTAGATGTGACTAGATAAATGAGACCGTATATAGAAAATGCTAATATTAGTTTTCCATGAGGTTTACACGAATGAAATGAGATACTGAAATATTGAAATATGATTTGGGCAGATATGGCGACAATTTGATGGAGATTCTAGAATTAAGATGTAATTGTAATGGTTCTGTGGTACATCATCTCCCACCATTTTAGTACTATGATAATTAGATCAAAAAATCAGAGGCAGTAAGCATTTTTCAAACATTATAGGGATATGGGTGTAAATCTACAACTTAAATGAGATGCCAATGCCCGCACTTTACATGCACAATATAGCAAACCACACCCCTCTCACTCTATTTTATCTCTCTCCCTCTCCATTCACTTCCTCTCTCTGAAAATCTTAAGCGTTCGTTTGGGGAATAGTCCTACGAATACGGATGCTATTTCCCTCCTCTCACATCTCATTCCTCATACAACTTTTTCCCTTTTCGTATCTTTCTCGACCTTTATTTTACATTATTTCACCGTTATTTCTATCTATATTTCACCTTACTTACCTTTATTCATATTGTTCAGCTAAACAGGAATAATGTCTTATTCCAGCTTATTCATCATTTTTACTCATGCTTATTTCCGAATAGAACACACCCACACTTACCGTAGCGGGGTATGAGATTGAAAAATGGATGCACAAGGAAAACTTTGATCTAAATGCAATTCACATTATTAAGCATCTTTATTGCATTTTTATTATAGGTTTCGTGTTATTTTCCAATAAAGACAATGCGGGGGAATCTTCTAGGGATTTGTTTTAATATGTCAACATGCTTAGTTAGCTGTTTCAAACATATAATAAAGCAAGAACTAGTTACGGAGTTTTTTTTGTAAATATTTGGGTTTTTAGTCTTTTATAAATACTAATTAGTTATGTGAATCAAAATATTCCAAAAATATGATAATATTTCAATGAAATAAATGTACAATGGAGAGGGAATGAAAGCAGCACTATGACTATTTTTTATATTTTTCATATTCAATAAGAATTGTTATGATTTTTTATTGACGGCACATGAAAAGGTGAAATATCGATCTCCAAAATTTATCGGGCTTATATTTTTTTTAAAAAAAGATGTTATTAACAATCAAATGGCCACCGAAAATTTTATAAAAATTTTAAGTGTATGTTAGAATGCTCTATAAATGTTTGTTCTAGAATATAACGGCATGGATACAAACTGTAAGCTCGAAACCAAAGGTCAAATATAAATTTAATTTGCATAAAGGATATCTGATCGATGAGAATTTTACGTCAAAATGTAGAGCACGTATTTATCTGCTCATGTAAAATTATTGAGCCACGGATTAATAAAAATATGGGCATATAATTTTCCGAAGAAAGAATTCAACTTAGGCAGTCAAGAAATTTTAGCAAAGCATCCACGCCAGTAAAAGTTATAATAAAAATATAACCATATAGAGCACAGATTTGTGGAAGTAGTAACATTTTTTGGAAATTTTTGGATTGAAATAGCATAGGATAAAATTTCATAAATATGGCAGGGGCATAATTGAAAGTACATAAAATTGAACAAGGGTTTTTTTTAAAAAAAGTAACCATACTGTTATACTGATTTGATATCATTCAAGTCTCTAAAAAAGAATATCAACAAAGCATGCAGCTTCTTTGTGTGAATAAAGATTGAGCCAGCGCGTATATTCTGTCCTCTTTTTGGATCTTGAATTGTATTTTTTGGATATGTGCTTCAACCTCTCACTGTGGTTGCAATTGAAAATATCATGCAATCTATGGAGGTGGCTTACCATGACTGATACCCTTTGATTTTTTGGCATGATGCGGAAAGAAATAATTGGTATCCCAAACAATGCATAATCGTTAACCTAAACGAGGAAGGAGCGGGTGATACTCACAAAGTCGCCAACATAAGAGTGATGGGGTAACTTCTGTCCCCCATCACAACTAAAAGTAGAAAAAGGAAAGACGGCAATGTTCAGCCCAATATAAAGGGCGTAAAAATTAAAAACAACCCCAAAAATGCAATTGAAGCCTAATTTAAACTTCACTCCTTCCAAGGGATTTTTTACGCATTAATCTTGTATATTTTCATTATTACGTATAAATTTGTAGTTGAGGTTACCTCCGTAATAGTGACCAAGAATCCTGAATAATGACTTGATCTTACACGCATGCCCCTCAATTAATTTAATTCATTAACTCAACCAAACCTTTGACTTAATCTAACATGTATCCAACCCTACAACTATTAATAACACCCAAGCACTCTACCCTTTCTCCTCTTCCGTCAACTTCCCCAACCCCCTAACCAACGTTGGGAACAAGGGTGGAGCTCTGGGAAAAGAATGGAGTGCTTGGCCAAAATGGCTGAGCATGACGACTAGAGCTCAAAGGGGAGGAGGGCTATTGCGGTGATGGTGCGAGGGCCTAAGACAGAAGGAGCGAAGCGATAATGGTGGTAGCTTGTGATGACGTGGAATCAACAGCTGCGACGGAGGAGGCATCGCTCGACTCCTTTCTCCACCTCCGGCAAGGCAATTAGAATGAGAATGTCCCAAGATGGGAACACAGTTGTAGTTTTATTATGCCCATTTATCTATACTAGGGAATTTTTATTAATCACAAGTGAAATTTGTATTTGAAACTTTTTACTAGCATACACAATGATGTAATTGAAACTTTTCTTCACCGCGGGGACTTTTCGATGCTACTATCACAAGTGAAATTTGTATTTGAGGAATAAAAGATAGTATAAAATTGTTCTTTATTTGAATTTTTGTTGTTTTTATTTGACATTAATAAGGAACATACACTAATTGTCTTATAATGCAATCAAGCAGCGAACTACATACAAATCGCTCTTACTTGTAGCGTAAACAGGAAAAGATACACTAAAAATACCCAAAACAAAGGAGAGTTGGAACATAAGGTCTGTCAAAATTTATTGCGAGCTAATTGAAGAAAGCTTTCTACAGCTACAAAGGCAAACAGACAAAACCCCTTTACATTATTAATAAAACGCACGAGACCCGGTATTCTTTCCAAATTTTCGTCTCGGCTTGTCGAACAAAAAAGCCGGATCAGGGGATCTCTGTTTAGTAAGTCCATTGTTCTGGGAGGGAGATCTCCTTGTGCATGGTGTCAACAGCCGCATAGGATGATCCTTTTGGAGCGTTCACTCCTCCTGAAATACTCAAGCAGCATTACTTCATCGGATGTTAAGCACACGAGTAGTAGAAAAGAACAGAACAGATATGGCAACAAACCTTTCGGATTGCTAAGAGCAGTGGTGGAGTTGCAAGGGTGGCGAAGACCCACATCCCCAAGATTGAGGAGGCTCAGAGCTTGGACCACGTTGGCAGGTACCAGAATGGTGGAGCACGCTTGCGGAAAAGCATTCAGCTTTGATCATTCCACTGTGCATTAAAAGAAGCAGGAAAGCAAAGGGGAAAGTAGCATATGAAGGAAATTGCTACCTAGTTTCTTCCTGGATTCAGGGGGGTCGTCGGGCCTTCTTGGCAAGAACACTCCAGTGCCAGCGCAAGCCTTGCCTCCTCCACCAAGGAACACGACCCTCATACCGGAGCCGACGGCTGACAGTGACCCGGGAAGCTGCCGTTGCTGCTGTAACAAAGGCCAAGAAGGGAAGGGAACGCGGTTTCTTCTCTTGAGGTATGCCCAATCAGCCTGCTGTTGCTGCCTCAACAACTGCTGCTGCTTCACATGTATCAGCCGCAGTTTCTGCCGCGCATCGTAACAATAATACCCCATGTCGGAGACGTTGGGCAGCACTGGCAGAGGAGGAGGTCTCCGAGTGAGAAACCCAACCTCCCCCGCGCAAGGGTAGACACTATCCCCATACGGCGGCGGCTTATAAGCAACACAACCCTGCAAAACAGTTCCATCCAGAACCCATCAAGCGAGAATAACCAGACAAAAAACCATATTTTCAAAAGAGAAGAAGAAAAAAGAAAACAGCGCGTAGCAGACCTTGGTAACGGAGCTACAACTTCTGTCGTCGTCGTCGTCAGGAAGGACGAAGGTGTTGGCGATCTTGCGGGTGAGGCAAGTCATGTACTCCTCGTTGTTGCTCTCCGCGGACGCGTAATCGTAGGGGAACTCTTTAGGGAAGATGAGGTCAGTACCGTCGCCGGGAGGCATGGACGACGACCGTTTCTCGTCGGCGTGGCCCATAGCGAACGGCAAAGCAAGACGGCTCAACAAACTATCGGTGGCCACCCGGCTTATACATCACGTATATTATATACCCCGCGCATTAACAAAATAAAAAAAGCCAAGTGCGGGAAGGAGGAGTCCAAAAATTTTCAAACACAGACCCACACGCACACGAGGGAGAGAGAGAGAGGGGTGGGGGTGGAGGATTTATGGGGGAGCGGCGGAGGTGGCGGGAATAGAAAATAATTTCAATAAATGGAAGAGGGTTAATTGTACGCGACACGCGTCCCCGCACCGTAAAATATGTGCACTTTTGTGAAACTTGTTATCTATCATGAACTCGTTTTTATTTTTACTCGGGAATTCAGAGACAGAGATAGGAACGAATGACCCTTCCGCCGACTTAAAATGACAGCGAAGCAAAAGGGCACGGGGAATTTGAGAAGCCGCGTCGAGCTGCTGCTATGCTCTGGGCAGGGGAGCGTTTGGAAACCGCTTTAATGGGAATTATTCATTTCCAGCTAACAGCTTCCATTTCTAATTGGAGGACCTACATTCGTACATACAGTGTATCCATCTCCTGTAAGGAAAGGAGGAGGCAACCCCTCCGTTCCGTGCTCATATCATATGTTTAGTCCAGCATGGTGCAAGGCGGGGGTGTGCAACCGATGCCCACTGCACCAGCAGGTGCCTACATCCGATTCCCGTATAGAGTAAGCCATCGACCTCTTCCTACTGTAACTTGACGATTGTATTCTTTCTCATAAATATAATGCCTTTTCGAATTTCAATCCGAGGTTCGCTTTGCTGTTCCACCTAAGATGCACAATCACCATCTTATAAATGCCGACAATCATTCCATCAAGTATATATGGATTACTGAACCTAGTGCACCTCGACCACCATGTTCTTACTCATCTGTATAATGCCGCCCCAAATTCTCTTCCTGGATTCGATCTACTGTATATCTGCAGGTACGGTATCATTCTATGCATGTGTAAATAAACAGACCCGGTGCAACTTAACCATTAACAACATTCATCTTCTTATTCATTAATCAATGGCCTTTTGAACGTTATATATAGATGGGTCTACGATATGCAATTACAGTATACCATCAGCCTCTTTATGCACTGGTTCCGTGCAGATGACCCGAGTTGATAGATTTCTTGTTTGAAAGCAGATCAAATAGCGTAAGAAGGGGTGAGGGGTTGAATTGTGCAGTAATAAATTATCACAAATTAATAAAAAATCTACTTTAAAATTGAACAAATAATTTTTATACGGAAACCGATGTGAGTAAAAATTAAACAAGTAATTTTTATGTTGAATCATAGAATCAAACTGAATCAACCAAATGATGATAATGTCATCATTCTTAAAAACTAATTAAATAGAACCGACAGAGAAAAAATCAATTGAACCGATGAATTCCGTTTTCAAAACAACAAAGTTATTATATCAAGTCAATCAAAGTTTACTTCTTCAATGGACATTTTCTGTATTATACTCATTTAGCGCTCAATCCCAACAAAATTAGATGCTTCATGCAATTATCGCATTTTAGTTCCATTCTCGATGCTTAAGCAATTGGCTAAGTTATGTGTCAACTATTACAACAAAATTGATCTATTGTAATAAATAATTTGAATATTCATTGCCATATCTTTCAATGTTGATGATATAAGAACAAATATATCCATTGCAAAATTATCTTTTGTTATTGTAGTTAGCAATGACCGTCATATTTGTGTTAAAGCTAGATATAACAATGATCTTTCTCTTACTACATATGTCAAGCCTTGATAACAATGATCTTTTTCGTTAATATACATGTCAAGATTTGTATTTTTGCCGTTGTTAAATTTAATAATGATTATAAGAAAAAAATCAATTATTTACCGTTGCTATATGATTTGTTGCGAAGAATATACCAACAAATACAATATTCATGGCAAGTTTAAATATCAAGCAATGAAAAATATTCATCGGTATATATTTAAGTAGGAAGATATGGTAACAAATATTGAATTATTCGTTATGTTAAGTCAATTTTCTTGTATTATACAGTCGTGTCATGCTAGTATATATACTCATTACCATCATTTTTGCAGGGGTCACAGTGTAATTAACCAGGGGCGTAGTGTGATTGCAAAGATTATAGGGGTCGCGGTGTAATCAGAGAAGATTTTCAGGGGTCATAATCACGAAACAAGATGCTATGATTTTTATTCCATGATCAGAAAGAGCTACATGCCTTATTAGTTATTGTCTTCCTCTTCTCTTGAGGAACGACGACTGCCTACGATCCTAATAAGCTCACTAGTACTAGATCTGCAAGAGCACAAATGTCATGTCACGGCACTCTTTACTTTCGTGGAAGCAGCTTCAGGGGCCTGATCATCTCATTGTCCTCGTGGTCAAGCATCTGCGTGTCAACATGACCAAGAAGAAGAAGGAACAATTCGTCAGCTTTCCTTGGATAGAATAACGTAATTTCGATCAGGAAAGCAAAGGTAAAAGGATGAGGATATGAATATATAGAGCTTACATGGCAGTGGTAGACATAGCCTGGTTCGGCCGTGGCATCGAAGGGATAGGGGAGCTCGTTGTCCACGATCTTGAACTTCACGACGATGCTGGTCATGCAACCGGGCTCGATCTTGATGACGTTCTTCCATGTCTTCTCGTGATCAGGGATGGGCAGGATTCTCCCAACGGCATGGGCTTTCACGTTGCACAGGGCCGCGTTGTAGTTGGTGTACATGCAGCTCTGGAAGGTGGGGAGGTCGATGAGCTCCTACACCTTGATCGCCTGGAACATCCCCAGGTGCAAGTGCAGTGGGTGGTTCTCCCCGGTGAGGTTGATCACGTTCCACAGCTCCGTGCTCCCCGTCCTCGGCGTCTCCGTCACCGGATCCATGAACCTCTTCCCGTTGATGTAGAGGTGTGTCACCTTGCTGTCAGGCGTCAGGTACTCGTACAGCCCGAGGTACCTCGTGACCGTGTAGTCGTAGGTCACCTTTGCGTACTCGACTTCCTTCGGAGGCACCCTCGACGTGTCCGGTGGCTCGTAGACCCCGGTCGGCTTGATGGCAAACTTCATGATCTTCCCGTGGCGCAAACCCGTAGGCGCCCCCGCGGGGTAAGGGTAAGGGGCGTCGTTCAGCCGCTCGGCGGCGGTGGTATTGCTCTGGGAGAAGTCCACCACTACGTCGGCGAACTCAGCGGGCCCGAGCAGGATGTGGTGAGCCACCACCGGAGCGGAGAGGTAGGAGCCGTCGGACCCGATGACGTAGAACGGGAGGCCGTTGGATAGCCGGAGGCGGAGGTATCGGGCATTGCTTGCGTTGAGGATGGGGAAGCGGTGCTTCCTCTTGGTGACGACGATGAAAGGCCAGGCTTTGCCGTTGACCACCATGGCCTCTCCGAAGAACTCGGGCTGCCACTGCGGGTGGAGCTCTGGGAAGACGCCGGTCCTGTTCATGTAAAGGGAGCCGTCGACGTTGAAACTCCGGTCGCATATGATGAGGTGCCGGTCGCACTCAGGGCCTTCGGGGAGGTCGAGGACATCGTCGATATCGGGCTTGTGGATGACGTAGGCCCCCAGGAGGCCGGCGAGGAGGTTGACATGCGTGAGGCCGAGTGCATGGTCGTGGTACCAGAGGTTCCCCGGCGGCTGCACATTGGGGTACGTGTAGGTGGTCTGCGTCCACGCCGGTCCAGTCTCCCGGTAGTCAGCGGTGAACCAAGCCAAGGCGCTTCCATCACTCTCCGGCACGTGGGCGCTGCCGTGGAGGTGGACGACCGTTGGGACGCCTCCGTACTTGGGTATGGCCGTGGGCACGGTCGGATCCCACGGGAGTATGTGGTAATCCGGCAGGTGGTTCTCCCATCGCACGCGAAGTGCCACGCCCTGCCGGGCCATTATCGTCGGCCCCGGGAACGTCGCCTCCGCCGCGCTCGTCCCATACACGAACACCGGCGTCGGTGGAAGGTCACGATGGAATTTCTACTCAAATTAACAACATTGTAATTATAATTAAACACATGTGCATGATCATCGCTATAATTGTGACGTAGGAATATAATTTTGACGTACCCAGAGCTTGGCATACATGCCGACGGTGACGGGAACTGCAACCGGCGAGCCTTTCTCGATGCTGTAGCCATAAACCTTGGGCATCTCCGGGAGCTCGTCGACGTACATTCGAAGAGAGTGGGCCACCTTCCTCAGGGTCTGCTCTGTGACGGGCCGCGAGGACGATGCATACGCCTGATCGTCGACGCCGGCAACGATGGCAGCTGCCATCACCGCAACAGATACTACTACTAGCACCAAGCACGCACTGCCCATTTCTCCTCCTCTCGTCTTGCTCTACATTTTGTGTTCATACCATCACGGTATGAGAACAATGCCATAAATTGCATACAAAACCGCTACCTATTTAATTGATGTTGATTAATTGAGTTTACGTGAACATTAATAATGAAGACAAACCTCAATTGATAGCAACACAAGTGGAGAAGAGGACAACGCGAGCAATCACACGATACAATGCTGACGAACAGTGGAAGGAATGGGTCTCTGAGACACACAGCAAGAGGGTTTAAATAGGGGACGAGAAATGCGATCTGGATCACCACCAGAACTCTGCACGTCCACCGATGGAACATGCTTGGAGGCTCCACGACGCTAAACGTTGGGAAACACTCACGGATTTGGCATAAAAAAACTAATGATAAAACAGGATTTAGATCCCATCGCTGGATTCTCGAACCTCTTCCTTTGATGAATTATCATCACGAGGCATCTTCCATTTTAGTCACTAGAATATTTGTATCATGAACCCCTCACTTCGCCGAATCGGAATATTCTCTCACTAAAATAGATTATTATTATTATCAGTTTTTTGGAATTTTATCACTTGTGCCCCTCCGAGATATCGCAATATCAGTTATGCCCCTATCTTTTTGATAATATCAATTGTGCCTCTCACTTCTTACTCCGTCATCACTTGTGCCCTTCCGTGAGATTAACCGTCAATGAGTTGACTTAACCATGGTTTTTTCAAACCTTGGTGCAGTAAAGAGGGTTATTATTGTCCAGACTCCTCTTCTTCCTCCTCTTCCCCCATCTTCTTCTTCCTCCTCCAACCTCCTCCTCCTCCCACTCCGCCCGGAACTCCTCCTCCGACCCCCTGCTCCGAGCTCCGCCCCAACCTCCCTCCGTCCTGACTTCAAATCAACCGTCCTACGACGACGATGCCTGCGATCTGCATACGTATAACAACAGCATCTTCCTTTGCCCACCTCCCGCCCAAGTCGACCCCTCATAGACATGATCGCCCCATCTCGCAGGGCCCAGCGCCTCGTCTCCCCCAACCCCGTCGACCCACCTCCCCAAACCCTCGGGGACGACGACCGCGATCCCGTCCACCATGTCTGGTACATCAGTACGGTCGGCCTCAACGGACCCATGAGAAGTAGGGGCGGAGGGGGGAGGGGTTGCAGGGAGAGCTGCTAGAGGCAAGGGGGACGGGGGGAAGGGGGTGCGGGGGCGGAGGGGGGAGGGGCTGCGGGGAGAGCTGCGGGAGGCAAGGGGGACGGGGGAAGGGGGTGCGGGGGCGGAGGGGGGGCTGCGGGGAGAGCTGCGGGAGGCAAGGGGAACGGGGGAAGGGGGTGCGGGGGCGGAGGGGGGAGGGGCTGCGGGGAGAGCTGCGGGAGGCAAGGGGGACGGGGGAAGGGGGTGCGGGGGCGGAGGGAGGAGTTGTGGGGGACAAGGGGGCGATCGGGGGAGGGGGTGCGGGGGGGCAGAGGGGAGACCTGGGGCGGTGGCGTCGGGGCTGGTCGGCGGGGTAAGGGGGGAGGCGCGGGGTTGCGGGCGCTTGCGGGTGTAGCAGGGGCGGGGGAGGAGACATGGGCAAGGGATTTGGAAGATGAAGAGGAGGGGGGAGGAGGAAGATGAATAGTAGTTGGACGTTTTAATGCTTTTGTTTTCATTTAATTCCTGACATGTCCCTAAAGTTAACGTCCGTTTGCGTTTGGGATGGACGGAAACTAACCCGAAGGATACAAGTGATAGATATGCAAGAAGTGAGGGGCACAACTGATATTACCAAAAAGATAGGGCATAATTGATATCACGATATCTCGGAAGGACACAAGTGATAAAATCCTTAGTTTTTTTGTCTTCCGTATTTGTTCGCACCTATCCTAATTTGCCGTGGATCTGCATGCATTAGCCTTTGTCCGTATCGCAAGAGAGCCATACCAGATACCACCTATGATAAAATAAAAACTAACTACAGTGAATGATTCTCATAGTTACTATATATAACCATTATCGTATTGATAGGTTTTGGATGTGGCCCGTTAAACTGGAAAGAGGAAAATATGCCCAAAGATGTGTGTTAATATATCCTTATTCATTTTAAAAATATGGATACGGATGACATCTAGGGATGAAAACGGATATGGATATATCCGAATATCCGCTTACTGTATTCGAAAAATTATCGGTTACGGATATCCGTATCCGAATATTAATCGAATGCGGATCGGATAGGGATGTAGGTTGTAAAAATTTTCCGAATACGGATACGAATATGGTAATAGCTTCAATATCCGGATTCGGATCCGGATATCCGAGTACAATATTTAATATTATTTTATATATTAGTTAATATAATATAAGCTACAACCTTATGCTATTATATTAGTATTATACATTATATAATACGATATATTAACAATATTAATAAATTTCTATTTCTTTGGGTATGAGCGCTTACAAAATTTATGAAATTCTATCCCCTTTTTGCTTCCGATCAAGAATACAT
The DNA here is from genome assembly GCA_037367405.1 of Ottelia alismoides. Classification (NCBI taxonomy): domain Eukaryota; kingdom Viridiplantae; phylum Streptophyta; class Magnoliopsida; order Alismatales; family Hydrocharitaceae; genus Ottelia; species Ottelia alismoides. The sequence goes on along the minus strand of JAZKJV010009036.1, from coordinate 384,979 downwards.
GTCACGTCGACACTCCCTTTTGTCACGACGCGACTTATTTATATTTCATTGCTATTTTAAAATCATTATGAACTTTGATAAAAAAATCAATTCATATTCGTACGTGGTTTTTATTCAATCCGTATTCGGATTTCATGTTTATTGGATCTATATTGGGATTTCACTCTTTATTCGATCTGTATTCGGATCCGCTCTTTATTCGATCCTTATTCGGATTCGATAAATATCCGATTCGGATTTGTATCTATATTTTTACGGATATGGTTTCCATAATGCATATCGGAATCATATCCGTATCCGTATTCGTATTCGATATAGATGAAGCGAATATGGATATGGAAATAGGCATATCCGATCCGTATCCGATCCGTTTTCATCCCTAATGACATCACAAATATTGAAAACTACAAATCATTTCTTTAATACGAATATAGATATGAAAACAAATAATCACCATTCAAACACATATATTTATACTACACGAAACTAGACTTAAGGCAACGAATAATTTGAATATTTGTTGTCATATCTTCCGATGTTAAAGATATAACAACGAATATTATTCATTGCGAAATCATCTTTTGTACTTGTAGTTAGCATCTGATATCATATTCATTGTAAAAGGTCTATATAACGACGATTTTTTTGATGTATTATTCGTTAAAATTCACACTATGCCTTGCCAAATTTAGCAACAATTAGAAGAAAACGGCAACGAATAATCGTTATTATATGATTTGTTGTGAGGAATATAGCAATAAATACCATTATTCGTTGTGAATTTAAAGAAAAAAGCAACTACGGAAGATATGACAAAAAATATACTAAGCCTTTTTCCACTATAAGTAGGGTCGGCTACATAGATTCTCGCTCAAATCAACGTTCAAAAATTCGACTATTTTTTACGCTGGCCGTCGACTGCCTAACACAACCCTTGCAAGAGTGGGATTTGAACCCTGGTCTTTATGTGGTAGACACGTTGTATTATCACTAAATTATTCCTTATCTTAGATCACTTTTCTTGTAGTGAATTAATAAATTGAAACGGTTCACCACGGTTGTCTTTGTAAAGCTGAAATTAATATTTAATTACATCAAAATTAATAAACTTCAAAGGCAATAAAATTTAAAATATAGTATTGATACTAAATTTAATAAAAATGTATAATAAATGATTAAATATTATAGAGATTTATATTTTTCTTCCATGTTTGAAAATGATCATGGACGCAATATAATGCTACTAATTCTATAATATATTTGAAGATACACATACAAGTTGATGTATGTATATATACAATGTACAAACATACACAACAATGTGCATATCTATCTATATCCATAAAAATAATGTAAGTTTATATGTATCGATATCCTCGAAAAAATAGAAAACAATATATGCATCCCAAATAATATAAACCATATATATATATGAGTGATCCTATGAGAGCAAAAAGTTGTGAGAGCTTGAGAGGGATGATTCTGGACCACATGATTCACACAGGAGAGAGAAAACATAATCATGTAGTTCATGATCTTTCTTCTCATGCTCTCACAACATATATATATATATAGGAGTGATCCTGTGAGAGCAAAAAGTTGTGAGAGCATAAGAGGTATGATTCTGGACCACATGATCCATCCAGGAGAGAGAAGACCCAGAGAGAGAAAACAGAATCATGTGATCCAGGATCATTCCTCTCATGTTCTGACAACTTTTTGCTCTTATAGGATCACTCCTATATATATATATATAATATTCGTATATTGTAAAATAAAAAATTTATATCCATATCTGTTTAAAAATTGATATACCGATGATCGGATACGGATATATCTGTATCTAGCTACATCCTAGTGCTAGCTCAAATTCTGATAATGAAAAATATTACTGAGAACATCTCTTTTATCCATGTATATACGCTACTTTAACTTCAATGTTTGCCTCTATATCTTGGATATATAGAAATTGAATCTTAGCGTTCTTCTTCTTGGAGCTATTTTCTCCATTAATGTAATTAAACAATTTTTTAAGACCGTGATTGTCATTATGACACCAACAAGCAATTAAGAACGCACGCGAACGCGCACAATTTGGTTTTTAGTTCCACAGGAAACAATTACATCATCAAATATAATAAGATATTTGCAATATATTTTTATATTATCTACGTTGCGTCCAAAATACATACCAAGTTATTGAGATTGATTTGCAGGATTTCAATTGCTTCGATGGTACCTTCCAAATATGTCAAGATGGGTTTAGTTTTATCTCATCATGTAGTTAATTATGGTGTGCTTATAAGCCTATGAGACGTGAGTGCCACTAAGTCTCCATCTTGTCCGTCACAAGTACGTAGTGATGGGGTAAGAATATTGTTCAATATTCCGAACCGAAGATCGTTTTATTGATATCAATTAAGCTTTCTTTTGAACGACCGTTCTTTCTTTATTCTAAGCAGGACCTACTGCCTATTTCAGAGACAGAGCCGAGGGTTCAGATCAGATCCAACAACAAGCAAGTTTCAGTTGATTAGATGGAGGTGAACTGTGAACAACACCTTGTTGAGTTCCTTCCATTCAGGCTAATCCACATTCAGTTGATAGACCAAGCCGACTTCCAAGCTGGGTTGAACCAGATGATGAAAAGAGAGAGAACAGATGAAAGAAATGATAGAAATAAAAGAGATAGACGACATGAGCGCAAGACAAACGATCAATCAGATTTCATGTCATGGTTATTCAGGGTCCATTATTTGAGGGAAAGCCACAATTCCTATCTTAATTCCCACATTTTATGGCATTAATGCTGCGGAGGATCCCTTTGGGCACCTCCAACAATTCGATCGTACGCACTATTCTAATCAATAAAAAATCCTAAAAACACCTTGTACATATTTGAAATAACCTAAACCCTAATTTCAGGACAAAAAGTCACAAATGTGGATACCTTTCTCATGTAGTGTCCAAATGAACTCACTTACCTTTAAATTAATGTACAATAAAATATCTACAAGTCAACAACAAATTCAAAAGAATCGGAGTTCATATCTGAAAATAAGATTTTGGGAACTAACTATGCATTGTACATTTTTACTGATTTTAACATGTCATTTCATGTTCATATTTCAGTCATTTTAATTTCTTTTTCATTTATGTTATTTTCTTTTATTTAGTATTTTAACTAATTAAATAGAAATCAAAATCCAAAAAATCAGAAAAGCAATTAAAAATGCCTATTCTACTTGATCTTACTAACCTAATCCACATGTTTATAATCCAGTTCCCAGATTTTTCTGACTTATTTCTAACTCATAAATTTCTTTAAAAAATTGTATTTGTGTACCTTGCAGTATTTCACAACACATTTGATTTTTGCATGCATTTACATATCCACAGAAAATAAAATAAAAATTTTGAAACTAAAAAAATGATATTTTATACAGATAAATTATCACAAAAAAACATAATTTTCATTCTGCATTCCCGGTGCACTTGAGTCCTTCGTGTATATTGTTGATAACATTTAGATATACATTTTTAATGTTGGTCATTTTTGCATTGGAATCCATTTGATAATTTATTTATTTATTTATTTATATATTAGTCAACTTCCCATCAATGCGCTGCTTGGCACCCTCACATTGGTCCATAACTGCTTGTTGGTCAAACCCGCTTCCTCTCTTGGTCAAACCTTTTATCTTCTTGTGCCATCCATCATGATCATTGGATCATTTTTGATCCAACGATCCAAAATATTCACACCTTGCTCTTAGCCACCCACGTGCTAAGCATGTGACGACCTTAGCCCACGTGATCATCCCCACCTTCCCTCTAACGTGCCTGCACATGACCCTCTTCCTCCTCCGCCGCTTTGTCGCGCTTCCTCATGCAATACACACCCACTTCGATCCACCTGCCAGACCTCCAACTTTGCCACCTTCCTTTTCCGATTCACATGTTCTTCAATCACCCTCAAACTCCAATCTTCAATTAAACCCATCGCCAACCTTATCTTATATCCACCATTGCCATTAAACCCATAATCCTCTTCATCTCTAACCAACTCTCTCTCCATCGCTCAACAATCCTGACATCATCTACAACCCTATCTCCTCCAACCGATGAAACTCGCAAACCCTTTGCCCCTTCTCACTTCTCCGTCTCTTCTTATTAAAATCCAAAATCCACCTAATCCACCATTAACGTCTTCTTCTAGAAGCAATATCAAGAGAGAGAGAGTCGAGAGGATGTCGGTGACAACGGTCACCACCTCAGATGAAGACCTTCTAGAGGTGTGATCCAAGGTTTCTCACAACACCTTGTTGTTGCTTCATGCCTTGACGAGCTAACGAGAATCGCCATCACCACGACTTGAGTTGATCACGGAGTTAAGCTCCGTTCCTCCAACCCTTAGGCAAACCCCTTCCCACCTTCATCTTCCCCATTCTTCCTCTTTTTCGTACTCTTGGTTCATCTCTTCATCTTCACAATTGACCCAAACCCAACTTTACATTATTTCTTGACTCGAAACCCCTCACTCGATCTTCATGACCACCTTATTAGCCCTTCTGCCTTCCATTCTATCTTCTCACAACCTTCCAGTGACTGTGCTCCTTCCTACTACCATTGCTGGAGCACCACCCTACTCTGCATCTCTGAGCAGGGCCAACAAGTAGAAGAACGAGCCATCCTAGGCCCGATGTACAAAAGGCAAGAACTATGATCATCCCAACCGTCTAGAAAGGTCCTAATTTCTACCGTTGATCGAAGCTCCATCGAACTGCCCCGATCAAACCCTAGTTACTAATCCGAACCATGAGCCTCGGAAGCAACCAAAGCAAGGAGAAGTAGACATGTGGAGGACGCCACTCGAACCGCCGCCGAGCCAACCACACCTCAAGCGCACATCATGTGTGGTTGGGGACTTTTGCATCCAGACCCCCATACAAATCCAAAAGTGAAGAGCTTCTCCTCACACAGACACATGCTACTGTTGAGAAAATTGCATTGGTGTCCTCGTATTTTCAAGACATCATTGATACACCCCCATTTGCATTCGTACCCTCTGAAGGTCCAAACTTCCAAGATTTATTTATTTTTATTTATAGATTGGATCCTAAACTTGATTTGTTAATATCTTGTGCATCTTTTGTCAGATTTGATTACTTTTATGTCGATTTGAAGCATATTCAATTACCTATTTTTTAGAATAGTTGATTATTCATTTTAGATACATATGTAATCATTCGTTGATTGGAACTTTTATTCAAATTACTTTGTGTACACTTCTATTAATTCATTGATTATATTGCTCAATAATTGGTGATTCGTTTGGGAAAATTATTTGGAGTTGATCGCATAACTCTGTAATTAATCATCGGGGGCTTCTGGACTCATTGAATTAATTAACTTGGGTTGGCTCATTGCTTGCTTGCATGGCTTTCTTCACCTCTCATCTTGCATTATCATTTCATCATCACATGCATCATTCAAAATCAATTAATTACATTGATTTTCAATCACCACATATCATAGCATTATATTATTTGCATTAAAAATTATTTTCAAAATACATACATCATATTTTTTTTCATAGATAATTACATCTCTCATTGAAAAATCAATAAAATTTTTGAAAAGACAAAAATATAAAAAATAATCAATCTCTTCTTTGGAAAGCTAAATTTCTAGATAATTTAACAATTGATTCCAAATCCTCATATCACCTCCATGAGTTCTACCTTGTAAATTATCCAAGTAAAATAAATACCATGATCATATCGGGACTTAATCTTCTGTATTATTTCTCGATGTGATCATTTTTAACGGTTCTCTAGATTGCCCGGCTACAACTTCAACATAATAATTATCATCAATAGAACAAGGGTAATTTCTGATTTGTTAGACAGGATGGTAATATTACTTAGCTTTGGGTCCCATTGGTTGGCCCATTATTTTGGATATGATTCTGAGGGAAAGATTGTTTAGGCTAATAGGATGGCGATGGCAATTTGTTATATCTTGGGCTCTCCCTTTTTGAAGATTAGGATAATAACCGGATTGTTTACAATTTTGAGGTTTGACACAAAAAGGAAGGTGAAAAATAGTGATTTACCGTGTCCATGAAGCCGTGCATGATCACGTACTCGTATTTCTTAAAGAATTTTGTGATGTAGATATCAAGGCACGGGGCCTTAAGGGCTTTTAGTCTTTGGATCACCTCAAAGGTTTCTACTCCTGAGATGGTTCAATAAGATCAGGAGAGTCCTCTATTCGACCTAAGAGGGAGTTCTCTAGTCCAAACGGGAGAGGTGGGCTTGAATCAACGGTTGTGTATATTTTTTGGTAAAAGGTCATGGCAATTTGGGATATCTTATCGCTTGAAGTGTGGGTTGATCCCTAGTTATCCTTGAGGGCTAAGATGAAATTCCTACTTCGACATGCAGAAGCCACTGCTTGAAGAAGTTTGGTGTTACGATACCCCTCTCGAAGCCAGTGAACCTCAACATGCTAGGTCAATCTTAGGTGTTAGGGGCATAAATATTGAAAAAGTGGAGAATTTCGCCACTTGGGATATGTAATAGTCGAACTAAGGTGTAATAGTTAGTATCATTGCAGTTGAGGCATGAGTAGAGAATGGGGTCCCGGCCAGTAAGAATACCCCACGATTTGCAGAAGGCATTTGCGTACCGAGTTAGGGAATTGGCTGAAGCAAAATGGGTGAGGTGTGCTACGTCTCATGATATGGTTTCTCGGAGCACTATTAAATTGATGGTATCATTTTTTTTATTAACTCCTTGATTCTTGTTTTTTCTTCCATGCACCCTTGGCCACTGATGCTCCATGACGAAAGGTTTATCTCCATAGAAACAGAGGTTTATAGCATTCAACACACAAACCTAAAATGCAGCGACCTTATGTCCCCATACATGATCAACAAAAAAATCTTTATTAGGGGTATCAGTGAATGATAGACCTAAACTCTCTAATGAGGTATCGCTCGCTAGCTTGCTCAAAGGGGAAACAATTGATTTGAATTTCCAAGGAGCGGAATATTCAGAAAAAAGAACATTTAAATCTGAAGATGGTAAAGATGATAAACAGTTTAAAGGAGTTCCCGAATCGGAGGGGCCAACATTCTATTTTGAGATTGACCCTGTTGGATCTTTCTTCAGGGTTGCAACTGGGTGGGAGGGGGTTATGTATTTTGTAGTGAGGCTTGAGAATACGGGGGCGATGTTGTTAGTTGAGACGAAGTTCTGTTAAGCATGGCCATCATTTTTCTTTGGCCTGCTTATAGGGGAGCCAGACTACCTTTTTGATGGCATTATGATCCATGTTCACACCTAGTAGATCTATTGGCAATAAGATGGTATTTTCAGCTGATTCTTGATCCAGATACTTGGTGTGGTGAAGGCCAACGTCTGAGGAGAAGCCGTGGTGTATGGGGAATGGTAGTGTATCAATGTTGGCCTTGATCCATGCAGCTTCCATACATAGGTCGAATTCGACCGGTACAAGTTCCTCCATCAGTTGCACAACTAATTCCTCATGGTTCCAATTGAAGGGGGGTTGAGGTGTTGGGTTGACAGGCTGGTATTTGGTGATCACAAGGTGAGCGGTGGTGTTCTCCGAGGAGGGGGTGTCATGGTGTATGAAAGAGACTTCCCGACACTATTTTAAGGTTTGAAAGAAAGACCAAATACCTTTCTCAAGTGAGGATGATGAAGGTCACGTGCTTGTTTTTCATAAGGATTTAGAGACTAGATGGAAGCTGGATTTTCAAGCCTTTCATTTGGGAAGGAAACAGAGCGATCACTTTGGGTAATCTAGCTAGTAGTGAAAGTTACTTGAATTGTGCAAGCTATAGATGAATACAAAGAAATGAAGTAGAGGAGGCTTTGAAGGTTATGAGACATGGGAAAGGTGTAGGACCGAATGACATTCATATAGACGTATGGAGAGTTTTAGGTGGGCATAGTTTGACTTGGCTTACAAATTTATTCAATTTGGCAAAGCAAGAAAATGCTCGAAGATTGGAGGAGTTGCAGTGCCCCTTTATAAGAACAAAGGAGACATTGATAATCGTTCAAATTACAGAGGTAGCGAGCATGAGTCACACTATCAAAATTTGGGAATGTGGTCGAAAGATGGTTGAGGTAAGTTTCCAAAGTAAAGGAATACCAATTCATATTCATGCCAGGTCGCTCAATTATATTCTACTGGAGTATGAAATCGATGCCAGGTCGCTCAACTAGATTCATGCCAGGTCAAGCATGAGTCACGCTATGAAATCGATGCTTTGTTTGCATTATATAATCTACAATGTCTTAACTATATTTTACCAGGTAGTAATGTTTAATTTTACTCTTGTGCATGAGCTTTTAGGTCGAGTACGTGTATGTTTTATATTATTTTTATGTGCAGTAATGTAAACTTAAACTCCACCGGTTCGTGTATGTCATCACGTATCCCTACATTAGCACACTCGACCCTTGAGTGAAGCATAATCCCCATTAAAGGTGACATACTAGCTAACAATTACTTTGCTGAGAAATGGACCTAATTCTATGTCTTTTTATCATGCCCTATAACTTTTAAAACCTCATTCTTTTGCATTTAGTTCTAACATTTCCTTCATTGGTATAGTAACAACGATCTTGCAAATAAACAAAATTAGAGATGCCATACTATACCCTTTTCCATTACTTTGAACAGTAGGGTGGCCCAATGAGATGCAAATAGGGGTAAAAGATGTGGTCAATATCATGAAAAATAATGAAACACCATCTAAATCCACATACAAGCATTGCCTTGAAGAAAAGCATGCTACGTAATATGAGCTGGACCTTCTAAAAACTCTCGATTAGACAATCAAGAACTGAAAAAGATGTCTCAGAAACGAGTGCGACAAAGATTCTCATTAGCATCAGGGAAAGCACATAAAAATAAAATAATCATAATAATGACCAGTTATTCAGGTCAATTTGTCAAGACATGCAAGTTCAAAGTCCATATGTTCATGAACTATATCTACGTCATTATTTTGATGTTATGCCTTTTTTACAAATAAGAACAGTTCTTTTATTTGTTTTAAGATTTTAAAGTATGTTTAAGGTACACTCCAATAATCGGTTAACAACAAGCTTTTACATAGAGTTTGTTGGGCGACAGGCAACAAGTAATAAATCAGTTTCTTCAAAATACAATATTCATAGACCTACGAATCATCACATTGTTATGCATAATTTTTTGGACTATTTTAAGGAGCTATATCGCTTCGGTTGCAAAGAACCAAAAGATTTTAAAATCGAAAGGGATGAAAAGATGTTGATTATTAATACACGCCTTCTCTTGTTTGATAATTGTAGCTGAGGCAACTTTCTGTGCAGTGCATCCCACAATGAAATCACCTTTTATCATACGAAGCAATGGAGAAACTTCAGTCAAATCAACACATTCATGTTTTCCTCCAGCCCATCCAAAAATTAAGATATTTGTTGGTATGAGTGTGGATCTTCCCTCTTTTAAATCAGTCAAAAAATTCACATGTACTTCTTTCTTTGTAAAATCCTCAGCCTGCCTGAGCACAACATAAAGGACATCCTTGACAAGATCATGTCTATATTTAAAATCTGGGAGTTTTCGGCACTGAATTGCATGTTCCCCAAAGATGTCCATGCAAGATTTGTGGTATACTGGACATGGCTCATCAGTTGGGAATAGAGGAATCATAAGGCGATATCTGATAATAGCACGATACTCAACAAGTGGCATATACATTCCAAGGCCATCAATAGGAATAACTAGGTCAGATTGCAAACATCAAAAAAATACTTTTTGTCTAGCAGTCATGTCAAACTCAACTTCAATTTCTTTAATACTTTTGTTATAAACAAAATTTGCCAAAGCATTATGGACTTTAGGAGGACGGTATCCTTGTTAGCAAAACATGTAAGGAAGAGTGTCATAAAGACCCTCCAAGGCATCTCGAAAATCAGAATCCATATCATGTATTCACTGTCTTGCAAAATTTGGTCTTAAAGTACCCAGGTAATGCTGGAAGATGCCTCCTCGCTGGGGAGCTCATCGCTAAGTTCTAGAGGCCACAAAGGCATATGAAGAAGCCTCGATAGTGGAGCGCGGACCTAACCATTAACCACCAAGCATGATGGGTAAGGATGCCATCCGCCATTGAAGGTTGCCAAAGAAAGGGCCTCCACAATCACAATATCTTCAATAGCCGCATGTATTCCTTTGTCAAAACATATAGCAACTTGCTTCATGTATGTGGGTTGACATGCTCTTAAGCCAAACATGAGCTTGGCCGAACTCATGCAAGATCGCAATAAAAAAAGGTTGTAGAAGATCCACATATGTTATAATGTGATACAATACTAATTGAATTGTAACCTTAAATCCCAATAATTTTCTTTTAACTTTTTTCCGTCCAAACAAAGCTTGGGGACAATGAACAATATATAACTTTTTGGGCCATGGGCTTTAGAGCAAAACCAGAAACCCATCCCGGCCCAAATCTGGAATGGACCGCGATGCAGTACAGGTTGACAAAATGGATGATAGTACACGAAAGAGACGTACAGATTACTCGAGTGAGCATAAATTCGATTCGATGGGTCAGCAGATCGATCGATCGATCGAGGGAGCAGCATGGAAGGCATGACGATGGGTGCTCCTCCCCCTCCTGGAGCTGCGGCCATGGCGGCGAAGAAGTCCCTGATGCACATGACGCTGTTCTGGGGGAAGGACTCCATCATCCTCTTCAAGGGATGGCCGGGCACCCGCACCGGCATGTACGCCCTCGCCCTCCTCATCTGCTTCCTCTTCTCCTTCCTCGTCGAGTGGCTCTCCCACTGCCGCCTCACCCGCCCCTCCTGGTCCCCCTCCCGCAAGGCCCTCCTCCACACCGTCATGCACACCGTCCGCGTCGGCCTCGCCCTCCTCATCATGCTCGCCCTCATGTCCTTCAACGTCGGCGTCCTCCTCGCCACCGTCGCCGGCCACTTCGTCGGCTTCTTCCTCTTCAGCGGCGCCGTCTCCAGCAAAACCGCGCATCATCCCGATCTCCCACCCTACGACTGCTGTTCGTAGAATTCGACGATTCTCTCTCCGTCCGTTTATGTTTGTTCAATTGCTTGTTTGCATGCTTTGTTACCTGCCCCATTGAACTGATCCACCTTGTGTGTTCGATGATAAATAATCGATTTGTTAAAGATTCAGTGTTCAAAAAGTTTACATCGAAACCGAATGCAAGCGGACAACAAGCTGCGCCGCTAGACCTTTTTGAATTGTTAATGAACTTTATCCTTTGTGATTATATTTTCCGTTCGTGTGGATCCGAAAAAACAAGAATTGTGTTGCAAGGGAGGTTTGCAGTGATCGATGCATATTTACACCTTGAATGCTCTAGCTCTTGGAATGGATGCGGGAATAAGTTTGCTGTGATGTTCAAAGGTGCACCCAACTTTCGCTCATTTGATGATAATATGTTAAACATCTCGGATGCTGAGACAGTGTTACTTTCGAACTGGAAATGTTTCTTCTGGTGATATTTTATGCCGAAATGCGGCGGAACTTTGACAAATTCTTTGAGTAAAGTGTAAAGAAATCTTCATTAAGAAATGATCCAATTGTTTGCATCATTATACTGTGTATTTACGGTTTGATCAGCTGCCAAATGAGAGCGTATACGTAGCCTACGTTGTTCAGATGCCTTATAATGGTATAGCAGAGGATTTAGCTCGGATTTCTGCTCATTCATGATTCCTATGGAACCACCTCTTGTACCATTGCCATCGAGAGCGTGATAGGATTGCCCCTCTGCCTCCATTCCATGCCACCTCAATGAGCTTATGCATCTTCCTTCTTCCACAACCTCCTGCTATATCCTTGCAATCTTCTTTTGTTGCATCCTTGACCATTTACGGGAGGGAGAAAAAAGACAACGATGCCTACTGGATTATAATTCCCGTCCTCCACATACCGTCCATGGAAGAGCAAACCCGATCACTGGTCTTCTCCAGTTCGGGAGCTCCATCCAGCTCTGAACCGGCAAGATCGATCTTGGAATTAGTCTCTGCATGACTCCGCAGCTGTTTTTTGCATGCACTTAACGACAATGCAAGTAGTATATGTTGCGTATCTGAAATGCCATGCACTTTTACTTCGACAAGTAATAGGTTACATGCTTTACAAAATGACCTTTTGTTTCGTATCTTCCGCACTTTCGTTTGTGTATCGTGTTGCTTGTCTTTGTGTGGTGTTGTGTTTCTGATTAAAAGTTTCAGTTGATGCTTCACAATTTTCAAATATATATGCTGCATATACTTTCCGACTACTTGATCATCAGTGGTTCATGGTTTCTACTCATTGGTCTATGTGCGTATTGGTTTTTGTAAATCGATGTAAATCCCTGATTGCTGTATAACAATAATGGTAGCTATCTGCTGTTCTTTTTAGCTTAAGATGACTTTGGCCTTTTTGTGTTTGGATTCATGCTTTGCTTTTGGATGATCCACCGGGAAGAGCAACAACTCCATGAGAACTGATCCTTCTTCCGCTGATGCAACACCTCCCAGCTCCCACTTCTGTGCTAGATCAGCAAACAGGCGGTAGGTTCCTCTACCGGGTATGATCATTCAGTATATTTTTTTAGAGATTTGCAGTAATACTTATGTACCTACATTGTTTGCAGTAAAACTTGCATCTTTATGCTCTTGCACCGTTAACAATAGTGTCCTTTTGTTAAGGATAAACATATTCGAATTTTAAAAGATGTTTTCAAAATTCATTGATTCTGGTTGTATCAGGTCCCTTATTCTAAAATGTTATATGATGATAAATGGAAAGATATAGAATTGACTTAGATGAAAGAAACAAATGCATCGAGATTGAGTTGCGAGAACATACAGAAGGTAACGTAGTAGGAGATGAAACTAATCGAATTTTTAACATGTCGTTCGCATGGGTTGTTGTCGGTTGTTGTCTTGTGGACATTCTTACAGTGGATTTTTGCTTATTGCGGGGAAGTGTTTCTCGCATGGATATAGGTACCATCGGGGATTAACGTGCATTATTAGGCATCATATTAACGACTTAGATGGTCGTAAATCCAAAGGTTAGGTTGTATGACATGTTGCACTTGGTGATGGATGATGACTTTTGGTATCTGCTCAATGGAGTTTGATGCCAAATGGTGTGCTTGGTAGTCTAATATTCACTCTTATACATGTATATAATACTTATAATAACATTGTGGACGCACTTAATGGCAATCCGAGTATGAAATATAATGAAGGGAGTTTTGAGATTTGGTTAATGAAGAATGAGAATAACGAATCAGTTATCTTTTTCTTTTTTTAAGAAAATTAGAGGTCCATGGAGGATTTAATCTGAACGTTGTATAAAACAGGATTGATAAATTGAGAATTAAGTCCATTGCCATACACCTTCTGAGAGTTTTGCCAATGGGTAGTGGACTTGAGGTAGAGTACCAGATAAATTAAAGAAACGACAGATGTATGAGAGAGAGCGAGAGTGAGTGAGTATGCTTCCTTTAATGCAAGTAGACTAATAGTTAGTCTTGGTTTCATGAGAGAGGATCCTCTGCTGCGCAGCAGAGGCCTGCTGTACCACGTGGGCCGCTCGATCATGATCGAGCGGTTCACACGTAAAGGGCCACTTTAACCCTGAATTCGTGTGAACCGCTCGATCTTGATCGAGCGGCTCACGTGGTACAGCAGACTCTGCTGGCCAGCAGAGGAGCTGCTCCGTGGTTTCATGGCTATGCGACTGCTCATGAAGTTACCTTCATATGGACCCAATAAGAGTAGCTTAAGCGAAACAACCATAGTGGTCGATATGAGACGGATCTTTTGCACTTGAGAGCAGGAAAAAAAGGTGTGAACACAGCCTTTGAGTACTTAATTTTACTTCTAGTTTTTTGGTTTCTCATGAGAGATGTTGTAGTGAGATACTTGAGAACTTTTGTATACGTTTACAATTTTACATATGTATTTATGGACGTTTTTTTAATAGAATTAATGAGAAGAATTGCGTCTATTTTTAAATAGTATTTTCTTCTCTAATTGAATAACTCAAAGGATAATCTAATATGTATGATATTGATTTGCTGAGTGTCAGAGATTGTGGACGAGTTGGAGCATAGGTTCGGTGTCTTGTTCTGCTTCTTAGAATGGGGATTATCACATCAATGAACAAACAAAATTATACTCTTTTCCAACGAGGGATAAAAAATTTATTTTAACTGAAGTTATCTCTGTTAGGAAAATTCAAAAAACTATAGTTTCATATGGTGTAAAAAAATCAGAAAATATAGATAATTTGGTGTGCCAATGTCTTAGTACTAAACATTTTGACTTATTGAACACAAGTTTACCTCGAGCTCCATGTATACATTTCTTTTTTATTCCAGAGGGGATGCACATGAACACACCAAACCCGGCACGTAAAAATGAAGGTCACAGCAAAATGGACTGAATTGGTCCGGTGGTTGAGCAGTGGCTCTCCCAAACTAAAGACCAAAGTTCGAATCTCTCAAATCCCCCATTCTACCAAGAAAAAAGGTACTTCGACGGGAGTGGAAACTAACCGTATATCTGAAAAAATAGTGAATTGATGGTTTATTTGGATGGAAAAATGCACACGAGCATTCCAAGGTATCTCGATTGGTGAACGGTCCATCGATCGATGTTATTTAAGAAAAGTTTTTAATTTTATATTATTAAAAATACTATATAAAAATATTTGGAATCAAATATTTTTATATATTATTTTTAATAATATAAAATTCCCAAAAGACTCCATCCCAAAATTCTCAAACCATTTGCCGATTCTCCGTACAACGTTTTCTCCCGATATCCTCCATCCCAGATTCCCGTCTTTAGCTAACATCGTCCCATCTCATCAAAATCTCACTGATTATATAAGTTTAACAAGGAGGGTATGATGAGCATGATAACCCACGTGACCTTCTACGAGGGGAGTGAATAGGAGATACTGATCAAAGGATGGCTGGGCAGCCGTCGTCACATGTATGCGCTCGCGTTGGTCGTGGTCTTCGTCATGGCCGTACTCGTGGAGTGGCTCTCCTGCCGCATTACACCGAGGATTAGAGATGGAGGGAGTTTGCCCCCTAGTCTTCAAAGTTCCCATGAATATATAACTAGTATGCAACCTTTTATTACTATAAAAGATGCAAAATTAATATATAACTTAGATATTCTAGATATCAACCTATAACATATAATTGTTGAAATCAATTATATGCTACTAAATCTGTATATAAAGATAAATATCTTACCCTTGATGTAAACAATAAGATATAGATACGGATTTAGGGCTCACCATACCCTTATCTGTTTTCATATACGAACATAGGAACGTATTGGGAATTAACATATATGAAAAATATGTTCCCATATCCTTTAAAATAGGATCTAGATTTGTACACTATAACATATAATGGCGTTCTTTTAAAATCCATCACCATATCGTCAATTGTTGAATACATAATGATGATATTATTTGTTGCAAAATTATTTATATACTTCAACGTAGTGACGAATGTCATATCCGTTGTTATATAATTGACAACCGTGCATACAGAGACACATTACCTTTCTATTTTTTTAATTTTTTTGCTAACCGTTGCTAATTTTTTAATGCAAAGTTTAGCGATGAGAATATAAAATTTTGAAAAATAATTACGAAAAAGCATTGAAATAAGAATCTTCGTTAATGATATTTTAAAATAAAAGTAGATATGGATGTCAAAATCTATATAAAACAGATAAAGTGGCGGATCAGATGCATATATAAATGTATCTCTCTACACCTGCATTTACTATATATTTATCCATTTTAATATATCAGTATGTCTACAGATACATATCTTAGTGAAGCACGAACAATGTATTAGTGAATCCTTAAAAATAGTCAAGAAAATAAAGTAAAATATAGATTATAGCAAAAGTAATTCAAACAATTTCTAATAGTAAAAAGTATTTTTAACGTAGATATCCATGTCAACTGACAATATTACATGACTATCTCTACTACTACTGCATTAATGAAAATACATACAAGATTCTTCATCTTAAAAACTTTTTATAGTAATATTTATATAGATATTTATGTAAAATCACAAGTTTTATAGGGATGTTTTTTGTAAAAATATCATGTAGATATTAGTTTTAAAAATACTGTAGTCATTTTTTCTCAAATTGTGTAATCAATGAAAATCAAGAACTTTTGGCAACTAAAATGGCAACTAATTGGAAGATAAAATAAGCAATAATGCTTTAGTAGTTTATTTTCTAAGTCCCTACAGTGGAGGTGGGCACGACAGCTTCAAGGGATCGTCCGGGCAGCAATGCACACCGTTCGTGTGGGATTGGCCTTCGTGATGATGTTGGTTCTCATGTCCTTCAATGTGGGCGTGCTGTGCTGATTGCGGCCACAGCCAGTCACACGATGGGGTTCATGCTCTGGGAGCAGCTCCTCTGCTGGCCAGCAGAGTCTGCTGTACCATGTGAGCCGCTCGATCAAGATCGAGCGGTTCACACGAATTCAGGGTTAAAGTGGCCCTTTGCGTGTGACCCGTTCGATCATGATCGAGCGGCCCACGTGGTACAGCAGGCCTCTGCTGCGCAGCAGAGGATCCTCTTCCTCCTGCTCTTCCACAGCGATATGATGTGCATTAATCACAGGAAGAAGCCAAATTCGTGGGAATCCCATGTCACCCAACTCCTGCTCATCAAGTGCTCAAATTAGTACCCGAATCTATATTATACGTATAGTAAAAGTGCGGGAGGGTGCAGACATGTTTCATCATCTTTTGGAGTGATGTGCTACGTTTTTTGTAATAGGTGCTAAATGTTGGGTATGTTGCATATTCGATCCCAGCCAAGCGAGAGACACGTGAAGAGAGAACGTGAGAGGGAGAGAATGCAACTGGGCTCTTCTTCTCTTCTCCAGTTGATCGAGCCATAACTAGAGGTGATCTTCCCCCCATTGCGTATGCTGCAGGTTCGAGAGGCACAACAGGAGGTCGTATGCTGGATGACCACAAGAAGGGGAAGCCACACCATTTGCGTCATTTTTGGGTCTCCATCCAAGAGTCCACGTAGAAGCTCTTTCATTCCTTGATTTTGAGCATTGTGGTATTCTTAGATATCTAGAGTGATAGTTTGTTGATTGTTCAAGAACTATCGATTGTGCTCGTGAAATGTACCTCGATTTTATTGGACAACAAAACCAAAAAGAACATTTGGTTCCATTTCGACTTAGTGTAATTGTTGCAGGTCTTGCCTCGTGGTTTTTCCTCGCTCATATCGAGCAAGGGTTTTCCACGTTAAAATCCTTATCTCTTTGATTGCTTGTTGCGGTCTGCTTGTGCTTCATTGCTTGTCATCATTGCCATTTGGTTTCCGAGTAGGGAACCCATAATTGTGCCATCTTTTTGCTGCAGGACATGATTTGTGGATATTTGTTATACCAACAAGTGGTATCATAGTCATGTTGAACAAGATGGGCAAGAATGATGAGGGCACGATGATTAAGCTCACACGTAGCATTTGACATATTTGGAAAGCCAAGATGGAAGATATTTTATATTGCAAGGACTTCCATGATCCGATGGAAGGAGAGATCGTCAAGATGGAGAATATGTACGTAGGTGAATGGACGAAGTCGAAACAAAAAGTCGTCGAGACTATTCGAAAATGACTTGACATGGCTGTATTCCATCATGTGGTTGAAGAGACAAATGCGAAGGAGTTGTAGGACAAACTGTCCAAGCTCTATGACAAGAAGACCACAACCAACAAGACATTTTTTACTCGGAAGCTGGTGAACTTGAAATATAAGGACGTAACCAAAGTGGCGGAGCATTTGAATGACTTCCAAATCATCATCAACCAGTTGAGTTCCATGGGTCTGATGCTTGATGATGAGTTGTAGGCACTTCTCTTGTTGGGTTCATTACCAAACAATTGGGAGAATCTAGTTGTCACTGTGAGCAATTCTGTGAAGGATAACAAGTTGACCATAATAAAGGGTGGCCTCTTGAATGAGGAGATCAAGCACCGCTCATCCGGAGAGACCTCCTCTTATTCACATGTGTATGCAGTCGAAAGGTGAGGAAGATCCAATAGCATAGGACAGTCACATGAGAGATAGAAATCCAGGGACAAGTCCAAGTGCAGAGGAAAGTGTCCCTATTGCTAGAAGCCTGGTCACTAGAAGAGAGATTGCGGGATTTGAAAGAGAGAGCAAGCTGAAGCCAAGAAAAATCAGAAAAATGAATATGGGAAACTACTTGTAGTTGTGACAAATGACAATGTAGATGAGGTGATTTTCACCATTCAAGATCAGTATTTGCATGCAAGGAATGACTTGGAGTGGGTCATTGATACGACCGCCTCCTATCATGTAACTCCACATCGGGAGTTCTTCACCACTTACATCAAGGGTGATTATGGACGAGTCTTGATAGGTAACGAAAGTTACTCTAAGATCATGGACATTGGCACCATTTCGATTCATATTATTGTTGGGTGCTCGATGACTTTGCAGAATGTAAGGCATGTTTCTGATGTGCGGCTTAGTCTTATATCTAGCTCACACCTAGATAGTGAAGGCTACCATATGAAGTTCAATGACAGCAAGTGCAAGATTAACAAGGGTTCTCTCATCATGGCTAGAGGCAGTCTGTGTTGCACACTCTATATGACGAGAGTGAAGGTCATGGATGGTAGTTCGCATGCCAGAAAGGCAGATACATTAGATTAGTGGCATCGTCGACTTGGGCACTAATGAATCTCGTTTTCATCATGCTAAAATCTAAGTATTAATCCCCAAGCTTGAACAATTCAATAAAAACTATTAATAATTCATTATTATTATTATTATCTTGTATTATATTTATATAAACTGTGTATAAGTAACCTATATTCTAACCATATTTATTGTATTCAATTTCTAACACTTTTTCTTTATTTCATATTTTAAATCCTAAACATTAAATTAATTATTTTCTATAATTATTTTGGCTTTTAAAAGAAATTAAAAACACAAAAATCTCAAAACCTCTGTGTTGTACAAATACATCTTGTGCAAAACACAATTATAGTTCTTTGTATCTAGATACAATTTTGTTCGATTTTGTTGAATTTTGTTCGATTTCATATCAAATTCTGTGCTCAGTTCTGGTCTCTGATCCATGCGATCTAAGGACAAATTCACTTCAATTCGATATCAATTCAACATGTTCCATCGTCACCTACCGAGATCCATTTCTCAGCCTTCACACATAACCTATTCATTTCGGATCTAGTCATTAGATCAAATCTGAGATCTGATCCTCTTCCTCCATCTTCTCTGAGGATCCCCAGGCATCCACCATTCATTTAGTGCTTGAATGCCTGACCAAGGTCTAGAAAGCTTCGAGCCCTAGAATAACTTGCAGGTGTAAGGAGAGTCATCTAGATCGTAGATCTGGAGCATGAGGGAATTTAAGAATAACTATAGATGAATGATGACTTGATCTCTCCCCAGCGAGATAGGGAGTATTTGATCACCACATCCGGTGCAGATTGCAATTAGGAATTTCATCGAGCTATCATAAGCCAATACTGTCGAAGATCCAATGAGATTGCAACGATTTATTCAATGAAGCATTCATCAGAGTTCATCGAGGACCTCTCCACTACATCTGATCAAAACCCTAAAGCTCTAGATTCGATCATGATCATGGAATCATGCCCAATTTGGAGATGTCTGATCTGATATGAGTGGATCAATCTCAGTCACTCATCGCTTTGCGCCATCACGTGCGAGGTGCGCACCTCCTCAGTGAAATTATACTACCATCCCCTGCTATTTCTTTATTTGCAAATAAGTCACAATATGATACGTGTCATCAAATTATTACTGGAATAATTGTATGCATGTTCTGAACATTTTTCCAATCTACATTTCAGCCCTCAATTTCTAAACTCGCGTGATTAATTATGTGTTATCTGGTGTATTTAACATTGTTTCCTGTAGTTTGTAGTATTAATAATTGGTCTAAAATTTTGTTATATTTTATTTATGATCCCTATGATTGCTAAACACATGATCTGACACATGATTTATAGGAAAATTTTCACAAAATATCCTTAATTTTATTTTTCCTATCATAAAATGGTCTAAAATGATCTAGTGGTAGTGCAATGTGCTTACCACCCAAAAGATCAGGGTTCAAATCCCCCCTTGTGGAGTTTGCGTTAGGTAGTCAAAAGACAACTTAAAAAATAGTCGAATCGTTTAATATGGATTTGAGCAAGAATCCATGTAGGTGGGAGAAGGCTTCATCATCTTTATATAAATTGGTTCGAAACTTTCGAAATTTTGTGTTTTAATCCTTGTTTTCTTGCATTTTATTTCTTGTTTATATTGTTATTTTTAAATAGGTTAATTGCTCCACAAAATCCATAAAAATAAGAGTAGTTTCATGATCACTTGTTCTACATCACATAATTTTTGTTTTGAAAAATATTTTGTTTTCTTATTTATTAAAATAAAAAACAACTTTTATTTTCTCTATTCGTACTGAAAAATTCAAAAAAGTTCGAAAAATCTTTGAAAAACTATAAATAATTATAGTAGCTTTATTTTAGTTATTTTATCTCCTATAAAAAAATAGATACAAATTCAATCAGAAAACCATAAAAATTTAAAATACAGAAATGCTTATAAAAATCATAAAACTTCAAAGAAAACTACTGAAAATACATAATTTGGCTTCTTGTAATGCTTGATAAAATATTTTATATTTAAAATTAGTTTCCAAATTTTATTAATATATTTTCTATTTTAAAAATTCGAAAAATAACTCATTTTCACTTTAAAAACTATTTTCAATTTTAAATCAGTAAAATGCATAAAAATTATAAAATACCACAAAATCACTAAAAATAGTAAAAATTTGATATAACGCAAAATATCATTTATGTATTTTTTAATTATTTTTTCGCACATTTTTAAAAATATGAAAAGGCTTCTTTTGACTTCTATATATATTATCTTCATAAATTTACTTTTTTTAAACTAAAAAGAATTTAAATTTTGTAAAATTAAAATCAACTAAGAATTAAAAATCAGAAAATATAAAAATATAAACCATTTAAAATTCATAAAGGTTCATAAAATTCATTGAAAACAAACTAAAAATCAGAAAAAGAAAATATAAGCCAGAAAAAGATTCTAAAAATCATTGTTAACTTTCTCAATTAATAAACCTAGTTTTAAACAGATGTCTCTTTGTATTAGTAGGTATACCAAGTAAATAAGTAGCATATAATTCTTCTTTTTAGAATAAGAAAGTATTTTTTTTATTGATTCAGGGATTGTTTGGGTCATAGGGACACATTTCACGTCACATTCATACCTTTTCGTTAAATAATTAAAATCCATCGATTCCTCTGCTCTCATAAGCAAGCACAGCATTTAATGAGAGAGAGAGAGAGAGAGAGACCTTAGGACTGATAAAGCATTCATAGTATTCCAAAGAAAAATTTAATTTGTCTAAGGCTTTTTCCATGTCAATCTGGAAAGAGATACTGGAGTTGAGAACTTTGTAGTTGAGCAGCATAATGAGATCAATGACAGTAATAGTGTGAGCACAAATTTTCATAAAGCCTATTAATTCAGGAGAGATGAGTGAATGAAAAATGCTCTTTATCTTACTTATATAAATATTCTTTTATAAAATCAATTTTAAAAAGTAACAATTAATAAAAGATATAAAATTAAAAATTCCTGCTATTCCCACTCTAAAAAATAGATCTGTAATGGTGTATCTTCTGAAATCCTTTACTACTACTAACTATGTAACAACTAATACTATCCATTACAACATATTAAAAATAAATGACGTATAATATATCCGTTGCTAATTGCTATAGCTCATAATCGAAACCGGCGCCAATTGGATCAGTACTCAAATCCCAGAAATAGCATTTCTTTCAAAAATAAATTTGATAGAATTAAATGACCCGATGATTATGCATTGTGTAATATTTATCATTTACCTCACGAGAATCCACTTAAAATGATTGGATAATTTTGAGACTATTTCATCAAATTCTCACTATGTTTATCATTCCTTGCATATGCTTGAAAACGGAGGTGGCTGCAATCGCATCATCTTGATATCATCTACCAACCTCAATAGATAAGAGTGGGAAGATCCTCCCTCTCTGACGCTATCCTTAGCCATTGCCGCCATGGCAGAAGCTCTGGCTCTCAACTCCTCGGCCTTGTCTCCTTGCAGGAGCTGTGAGACGGCCCTTTTTACCGCAGAACAATCCCACATGTCCTTGATGTCGAGACCCACCTTCCACACCTCGCTCACGTACCTGCTGTTCACCTGCTGATCAGCGAAGAACGGCCAACACAGCATGGGAACTCCGGCCACTATGCTCTCCAGCGTCGAGTTCCACCCACTATGGGTGAAGAACCCTCCCACCGACGGATGGTGAAGAACCTCTTCCTGCGGCGCCCACCTTACCACCAAGCTCCCCCGCTCCGTTGCCGATCTCCCCACCATTTCCATCAATTCTGCACCACCTTCCACTGAATCTGATCGCAGAACCCACAAGAAGCTGCAGCCGCTGTCCAGAAGTCCTCGCCAGATCTCCTCCAGCTGCTCTATGGACATGACCGCGAAGCTCCCGAAGCTCACGTAAAGAACAGATGCAGGAGCTTGGCTATCGAGCCACGTAATGCACGATCTGTCCGCCTCCCTGAGATTTATGCTTCTGAAAATTTGGGACCTGTTCACTTCTTTGAGGAAGGCATCGAGAGGACCCACCGTGTAGGTGCAGAGAGGAGCACAGTCGGCGCGGATGAGAGAGAGGATGGGTTCCTCCAACGACTCGAATGTGTTGAGCAGAAAGGCGGAGGCGCGTGGCGTTGCTCGAGTCTCGTTCACGAGACCTTTGAAGAATGGGGTCGATTCGAGGTCTCTGCTCCGGAAGGCAACTGGAAGATCTCGCCTCCTCAAGACGCCGTCCGTTCCTCGAATGCTTCTTATGGGCTCGTCCAGATCTCCACCTTCTGTATCCATCACTACTATTACTACCCGAAGTTAGATATATATAGTACATATGTGTTCGTTTACGTACCTGGGAAAGGCAGCTCCCCTGCTCGAAAGAGATCTGGAACAGACCAATAAGCCCAGAAGCTGCAAGCGCTGACCGTTCGGAAGGCAACGACTGGAATACCGAGCTTTGCTCCTATGTCGGCGACAAACATCATGATGCCATCAGCCACGATGCACGTTATCGGGTGAAGATCCTTGGATTCAGACAGCATCTCGGATAGTTCCCTTGCGCCGACCGCTTCAAGGGAGCGGTGGAGCTCGGCAACGTGCCCAATGGAGCGAGGATTGTCGTCCGGTAGGCCATCAGAGATGGATCTGTAGTGGAACATGGGAAGCTGCGTCGAGTCTCCAGAGAGCTGCAGGCGAGCGTGGTTGAAGTGGGTGTTGAGGAAGGTGACACGGATACCGCCGGAGAGGCAGAGAAGCTCTGCAAGCCTGAGCATGGAGTTGATGTGTCCCTGTGCAGGGAATGGGAAGACGAGGACGTGAGGAGCTGCTGCATCGCCATTGCTGCTCCCAACCTCCACCTGCTGCTCGATCATGGCCATGATCTTGCCACCTGTGGGATCGATGAAGTATAGGTTCGTCTTCTTTCAATAAGGAGAGAGCTGAGAGCTCTTATCTTATCCCCTCCTTACGTGTGGTTCACACCCGACCACGCTTCCGACACTCCTTAACATTCAATTCGAATTATTCTCATGAAAAAAAAAGTGGTATCATTTGCACTTTTCTGTTCGGGGATGATCTGAATCGTCCAATCAAAGTAACCATCGATCCAATACTGGTGCTGCGATTGTAAACGAGGGGATCAAAGCCCCGTGATTGGATCAACCAGCAACCGGTTTATAGCGCCCGCCATCGACAGTCATTTGATCACACCACCAGGGTTGGACCCAAGCACTACTTTCAGCTCCCCTTCATGTTTTAGCATGGCGCTGCCATGTCGTTCAAAGTCCAAACTGTATGTGTGTTCAACACCAAGGCTTGGATTGATTGGGCAGCGGAGAGCGGCCCGATCAGCATCGGATGGCCATCGGAAGAGGTCAAGGATGGCTGATGCGTATTCTGATGCTATGGCTACCCTGCTGTAACAGCAGAGCTAGGTTGATGTGAGAACAGATCCTCTGCAGTGAATCTATGGTGCATCCGAACTGATTGATCTTGAACGAATTCCCACAATAAGGGCTCACAGAAATAGGGAATTCGTGCAACCGCTCAGGATTCACTGCATACCTCTGTTGCAGAGGATCTGCTCTAGGATTGATGCTGCTATTTCAACTGTAGCTGAAACTTGTTCTATTTTCAGTGCTTGCACAGTGTCTCTGCTTTTAGTTGGGGCCTAAGATGGTGAAAGAACGGGAGTGCAGCTACTTGTTCTTATTGGGCACAAGACCAAAGACTGATACCTCTAGTTACGTTCAAGTCATGCAAATGATCCTAGAGATCCTTCAAGCGAGGATGCTACCATGGAAGGCATGGACGCAAATGGCTTTTTATTTTTTAAAAGACTGGGATTCGTACTTAAACTAAACAAGGCACAAGGACCAAAAGGAGTTTCTTGTTACCTGCAACTAGGACTTTGAAATCAAAACTGCGCCAAAAAAAGAACAAAGTCCATAGACAAAAAAAGGCAACATTTTTCACCGGTGCCGTTGCTGTAATTGACGCGGACGATGAGGAGTTTTCCTTGGTCCATCCATCCTGCCAAACACAAATAAAGCAACAAAACATGCAAGGGCAAGAGCATGTCTAGAAGCTAAAAATGAGACGGACTAGATGTTACATTTTCGACATTTGGAAAACAAGTTTCAATTATGATCCTTTACGACATTCTAGGAAAAAACCCGTCTCGTGAATGGCAATGGTAGATCGGGAGAACGTAGGGTGACAGAGGGCATGAGAAGGGAGAGGGACGATGACGGGACTTCCGGAGAGAGTGTTGCTGGTGAGTCGAGGGCTACCAAAAAGGAGGATGTGGATATGGTGGAGGTCGAGACCGATCTCAAGCTTGACTGGCATCAGGTGAGGTGGAGGCAAGGAAGAAGCGAGGCTCCAAGATTTTGGCCTCATCTCATTGCTGTCGGTGTGGTGATGTTGGTCATCACGCGAAGTCATGCACGTGCAACTTGGTTTGCTTCCGGTGTACCGGAGTAAGGCATCGGCGGAGGGACAACTCCCGGCGAGGGGTTTGGCAGCCAATGATCTCTCAGATTCCACTAGCTCTGGTTGTGCGAAAGTGCTACCTTGTCTCGGATGCGTTTGTCGTTGACCTCATTTTGGCAAACGAGTACTAATGATTGTTGTTGGATATGCCAATGATATTGTTAATCAACCTACATCAAAGGCTATGTGGGATATCTTAGCAGCCACATATGGGTAGGAGAAAAATGAGAGCAAAATTTTACAATTGCAGTTTGAATTTTTTTGACCAAGAAGAATGGTTGACCTCTTCATGCACACTTGTTGCATCTTAGACATATGTTTGAGCATCTGCATAGCTTCATGCCTATTACTACGAGCACCGAGCAACAACAATCGTATTGGAATGCAACTATGACATACATATTGTTGTCATCTCTAGACTTTGAGTACGATGCAGCACGTACTCAACTTCTTACTGGAGAGACGATACCTCCAATGGATGAGGTTTACAAGAGGCTGAGCGGAATTACTACATCCTCTACTACTGTGGCTCAAACTCCTGCTATGGCAGCCTCTCGTGGTAGAGGGAATACTTCACAGTTCCGTGGCCGAGGACCACTTGGTCAAGGAGCAAGTTGTCAGCAAGGTCCATGTTCACATTGCCACTATCCTGGTCATTCTGAGGAGACATGCTATCAGAAGCATGGGTATCCGGCTTCCGCTCGAGTTGCTGAGCAGACCGATCCTACTTCTACACCTGCTCCGACTCATGATGCACACTTTGATGATATTGTTTCTGGGCTACGAGAGATGATGACTACACAGACTACTTCGCCAGCAGGTTCTTCAGATGTCACACATATTGCGAGAGCCTCTTCGAGCTCGTCAGGTATTGCTCATGCCCTTACTGGTAGCAGCAGTTCAAATTTGTCTGACTAGATCATGGACTCTGGAGCATCTCGTCATATGTGTAGCGATCGAGCACAGTTTACTTCTTACAGATCTATCCCTTGGGGTAGATCAGTGGTAATTGCCAATGGGGTTCATCTACCCATTGCTGGACAGTAGGAGATTGTTCTAGATCCCTCGATGCATCTGCAAAATGTCTTACATGCCCCACCATTTTAGATGAATCCTCTGTCTATCAACCAGATTACAAAAGATTTACATTGTCATATCATATTTTATCCTTCTTCTCTTGTGTTTCAGGGCATGCTCACGGGCAGGGTGATTGGATGTGGTTGTGAGAAGAGGAGACTTTACAGACTTGTCTATCCTCCTTATGCAGGGGTTGCTATATCCCTTCTGGGCATGTCTCCCCGTATCTGTAGCATCTTCGCTTTGGACCCCTTCCTCTACAAAAGTTGTGCCATGTCCTTTCGCAGATTTCTACTTGTACTAGTTTGGAGTGTGAGGTGTGTCAGCTTGGGAAGCATCATCATTCCTCTTTTCCAATTCGTCAAAGTCATCACAGTGATCGGTTGTTTGAATTGGTTCACTTTGATATACGGGGTCCTAGTCACATTCCTGATCATCAAGGACATCGGTTTTATATGATCGCTTTAGATGATTATTCTAGATTATATTGGCTATTTCTAATGAAGAATAAGTCTGAAGCTAGTCCCGTTAGCAAATCTTTCCTTATTGAGAATAAAATTATTTTTCTGCTAATGTAAAATTTATTCACATTGACAATGCCTTGGAGTTTTGTATTTACAATAATCGGACTTCCTCAGAGCTAGTGGTGTTGTTCATCAAACTTTGTGTACTTACATTTCACCACAAAACGGGATTGTTGAATGCAAACACTGTCATCTTTTAGATGTCACAAGGACTCTTTCAATTCCAAGTAGAGCTCTTCATTCTTTCTGGGGTGATGTGGTTCTTATTGCATGTTACTTGGTGAACCGCATGTCATCCACTATGCTTGGAGAAAAAGTTCCTTTCTTGATTGTGTTTTCTGAGAAGAACTTATTCTCTCTTATCCCTAGAGTCTTTGGATCTATGGCTTTTGTCCATAATTTTACTCCAGCTCATGGCAAGCTCTCTCCTAGAGTTGTCGAATGTGTGTTAGTTGGCTATTCTAGTAGCCAAAAAGGGTATCGTTGTTTTGATCATGTTGGAAGAAAATATTATGTGAGTGCATATGTCACATTTTTTAGTCTATTATGTATTTTTTTCCTACAGGTGACAGGTTGTCTAATGCTGACACTAGCGATGATGTTTTCATTCCTCTCCACCAACAAGTCCTCATGATGAGTCTCAGTTTACCACCACCTCCTCCTCCACCTCTGTCTACTATGACTCGGTTCCTATCTCATTTTTACATTCGCATGTCCTCTACTCGCCCCTCTGCTCATGTGCCTTCCCAGTCATCCAGCACGTCCGAAGTATGTAGTAAACACATTGTTTCTACTGATGGAACCGGTGCTATGCTTGATCCACATGATACTACACAGGAGAATCTAATAACATAGAACAGAGAGGTTGATGACCTCGATATACCAATTGCCTTAAGGAATCCCCGTCGCAACTATGTTACATGCCATCTAGCTGTGCATGTTTCCTTGGACCATCTTTCAGAGGAATACATGAAGTTTGTTATGAGCCTCTCAGTTATTATTATACCACGAACATATCAGGAGGCCATACAGGATAACAGTTAGAGACTTGTCATGGAAGAGGAGATGGCCGCTTTGCAGTCTCGTGGTACCTTGAGTGTTGTTTATGCCCCTCCAGATGTATCTTTTTAGGGTGCAACTGGATATTTACGGTGAAGCAGCGAGCAGATAACGATGTGGATCACTATAAGGCAAGGCTTGTAGCACATGGTTTCACCCAGACTTATGGCATAGATTATCAGGATACCCTTTCTCCAGTGGTCAGATACTAAACATTACGCATTCTCCTATCCGTTGTTGTTTCACGTAAATGACCTCTTTATCATCTTGATGTGAAGAATGCATTTCTATATGGAGATTTACATGAGGAAGTTTATATGCAGCATCCACTAGGGTTTGATGCTGAGGGGGGGTCTCAGAAGGTATGTAGGCACCACAAGGCAATTTACGACCTGAAGTAGAGTCCTAGAGCACGGTATCAGAATCTCTCATAGTTGATAGAGCATCAGGGATTTGTTCGGTCCATTACGGATCACTCACTTTTTGTTCAGAGGATACGGAGAAGAGCAATTGTTATTCTTGTCTATGTTGATGATATTATTGTCATTAGTGATCATGAGCAAGGCATTCAGGCAGCCAAGGAGTTCCTAAGTCAGTAGTTTGTGACCAAAGATCTTGGCAATCTCAGATACTTCATTGGATTAGAATTCGTCGGGAACCAACATAGTCTTGTGATGACCCAAAGGAAGTTTGTTACTGATCTTCTATTAGAGACAGGTATGACAGGGTGCAAGCCTGCTACTATTCCTATGGATCCAAGTATGAGATTATATGATGATGATACTAAGGAGATAAATAAGAGGGGATACAGGGAACTTGTAGGGAAGCTCCTATATGCTACCATCACCAGGCCAGATATATACTTTGCTGTTAGCAAGGTGAGTCAGTTCATGGAGCATCCCAGGAAGGTGCATATGAATGTTGTTTATATAATTTTGAGATATCTGAAGTCTTCATCAGGTACTTGTCTCTTATTCAGCAGAGGCATGTCTCTTGACATCACAATGTGTGTAGACGCATATTATGCAGGATGCCCCAGGGACAGAAAGTCCACTTCTGGGTTTGCTATATTTGTTGGCAAATCACTCATCCCGTGGAAAAGTAAAAAGCATATTGTAGTTGCCAGATCTAGTGCAGAGTCCGAATACAGGGCCATGGCTTAGGGATGCACACAGATGATGTGGGTCAGGTCAGTTCTGAATGATCTTGTTGTTGATGTACCTCTTTCTATGCAGCTTCTGTGTGATAATCAGGAAGCGTCGTTTATTGTAAATAATCCTACATTCCATGAGCGTACAAAGCATATAGAAGTGGATTGTCACTATACAAGAGACATGATATAAAAGGGTCTCATATCTACCTCTGATGTTTCTACTGAAGATCAGACTGCAGATATATTCACCAAAGCACTTACTGGGGGGCCGTTACAAAAATGATGTTCCAAGCTGAGCATATTAGACATATATGCTCCAGCTTGAGGGGGAGTGTTGAGATTATTATTATCTTTTGATGTTATTTATGTATTTTCATTTTTTCATGTACCCATCGTGTTATTTATCGAAGGGCTTTTCTCCTATATAAGAGAGCCCAGGGATCCTATGAATATCAAGTCATTCGGTTTCTCCAACAAGACCAAACATCGATCATGCTTACCTCCCTATCCACTACTAGAGCGAAAAGCATGGGATATATATCACAGAGGACGCCTTCCTCAGACCAGACATCCAACCAAAAGTGATAACCATGACCATCCCCCTAAACCAGTCGCAACGAGTCCACCAGTATGGGCATGACAAAACACATATCCCTCTGTAAAGTGGTAGGTGAGGCCACAACAATATAGGAAGGTTGTTGTTGCTGCTATTGTTATTGTTCGTGGAGGAGAGGCGAAGGAGGGAGATGCGGAGGAAGGGGGAGGGAGGGAGGCGGTTGATGTTGTTGTGTGGGCAGTGGACAAGCCTCGGGCGGACGGGGGAGGGACGGAGGGGAGGCGACTTTGGGCGGAGGGGTTGGAGGGGAGGGGGCTTCGACCGAAAGGGGCAGAAGGGAGGTAGCTTCGAGCAGAGGGACGGAAGGGAGGGGGATGCGGGCGTAGAGGGGAGGGGATGGGACTTCGTTCGGAGGGGCGGAGGGGAGGGGGTTTCGAGCTAAGGGTGGATGTGCGGAATGGAGGCGGATTCGGGATGCGGGGTGGAGGGGTAAAGGGGAGGCAACTTCAGACAGAGGGGGAGGGGAGAGGGGGCTTCAATCGCAGGGAGGAGAGGGTTTCGGGCGAAGGGGATGTTGGAGGGGAGGGGACTTGGAGCGGTGGACGGGCAGAAGGCAGAGGATGATGGAGGAGAGAAAGGGAGGGGATTAGGGTTTTTGGAATTTTTTAATAGTCGCTACATAGGTCATATGTTAGACTAACTCAATGATCTGGTTGAGTTAATGGACAAAGCTAACTTAAGGTTATGGGTGTGACACAAAGTGATTGTTCGGGGTTTCTTGTGTTATTGAGGGTTATTACGTAAATACGAAACTATACAGGGTTATTAGTGTAAATATCGCTGATTTTAAAGTAAAAAAATCTAATCAAATTCTAGAGGCAGCATTAATCAACGAGGTCTTGTGCCTCTTACGTATCAAAAAAAGGTCCTTGCATAGATTTTGAATAGGAGCCTTTTTGGAAGGGGAAAAATAAACACTCTTATTTCAGATACAAGCAAAGTGTTAGGAACACTCTCTTTTGGAAAGAGGGGCCCCAGCAGCACAGGCATCTCTCGCATAGTGCAACCAGAATGCATATTTTTTCTTCCATCTTTCCCAAAAGTTGCAGAAAGATTCTTAATGCATCAAAAAGTTAACAGAAAATGCTGCTATGGAAAGAATTCCCCTCTGAGGGAAGGTGGTTGTAGACGCATCATCTTGATGTCATCCACAAGTCTCCTGAAATCCGAGTGAGAGGATCCTCCTTCGTGCACACTGTCCTTCACCAGTTGCGCAAGAGCACAGGCTGCCGCCCTCAGCTGCTGCGCCTTCTTCCCTTCCATGAGCTCCACCACAGCTTTCGCCACAACGTTGCGATCGCACGTATCCTTGATGTCGATCCCCACCTTCCACACTTCACTCACGTACCTACTGTTCACCTGCTGGTCCGCAAAGAACGGCCAACACAGCATTGGAACTCCGGCTGCGATGCTCTCCAGTGTTGAATTCCACCCACTGTGTGTAAAGAACCCACCCACTGAAGGGTGCGATAGAACCTCCTCTTGTGGTGCCCATTTTACCACGCAACTCCTGTCCGATGTCACAACATCCACCAACCTAGCATCATTCACAGAGTCAGCTCGCAGAGCCCACATGAACTTTTGTCCACTGTCTACGAGCCCGTTCCAGATCTCAACCAATTGCACATTGGACAAGGTAGTGAAGCTTCCGAAGCTCACGTAGATCACAGACTTGGGAGGCTGCGTGTCTAGCCAAGCAATGCATTCCCTGTCCTCTTCCCAGAGACTCATACCGCTACTCGTGCTAGAAGTTGACGATGATGGATGCTCCTTGAGGAATGCATGAAGGGGTCCAACCGCATAGGTACGAGGGACGTGAGAGCGGATCAGCGAGAGGATGGGGCCTTCTAGGAACTCAAAGGTGTTCATAATGAACGCGGAAGCAAACGGTGTGTGGCGTGTGCGGTGGAGGAGAATGTTGAACGTCGGGTGCGCATCGAGATCTCTACTACGGAAGGACAGGGGGAGATCCCGTCTACGCAGTAAGCCAGCCACACCGGGGACGCTCTCTACAGGCCCATCCAGATCAACACCCTCTGCACTAAAAAGCAACAGTCACTACTGCATAACATAATATATAGATCAACCATACTGTTAATTACATCACATAACATTGAAATCAAACTGTTGAATATTACTGCTGTTACCTGGAAAGGGTAGCTCCCCTGCTTCGAAGAGATGGGGAATGGAGTAGAAGATCCAGAAGCTGCAGGCACTGGCCGTCCTGACGGCAACTACCGGAATGCCCAGCTCGCCGCAGACGTCGACTGGGAACGTCATGAGTCCATCAGTAAAGACACATGTGATAGGGTTGCTGCCATCTTTGGAGGAGGACAAGAGCTCCAACAGCTGCGGCCTGCCGACCACTGCCAGGGAGCGGTGGAGCGCACCGAGGTTGTCTGCAGAGCGGGGATTGT
Organism: Ottelia alismoides; assembly: GCA_037367405.1. NCBI lineage: Eukaryota > Viridiplantae > Streptophyta > Magnoliopsida > Alismatales > Hydrocharitaceae > Ottelia > Ottelia alismoides. The sequence continues at coordinate 352,776 of JAZKJV010009036.1, read as the reverse complement.
CATCAGATAAGCCATCAGCTATGGATGTGAAGTGGAAGGAGGGAAAGTGGGCATCTTTGGAATGGAGAAGTCGAGAGTGGTTGAAATGGGTGTTGAGAAAGGTGATGCGGATGCCGCCATGGAGGGAGAGGAGCTTGGCGAGTCTGAGCATGGAGTTGATGTGGCCCTGCGCAGGGAACGGGAACACCAAAACATGGGCTTCTGCTGCTGCTGCATCTTCTTCTTCCTTGATCTGATAATCGTCATCATCCAATAACACCGAGGATGCTTGCTCTCTCGTTGCCATGTTTTTGTCCAATTGATACCCAAGACACCTGTCTTCACCAATGGATGTCCGCGGCAGCTCTTTTTAAGAAGGTTGGACAAGATATAGAAAGAGATCTCCAGGCTGTAAATTTCGTTTGCTTTTTCGAGATTTGCCCAAAAATATTATTTTGATTTGTTCCTGCCATTTCGTTGGGTCGGAAAAGGTTGATTCTTGATGTAAAAGCTGCAAGTGGTGAAGTCCGCGAAAGGTTCTGATGTTAACCACCCGTTCCGTCAAGGGATAAGAGATCGAGTGGGACAATCGGTCAATTTGAAGGATAAAGAAGGTATAAGCATGTTGATAAGATGTATAATGGATGATGTAATCACGGTTTCACCACTTATCTTGGGATAAAATCCCATTATCTCTAGATAATTGGATGCTATTCCGCAACCAACAGCTGGATTTTCTGACTGGATTTTACAATGAAAATGAGAGCACTGTGAAACATGCAGTGTGTCACATACTTTTGAAACTCTGTGTTTTTCTTTTTATTGAATTTAACAGAACCTCAAGTTAATTATCTCAAAAGTTTTTCAATTCAGTTTAGAGCTAATCAGTGTGGGGAGTTTCAAAAACTGAAAATTGAGTCACAAGGTTTTCTTGTGGGAGTTTTACACCGACACCTATAAACTTTGCCGATTACATTATGATCCCTGACATCTTATGCAACATATTGCATGCCTACACAAATTAATGCAACCATGTCAAAATAAAGTAATTAACTATATCATTAATTAGAAGTTATTGTATCCATACTATAATATTCATTTTTATATATTTATTCCTTTTTATAAAATAAAAATTAATCCACCTTTTAGAGTTTCAATTAATGAAGTTGAAGAAATATTTTTGGATCCCAAATCTAAGAAACAAAAGAAGATTTGTAATTAGAGATAAAAAAATTCAATAGGATATAACCATATTTGTATAATAATTCATATTTATTTGCAAATATTCGTATCTGAATATCGATGCATGTTTTGCATTTATATATGTATTTTAAGATTATGATTTATCATTTTACACGCTCTAAGGGTATTCATATTCGAATTTCTATAAGGATAAGGATATAATAACACTTGTGTTTGTATCCGTACCTGTCATCCCTAGCGTCAACCATTGAATTTCTTCTTTTTTTAAACTCAACCTACACCCTGGACTCCATTAAGGTCCAATGTGTAGACCTTTAAAGTGGGCCTCCTTCTCTATTATGCCCCCCCCCCCCCCCCCCCTTTAATCTGCACCCAACAGTGAGATCATCTCCTTGTGCTTATCGAATGGACATAAAAATGGGAGAGAGGAAATGTAGGTAAAAATCAACATTCAAATGTATTTTTAACATATTCTCCCAAAATGGGGAAAAACAAGATTATATCAAACTTTTAAAGTAAGAAATGGGATTTTTGGCCCTAAATGCATATATATATATATATATATATATATATATATATGTGATATCGAGCAATCTAAAGTTTTACTTATAACTTTAGAGTAATATTATATAGTATATAACTATCATTATTTATGTATGTATGAATTTATCAATCTAAGTTCAATATTTTGATTGTCGTTATTGGTAATGTATTTTTATGGTTATTATTATTTATCATTGTAACCACTTTAGGGTACTTATGCACTTTTCCTAGTTTTGAGCTTTATAGGCTTCTGTCCTATAAAGGACCTCTAAACCCCATGAATAAACAAGGATTATGTTCCTCTTTTCCACGTGGTATCATAGAAGCAGTCCTAGATCGGTGTTCTGGCCTAAATCCACAGCCACCACAAGTCCTAAAGCCGATGCCGTCACCCTGTCTCTCCACGCACCGCCCAAGGCCTCTGCCAGGCCCCTGTGTTGCTACCAAAGGGTCCTCTAGACCCCTGCGCCGCCTTCCGGGGCAACATCCAGGCTGTCACACCGCTGCCTAAGGCCTGTAAAAGGCATCTCTGAAACATCCATGGCTTGGTTGCTGCAGCAACTCCATGGCCCTGCGATGTCGCCTATAGCCCTCTGTGACACCTCCAAGTCCTGCGCAAGGCTGTTGTTGTGACTCCTGAACCACACGTCCTCGTCTATAGCCATCTACGACACTACCAAATCCTACGCAAGGCTGCTAAAACAACTCTAGGGTCACCAAATCTCTCGTTTATGACCTATTAGGTCACTTTGATGCTTGACTGAGATAAATAACTACTTATTAGGTCACTTTTTCTTGACCTACGCGATCACCATGTCATCTACAAATCCTAAGCCCTTGTACCTGACTTCTTCTGTGATGGTACATGGCACACCTATCAAACTAATGGGCTATGAGAACTATGTACTCCGATCTCGATCATTTAAGGTGTTTATTAATGATTAGCACGCGAACTATGTTTTTACTAAGGATCTGCCTAAGGAGACAGATAAGGACTATGATACATGATATGTGGACAATTGTCATGTCATTACTTGGATGACCAATAGTGTCGATCCAAATAGAGCATCGAATCTTCTCTACAATGAAACGACGAAGGCAATGTGGGAGAGTCTTGAGCATGCATATTCCCAAAAGACTACCAAGTCCATGCTCTCAAATATATACACACGGATTTGTTCTGCTAATCAGGGTGGTTCTACCCTAGTTGAGTACTATAGGCTTTTTATGAGCCTATTCGAGGTGCTGCTTATTTTTCAACATGTGTACTATGATAAACAGATAGGAGAACGTGCAAAATGGCAGGTGTATCATTTTTTGTCTAGATTGCATCCACGATACAAGCCTATGAAGGACCAATTTCCAACTACTGATCCACTATCCACACTTGAGACCATCCTTGGTCGACTGCATGAGCTAGATTCTTCAACTAAGTGTCCTCCTACTACTCCATTTGCAGAGAGTAAATCCCATTATGTAAGGGAACATCCCAACTACTAGGGAGGACACTTCAATGACTTTGGACGTGGTCGTTGTAACACCCTAACCCCAAACATAGTACCACATGGAAAACTCACAAAGTGTGGGTGTGGTATATAAGTGGTGGGATTACTACTTGACAACTTGGGCTTAAGCATTTTGGGTGGTTGTCAACGGATCCATTTGGGCCCGTATCCAACAAGTTGTCAGGGCCAGTTTTCCTCGATAACGGACCGGAGACCTAAGCCCGGGACGTTACAAATGGTATCAGAGCCAAATTCTCTTTGATAGTGGAAAGGGCTACCCGAGAGGTGGAGCCGCCCCTACAAAGAGGTTGGAGGAAATGGCTACCCAGAGCGTGCAGCCGCCACTATCACTGGGAATAAGTAATGTGCCATATCGCAACGAGGACGTTGCGAATATAAGTGGGGGAGATTGTAAAACCCCATAAAAAGTCCCATACCGAGGAAACTGAGAATTTACGGGTGGGATAAATAGTGACGAGATTACTACTTGACAACCCGGCTTAAGCATTTTGGGGGTGGTTAATCGGGTCCGCATGGGCCTGATCCCAAGAGGTTGTTATGGCCAGTAATGCTCCGTTAACGGACCGGGGACCTAAGTCCGGGACGTTACAAATGGTATCAGAGCCAAATTCTCTTTGATAGTGGAAAGGGCTACCCGAGAGGTGGAGCCGCCCCTACAAAGAGGTTGGAGGAAATGGCTACCCAGAGCGTGCAGCCGCCACTATCACTGGGAATAAGTGATGGGCCATGTCGCAACGAGGACGTTGCGAATATAAGTGGGGGAGGTTGTAACACCCTAACCCCAAACATAGTACCACATGGAAAACTCACAAAGTGTGGGTGTGGTATATAAGTGGTGGGGATTACTACTTGACAACTTGGGCTTAAGCATTTTGGGTGGTTGTCAACGGGTCCATTTGGGCTCGAACCCAACAAGTTGTCAAGGCCAGTTTTCCTCGATAACGGACCGAGAACCTAAGCCCGGGACGTTACAAATGGTATCAGAGCCAAATTCTCTCTGATAGTGGAAAGGGCTACCCGAGAGGTGGAGCCGCCCCTACAAAAGAGGTTGGAGGAAAAGGCTACCCGGAGCGTGCAGCCGCCACTATCACTGGGAATAAGTGATGGGCCATGTCGCAACGAGGACGTTGCGAATATAAGTGGGGGAGGTTGTAACACCCTAACCCCAAACATAGTACCACATGGAAAACTCACAAAGTGTGGGTGTGGTATATTAGTGGTGGGGATTACTACTTGACAACTTGGGCTTAAGCATTTTGGGTGGTTATCAACGGATCCATTTGGGCCTGTATCCAACAAGTTGTCAGGGCCAGTTTTCCTCGATAACGGACCGGGGACCTAAGCCCGGGACGTTACAGTCGTGGTCGTGAGTCTGAATGTGGTCGTGATTTTGGTTGCAGGCATGGACATGATCCCACTATCGCTCTCTATCCATCATGTATACATTATGGTCGTTGGAATCATCCATATGTACGTTGCTGGGAAAAGTTTGGCATGCAACCTAATACGAACAGTGCATATGAGACAACTTTGTACGATGCTACATATGATACTGCTAAGGTCTCACACAATCAGCCTTCTGGTGATAGTTAGGCATCCTTTACGGCATCTAAAAATGCTCATCTGCGACAACTTCTGTAGAACTCCTCAGCCAGTGACAATAGTACTTCTACTCCTACTGCTAGTTTGGCCACTACCTCAAGTACAATTTCCAACTCTGCATCTGCATCTAGCCCTACTTGGATTACTGATTCGGGAGCATCTACTCATATGATGGGAGAAGGTAGCCTTCTCATTCTCTCACAACCATCTTCCTCTATGAAGATAGCTCGAGTTGCTAATGGGGCACCTTCTCCTATCAGTATTGTGGGAATTGTGGAGTTTTACACTAAACTCCATTTGACTGGAGTTCACTATGCTCATGCTTTTCCTCTGAGTCTATTATTTGTACAAAAATTATGCATTGAGATATATTGTAGAGTTATTTTTCATGAATACTATTGTTATTTTTAGGACATCTGGACGAGATATATTTTTGGTGGGGGACATGAGAAGAATGCCCTCTATTATCTTGATGTACCTTCTAATTATAGTTTTGTTGGTGATGTGTCAATCTCTTAAGATCCTCTTCTCTGGCATCTTCGTCTCGGTCATCCATCTGCCAAAGTCATCTCATTAATGTCCCCCAAACTCTCTAGACTCAAACCTTTTGAGTGTGGGGCATGATGAATCCATGATTCATTGACATTCTTCATACATTTTATCTTAAAACCCTTAACAAGTGCATATAAATACCCATTAAATTGCAATTTTTCGCAAAACTCTACTCATGAATAAAAATGCACTTTTATGCATTAAAATCATGTAAATAAATAAAGAATAAAAATAAAGAAAATAAAAATAAGGCATATTATAGATATGTATATATGTACAATGTGACTTAGAAAATAAATAAAGCTGATAGATATATTTACACCCTAACCTCCAAGACCAAGTCAACATGGATTGGTCGATAAATAAATAAGTAGGGAGAGATAACAAAAGAAAATAAATAAAAATATTTAATTCCATACTTTAGACATTCCTCATTATTTATACAATAAATACCAAAATTTCGATGATTTTTAATTATTTCATATACATATATTTTTCACCAAACTCTTTTCTTAATTATTTCTAAAAATATATAGAAAAATATAAAAATAAGTTAAAAATAATACTTGTATATATGCCAAGAAATCCAACTTGTAAATTATCAAAATCTCATATTTCGAACATCGTAATTTCCTCATACGAACTCCAGATTCACTCTAATCACCTTTAAAATTCATAGAATAATATTCTCTAATTAATGAAGGTAATTTCACTAAAATTGGAGTCTGTTTGCAAAAAGTCGATTTTGGGACCTAACCACAATTGGGTTTTGGGGCTATTTATTTAATCTAAAACACATTATTTAATGTTTAATAATTTTATATTTTTTAATTATTCTCTTAATCTTGAGGTTTAATTGTCATTTATTTCATAATTTTTAGAACTTGTTTATTATTTTAAATAAACTAAAAACTCTAATTTATAGGTAAATTTGAACTACATAACTTATTTCCATATTTATTAATATACTTAAATTAATTTATTAAAATCTACAAAAATCCGTACATACTTTAGTTATTATTTTAATAATAAATAAAATATAAAAATGGTAAGTCATTACTAATTTATTAAGTTAAAAATCTAAACTTATTATTCAAGTATTATTTATAATTATTTATTAATATAATATTTATATTTCATAAAATATTTATTATTTATAAAAAGTAATTATATCATGATTTAGATAGATTTATTATTTATATTTTCATTTTTATACCTATTTAAAATAACTTCATTAAATATTAATATCTAATTTATAATATTTATTAACCATCTGGCCAACTAAGTGTTGACACATGTCAACACTTGGTGCCTTCTTCTTCAAGAAGGCAAGTCAGTGCTTCAGTTCTAACTACCTCTTTTCTCTAATTTCTACCTGTCACCTTTTTCCTCCTAATCTTGATCCTAACACTCCATTCTCTTCCCCTAACAACCTTAACACACGCCCTCCATTGATTCTTAACTAATCCCCTTCGAACTCTCTATAAAATCCCCTCAAAGACCTCCATTAACAACTAACTCTCTCCAGATGCTAACTTCCAGTAGTCGTCACCCATCTTCGGCGACGTTCCCCGCCTCAATCCAACTGTGACAGAGCTCGAGGTTCGCCCCGCATGGAAGGAGGTTGATCGGAGGAGATGTTCCAAGGCTGAAGCTCTGCCTTGCGTCGTTCCATCACCATATACAGCTCCGAGAAGGCCGCCTCGTCGAGCAGAAGACAGTAGGGTCATACACCCTGCTACCCCATGTCATTCATACATTTTTTGTCGTTTTTAATTTTTAATCTCCATGTCGTGATTAGCATCTTGAAGCACGTAATTAGATACTTTAAGCCTCATTCTTAGACGCACACTACTTCCAACCTTCAAATATGTTCTGAATCCTTTCCAAATCACTACCCATCCCTTCCATTTTCCTTCATTTTCATTTTCTGGAAAACATACATTTCTTTAATCTTTAGCTGATTTCATTGCAAATCGAGCCCCAAATCTTTCATTCACAGGTCCTTTCCACAGCTGGAGTATAGAATTTATCGACTGGAGCTATAATTTTTGAATAAAGATCAATTTCCATGCGATTGTCTAAGCTCCACCGAACCACCATCTTCGACAAGGCCTAGCAGCCACAGTCCTTCACCTCGAAGCTGCTCACCCGCAGGCGAGCTCGAGGGGTGTAGGAGACACCCCTCTAGCCCTGCAGGAGGCCAAAGCTTCCAGCTGATCGTCGAGAAGAATTCGGAGAAGACATCGTCATCATCAATTGCGCAAAAGAGTGAAGAACACCAAGAACAACCCAGATGCACACTTTCGCGATAGGTGTCCTTCTTAGATGGCATGGATCACGTGATATCTTCTAATCTTAGTCGTCGATTGTGAAGGGGTGGAAATCTTGCGTCTTAAAACCCGCCAGGGTTCCAGACTTTCAAGCCCGCTCTAGAGTTTCCAAAATTTGCTTTTAGGTCCCCGTGCAAGGACCTAAATGCAAATATTTTGATTTTTCTTGCATTCTAGTCCCTACAAGGGACCATTTTGTAAGAAGATAAGTTTATTTTTTCTTACATTTATACCCCTGAACTATAGGGTATTTTTGGACCTTGTTTTGGTTGTATTTTTCACCAAATTATTTAGGAGAGTTACACAACTACCCTAGCAACGTTTCTTGATACTTTTCGTGGATTTTTGTTGATTATTTTCTTCGCTTTGATTTGTAAAATCATGTTAGTTTTGAGCATTTTCTTGTGCTTTGTTGTATTTTCAAGAAGAGAATAAAATTGTGAAACTCTTTCTTTTCCTCAAAAACCACAATATGGTTATTCTACCTCCTTGAATTCGACCAGGCACACTTACTTGGATAAATATTAAAGTGTAGATAAAATATGAGAGAGAAGCCATTTATTCTCATTTCTCTCTCCTATTTTATTGATTTTTGTTCGATCAACTGGATATGTCTTCACGGTTCTTTACATCAGAAACTCTATTAACCATAGGTCAAATCCGTGTTCATCAAGGAGTGTCAGTTTGAGAAACATCATCGAGTCTTTTCTTTCTCATGTTGGGCTACACTGTGAAGTTCCTTTTTATTTAATCCATTGTGATATTTGGGGACCCTGTCGGATCGTACTCTGGGTGGGCATAAATATTTTATCGTCTTTGTTGATGATTACATGCGATCATCTTGGGTCTATTTATTAAAAGAGTGTTCAGAGATTAATAATATTGTTAAGAACTTCTTCCATTATGTCAAAAATATTTTCTCCACATGTGTTCAGGCTTTTTGTTTGGATAACACCTTGGAATTCAACCAACATGATCTTACTAACTTCTTTGAATCCTAGGCTCCATTCATCAAATCTCGTGTCCATATACCTCCCAGCAAAATGAGGTAGCGGAAAAAAAACTCAAGCATCTGCTAAATATTGCTCGTTGCCTCCTCCCCTAAATGAAAGTTCCTAAAACATATTGGAGTGGTGATGTTTTTACTGCAGTCCACCTTATAAGTAGTTCCCTCTACTTCATTACGTAGCTCCACCCAGTTCTCTTTACTCTACCCAATTGATCTCCCTTTTTATCTATCTTTGAGAATTTTTGGATGTGTGGCCTTTGTTCATAATTTTCACAATGCATAAAAACTATCTTCTCATGCAATTAAATGTGTTTTCATTAACTATTCTCGTACTAAAAAGGTTACATATATTATGATCCTACTGGAGATCATTATTATACCTCTGTGGATGTAACCTTCTTTGAGAAACTAGCTTCTCCACTTAGTATATAACAGATATTCATCTGGATCTTCCACCTCCACCCATTGTCTACAGACACAAGCAAATATCTCCACTACCAAATGTTCCTTTACATGTTCCTTTGTTGCATGATGATACAGCTTCTTCAAGTGCCACCTCCACTGCTATCTTGGATGGTCCTTAGGAGCTTCCTATTGCTCTATGCAGAATTAAGAGGCAATGTACTTTTCATCCCATGTCTCATTTCACTTTTAATATTGGTTTATCATCCACTATAGATAATATGTAGATGCTCTCATGACTATTTCCATTCTAAGAGATTACATAGTGCATTATAGGATTCTGGATGGAGACATGCTATGAATGAAGAGATGGATGTCTTTAATTCAAGAGGGACATGGGATATGGTGTAGTGTCCCAAGGGGGCTAGACATGTGGCATGCAGATGGATCTTCACAACAAAGCGGTTGCTAGACGAGTCCATTGACATATTAAAAGCTTGTCTTGTGGTCAAATGATTTACACATACATATGGGATGGATTACTTCGAGACATTCTCACCTATTACACTGATGGGCTCTATAAGGACTATTTTTTTAGTGCTAACTAACAAGGCCTAGCCTATATTTCTAGCTAGATGTGAAGAATGCATTCATGTATGGTGATCTTAAGGAGGAGGTGTACATGATGCAACCTCCTGGTTTTGAAGTCGAGGGGGAGTGTGTATGTCGACTTCGCAAGACAATCTATGGTCTGAAACAAAGTCAAGGGCATGATTCGATAGACTTACTACGGAAATCAACACTCTAGACTTTCAAAGAACTACCTCTGATTAGTCTGTTCTTGTTAGAAGACGACCAACTGATACTATTATACTTGTTGTTTATGTGGATGACATGGTTATCAAAGGTGATGATGATAAAGGGATACTAGAGACCAAGGTCTTCTTTCAAAAGGTGTTCGTCACTAAGGACATTGGCCCACTGCACTATTTCTTGGGAATAAAATTAGTACACACTACAGAGGGACTTCATCTCTCACAGAGGAAGTATTGTCTGGACATCATTGCTGAAGTCGGATTATTTGGATGCAAGACCTCTACCATTTCTACATATCTGAAGAAATACTCCACATACTCTGATCTGATCTTCGAAGATGATACTTGATACATAAGCCTAGTTGGCAAACTCCTTTATCTCACGGTCACCAAACCAGATATTTCCTATACAATGAGTAGAGCTAACCAACACATAAAACAATCTTGCTACAGTCACTAGCAGGATGTCCTCCAGATCCTACGATACCTGAAGGAATCCCCATGATGCGGCCTCTTCTATGGGGCAAACGGCTACACTAATGGTATTACCTATGCTAATGCTGATTATACGAGTTCACCTAAGGATCACAGCTCCGCCACAAGATACGCTATGATGATTAGAGGAAATCCTGTCTCTTGGAGGAGTAAAAAACAGAATGTTGTATCCAGATCCAGTGTTGAAGCAGAGTACAGGGCAGTGGCCAAGGCTACATGTGAGATCACGTAGCTATTGACATTCATGCAGAAACTCGACATTGTTGTCACCACTCCCATTCCTCTATATTTCGACAACAAATCTGCTACATACATCGCCACGAATCATGTGTTCCATGAACGGACCAAGCATATAGAGATTGACTGCCATTTCGTTTGTGGCATGGTACGTATTGGAAAGATTATTACCCCGCACATCATAACAGATCTTCAACTTACTGATGTATTCACAAAGGCCTTACCCAAGAAGCGCCTCTTGTGGATAACTTCCAAGTTGAGCATGATTGATAGATATGCTCCAACTTAAGGGGGAGTGGGTAGTATTATTAATGTATTTTTACAGATATTATTATTTATCATTGTTACCCCTTAGGGGTACTTATGTACTTTTTTTCCAATTTTGAGTTCTTTAGGATTCCATCCTGTATAAGGACACCTTGACTTCCTAGAATAAACAAAGATTCTCATTCTCTTTTCCACATTCATGAATGTACAATTTTTAATAATTTTATACTTGACGTTGGTAAATTCAAAAGTATAAGTAATTCTTTCTAGTTTCTCACCGAATGAAATCAAGCATTTGAATCTTTCGCTAATTGGAACCATTTATATTCTTTTTTTCGAAATTCGCCTTCTCATAATATTTCATGATCCAATGTAGCCCACAAGTAATGATCTATTACTTTTGCTTGAGATCTTTTTCTATAGAAAAAACCGTATCACTTTTGGTATATCTGCGAGAATAGCAATGGAAGTTGTACCATCATGATCATTGCAGTTCACGAGACTCAAGTTAATATATGAATGTCTAAGATCAAAACTAGCTTTTTTTTAATGATGAAATAGAAAATATAGGCAACAACATGTATCGTTAGTTAGTCCTTTTTGAATAGCAAGATCTCACCATGTTAATAACATATATATTGGTGCTTAGCATGTACTTACTATCAACAACCACTGTTGGATCTTTATTTGCACTTTTTTAACTAAAAAGGTGCAGTGTTGATTGGTGCATATTTGTTTAATTTGTCTGCCAGGGATTATCTTATTTGGATGTTGCCGTCCATATTTTATTATTTTACATTATTATATCACGTATTAATTAGCAGATTGACGACACAGGTTGGTGTGCATGCGGTGGTATATATAAATATCAATATCTCGATAACGTGCAGGTAAGATAGGAGTCTCATATTGTTCACAATTTGTTTAATGCTATGTCTAATTAAACATAGAAAATAAAACGTTGAATCGATTTTTTCATGTAGGTTGAATGCCGTCTCTATCTGTTACAAAAACAAAAAATAAAAATGGTCAGTCGTGGAGAGTTTCAACATGAGGAGGTTTATGTTGATGTGAGCAATGCTGAATTAGATAGATACATGTAAGACAATAACTCATGATCACACTCCCACAAGGGAGAAACATTTGCCATTTAGAATCTTATAATGGATAGATAAATAATTTTGGTGGAGAAAACAACGGAACATATATGCATCAAATTACAAAATTCAAACGTATAGATCAAAAAACTAGTCACACTTACTGACTTATCCAGAAACTTAGAAAAGCATTATGTTGTAAAATATTCAATATTAAAAGATCTGAATTGATTCTTTCGATCTCATGCTAGAGCCTAGATGGGAGCGACAAAACATGCATGTAAGTCACCCCTTCAAACCCCTAAGAACTCACTACAAGTAATTTGACTAATGGTAATGAATAATTTGAATGGTTGTTGGCATATTTTCCGATGTTAAATGTATTGCAACGAATGTTATTCGTTGTAAAAAAAATTCCGTTCTTATAATTAGCAACAAGTGTCATATTCGGTGTTAAAGGTTCATGTAATTAACAATGATTTATTCGTGTCTTATTTATGAAAATTTGTACGAATCACTGTTAAATTTACCAATGATTAGAAGAAAATGTTAGCACATAATTGTTGTCTGCAAAATATTTTATGGAGTCAAAGACGTGGTAAGTGGAGTCGAGACCATGTATCGAGAGAGTGGTGTGAGGGTCGTCGACCGGTGGTCGGAGGGAAGTCTGAAGTGACACAAGCCCTGGATTGAACATTATTGTGGAGGGATCCTTTTGGAGCTTGGGGTCATGCAAGGAAGGAGACGGTAAAAAAATGGAGACATGGTCCGGAGCAAAAGAGATTGAGAAACAATATTAACATATATTACATGAAAATTGCATTTCAAATTTTGACTTCACATTGTAAGTATTAAAAGTTCCGGTATTACATTAAATTTGAATGTAACTCCATTGCTCGTTTCCGTAAATTACTCCATGATATATATATATATATATATAGGGAATTTATCCAGAGGGCACTGTGCCGATTTGGGTCGTGGTGAGCCTCTAATTCCAACCGTCGGATTTGTATCTCTCAATCCCTAAAAAATAGGAACCATAACCAAAATGGAAAGAGAAGCTAATTGGAAATATTAAGCAATTCTTAAATTAGTATATGTTTATGGAAATGTGTGTTGATAGATCAACGAGAGGCGGTTGATCTCGCATTTTTCGATCTAGCGATTTGCAAAGTGAGGCGATGAATCATGTAAAGAGAGGCGATCGTTTTTTTATCTAATGCAAGGTATTGTATTTCGATTAGATTTTTATTTTTCGCATTTTGATTTGAATCTTATAATATGTAGAAAGAATTTTTTTTGGATATTTTGATTTGAATCTGACTGATTATAGACCAGATTTTGATTTTTTTATGTTCCTGGATCATGAGTTGATACACGATTTGTAGTCAATTGAATCTGATTTGAATCTGAATGAATCTGATACACGATTTGTAGTCCATTGAATCTGATTTGAATTTGATACACGATTTGAATCGCATTTTTATGACTGATTTGAATCTGATTGAATTTGATACACGATTTGTAGTCCATTGAATCTTTTTGAAGGTATTTTGATTTCATACAATAAAAAGTTACTGATGTATTTAAGTAATTTACTTACAAGATATATTTATGTTACTAATGCTAACACACTTATTACTTTTAATGTGTTACTTTGAAAATATACCGAGTTACTGATGTTTAAGCAATTTACTTATAAGATATTTTATGTTACTAATGATAACACAATTGTTACTTTTAATGTTTTACTTTGAATATATACTAAGTTACTGATATATCTACTTATTTTACTTATAAGATATTTTATGTTACTACTACTATCAAAATTGTTACTTTTAATGTGTTACTTTGAAGATATACTGACTATAATGCTGAGTTACTAACAATTCATTACAAGTTACTTGTCAATAATCAAACGTTACTAAAATTTCATTACAAGTTACTTGTCATTGAATGATTCTTACTGAAGCGAGTATATTGCTGAGTTACTAACAATCATTACAAGTTACTTGTCATATAATAAATGTTACTAACAATTCATTACAAGTTACTTGTCATTCAATGATTCTTACTGAAGTGAGTATATTGCTGAATTACTTTTCTTTATACAATTCTTACTATTCACGGATATAAATTAACTTATTGTTTCTTGCAGAACAATGCACAATTTGGTGTCTTGAAGAAGCTGTTGTTATGCCGAGGAGCGAGAGCAAAACAACATCATCTAAATGAACTAGAAGACAGTTGACATTTGGATGTTCACCATATAACTATAATTAAGTAATTTATGTGTGACTTTCGGTAACACTTGACGTAGTACAAGTAATTAAATAGGCTACATAAGTAAAGAATGCGTGATTCGATAGTAATTCAAAACAAAGAATAAAACAAGTAAGATACATAGAAGTATCAATAACATATAATAAATTGTAGGTAAAAGAAGGTAATGGAATAAGTAAGTTAGAATAAATATAAAAAATCACGTAACCAGTAACTTATGTATTGCTATCAGTAACACTCGATACATTATAAGTAATTAAAAATGTTATATAAGTAAATAAGAGGTGCTTCAGTAAGACTCAAAGTATTAAGTAAGTATAACATTAGTAACAATCAAAATGACTTCAGTAAAATGTACATTTGTAATCAGTACTTATTGTATGGACATTAGTAATTCACATACTTAATTACTGATCCCACAACAATAGTTACTTGAGAACTGAATATGTATTACTTGAGTAACATGAATGAATTACTAATCTCTGTACAATGTAATAAGAGGTGCTTCAGTAAGACTCAAAGTATTAAGTAACTATAACATTAGTAACAATCAAAATGACTTCAGTAAAATGTACATTTGTAATCAGTACTTATTGTATGGACATTAGTAATTCACATACTTAATTACTGATCCCACAACAATAATTACTTGAGAACTGAATATGTATTACTTGAGTAACATGAATGAATTACTGATCTCTGTACAATGTAATATTACAGATGTAAAATAACTATAAATTCAGTAACAATCATAATGCGTTCAGTAATATGTATATTTGTAATAGGTAATTATTGTATGGACATTAGTAATTGACGTAATCAATAATTATAATCAGTAATTTATCTTTCTTAATCCAAACGTGGAATGATCATTCCATAAATAGAATATATGCCGACAATAATTTAAATGCGTATTTTTTATCTTACTAAAACCGGCCACCTATTTTTAAGG
This sequence comes from Ottelia alismoides, assembly GCA_037367405.1. Taxonomy (NCBI): domain Eukaryota; kingdom Viridiplantae; phylum Streptophyta; class Magnoliopsida; order Alismatales; family Hydrocharitaceae; genus Ottelia; species Ottelia alismoides. The sequence goes on along the minus strand of JAZKJV010009036.1, from coordinate 337,481 downwards.
AAATGATTTAATTCGAATTCTTATTATGTTAATAATGCATGCACATTGTTATTGCCAAAACCGTCCCCTTCCAAATAGAACCGACACATACACGTGGCGAGCCCACGTTTGGTGCTCACCACGACCCAAATCGGCACAGTGCTGCCCTCTATATATATAAGGTTTTGAAAGATATATCTCATCAATCTACATTTTTTTTGAAGAAAGAGAAAGATCCAAATGCGGAGAGCACATGACGTGATCCCCACACCCCCATCAAATTGCAAAGGAGGCGTCGAATAACTAATTCAGATGACAGCCGCCTAATCGATTTAACTAAAGACAGCCCTTACACATCTTTTATATCTGCTTTGAAAAGAAAAAAAAATCCAGGCACCAACCATTTTCGCTGGAAATCGGAAAGGATAACCGGGAGAATTCGAGAAAGAAAGTAAATCGAGGGGTGTCGGTGCAGTAGAAGCATCTAATTTAAGGGTTTCTTACACTCGTACTCCTTCAAGATTATGCAGTTACAGTACATCTCTTATCATTTTATAATAACACTTGTCCTCCTTTATTCTTGCAATTATCAGCACCGCAACATCACAGTCTCGGGCTGGACCCCTGACCTCGCCCGCGCCCCTGCCCTCCTTGCCCTAGGGGCGAGGCCGCCTTCCCCCTCCTGCCATGGCCCCCGCGCCCGACGCCCGTCCACCACCTGCCCCTGACCTCGCCCAACCCCAGCCACGCCCCCCCGAATCCCTTCCCCCCCCCCCGATCCCCCAGTCCCCGTTCTCCCCTGCTGGCCCTCCCTCCTGGCGGGAAGTATGTGGAGCGCCTCCTCCTGCGGCGTCGTCCCGGCCCCGGCGCATGGCGTTCGTCCCTCCGGTCCTGCTCGAGGGAGTGGAAGTCGCTTTCGTCTCCGAATCAGAGGTCAACTCCTTGGATCAGATGTGGAAGAATACCTTGGTATTCTATGTTCTAGGTAAACGCCCCTATTACAAGCATCTTATGGATTTCGTAAACAAGGTTTGGAAGCCTGCGGGGGAGGTGAAGCTCTTCCCCAGGCCTAATGGGTTCTTCTACCTCCGGCTCGGCTGTGAGGAGGACTGTCAACGAATCATCTCAGCAGGCCCTTGGCTTTTCCAAGGAAGGCTGATGGTTATCCGCCGATGGGAAGCGGGCTGCTGCTTTGAGAGAGATCTTCTCTCGGAAATCCCTCTTTGGGTTCGTTTCCATGGGATTAGCATGGGCCACTGCTCCGACTTCGTCTTGAACAAGCTTGCCAGTCTCATCGGAACTCCGCTGTTTATGGATGCCGCAACTGCGGCTGGGCAAAGGGATGGTTATGCGAGGTGTTGTATTTCAATCCACGCCTCCAAAGCCATCCCGGAATCGGTTCCCCTTGTCTTCTTTAATGGTCTCAGGCAGCAGATCCCGGTAGAGCTGGAGTGGAACCCGCCTAAGTGCGGCCTCTGCAACTCCTTTGGGCACTGGCCGAGAGGTTGCCCCTTCACCCCCCCTCCGCCCCAAAGACCCCCTACCCCTGCTTCTGGCTCTGCTGAACCTGCGACCCAGGGTGATGGCCCCGAACCCAATGCTACCTCGACAGAAGGCCGCAACGCCCCCCTTGATGACATCCCCACCGAGAGTGGTCCTAACGGCGGTGAGGCTGTCGCGGACCGCCCTCTTCAAAGACCTGCCCATAAGGTGCCTAGGCGTCCCTCCACTCAAGGTGGCCCTCCTAACTCTTTCCCTAATGGCTCCAGGGCACGCGCTCAACGCCTTATCGCTACTCCTCGTCGCATTATCGGGAAGGCCTCTGGGAAGAAAGATGCCGGTAGATTTGATCTCAACAACCCCGCTAATGATCAGGGGTCTAATGGGGATCCGTCCGCTGCGGGGGGCCCTGAGTCTGGCCAGGGTCGTGGGGGCCCGGAGTTAGGCCCCTCGGGTCCTCAAACTGATGATCAGCAACAATTCCCGGGTGACCCCTCTGAAACCTTTGCTGGCCACACTTCAGGGGAGACCATCCCGGAGTTGTTTACCGTGCCTAACTCGGCCTGGTCAACACAGACGCACAAGAAGAAGAAGCCGGTGAAGACCGGACTGCAATCCCGAGGCTCAGCCTCCCCAACCTTTAGTTTGTGATGTCAATCGCAATATGCAATTCGCGGGGGCTAAATAAACCCCGCAAGCTGAAGACGTTGCTCAAATTGTTTGCTTCTAAAGGGGCTGAACTTGTAGGGCTGGTTGAAACCAAAGTCAGGCCGCAGTCAAGGCCTAAATTTGAGGCGCTCTTCCCAACAGGTTGGGGACACAGCCACAACCACACAGCCCTGGGACGTATCTATTTCCTTTGGAATGAGAACTCTTGGAGCTGCACAAATTTAAGCCACACGACGCAAGCTCTCACCATGGCGTGCGTCAACCATGGTGGCTTCTCAATGGTGATCTCGGTCATATATGGAGACAATTCTGCCGTGGAGCGGAAACAACTGTGGGCACACCTCAAGCAACTCAATGAACATATGGACTCTCCCTGGCTTGTTATAGGTGACTTCAATACGGTGAGATACTCTAATGAAAAGTTGGGGGGTCGGGCCGTCAATCAAGCTCAATTGGAGGACTTCAATGAATGCATCAACCACTGCTCCCTTTTCGACCTCTCCGCTACTGGCAACCCTTGGAGTTGGTCTAACTCCTCGGTTGGACCCAAAAGAATAGTGGCTAGACTTGATCGTGCCCTCATCAATGATGCGTGGCTGACTTCTATGCCGCACTCAAAGCTCCAATATTCCCCAATTCCAACAAGCGACCATAATCTTATGACGATTGAGCTTGCTAAGTACCTTTGCCGCCCCAAGCCCTTTCGGTGCTACGACTATTGGGCCAACAGGGAGGGATACCAGAGGGTGGTCGCCGAGGCTTGGGCCATCCCTACCCACGGAAACCCCCTCTTTAAAGCCAGCTGCAAAATTAAAAATGTAAAAAAGGCGCTCAAGCTATGGGCTGCTAAAGAAGCCAATGTGTTTGACGACAAGAAGGCGGCGGAGTCCTGCCTTAGTGTCCTCAATGAAGCTCTCACCTCCACCCCCCTCGACCCTTTCTTGGCTCAGCTGGAGTTGGATGTTAAGGATCACATCCTTAGCATCGAAAATGACCTTGAGTCTGCTTGGAAGCAGAAGAGCAGAATGGATTGGCTCACACTTGGTGACCGCAATACGGGCTTCTTCCACCGTGCCGCAAAAGTGCGCATCAATAAAAACTCCATCCCCTCCCTCCTAGACGAGAATGGTTGTATCATTGACAAGCCGCTGGAGGTCGCTTCGGAGGCGGTGCGGTACTTTGAGGCTCTCCTGGGCCCTACATCCCCAAGGCCTTCCTTGCTGGCGATCCCTGCTCCTAAACGCACCCTCACGGCCGATGCCTCCTTGTGGCTGGTGCGTCCTTTCTCGGAGGAGGAGATACGGTCGGCGATGCGCGCTATCCCCCCTTCTAAGGCTCCCGGCCCTGACGGCTTTAATGCCGGCTTCTTCTCTCGACACTGGTCCCTTATTAAAGATGACATCTGTGCTGCGATCCAGTTCCTCTTTAAGGGGGGAGGTATGGTCAGGCAAGTCAACCATACGTTCCTCACCTTGGTTCCTAAGAACCCCTCCCCTGCTGGGTTGGGGGACTTCAGGCCCATTTCCTGCTGCAATGTGCTATACAAAATTTTTGCCAAGCTGCTGGCTCTGAGATTAGCGGTCGTTCTACCTCGTTTGATCTCTCACAATCAGACTGCATTCATTAAGGGACGATCCATTGGTGACAACATCCGGCTGGCACAGGAACTCTTACATGGCTTCAACCGGAGGCATAACCGCAGCAAGGCATGCATAAAGATTGATATCACTAAAGCCTTTGATTCTATAGAGCATGCGTTCGTTCTGGATGGCTTATCGGCTATGGGGTTTCATGACACTTGGGTGCAGTGGATCAGAAATTGTATCTCCACTACTTCCTTCTCGGTCATGTTGAATGGCTCCCCGTATGGATTCTTCCGTGGCACTAGGGGCTTGCGCCAGGGGGACCCTCTAAGCCCGCTACTCTTCACGGTCGGCCTTGAATTCCTCACATGTTTGGCTGACCAAGCTTCCTTCTCGGGTCGTCTCGTTCCCCTCGGCCGTGGGAGGTGCAGGGCGCCCACGCATCTCATCTACGCGGACGACATTCTCTTTTTCTGCAGAGGATCTACTGCTTCCCTGAAAGAAGTTAGAAATATTCTGGATAACTTCCACGCCATTTCTGGCCTCCAGATGAATGCGCGCAAGAGCAAGCTTTTCCGTCCAAAGGACTTTGCGGGGGGCTTTGGGGATACACTAAGGCTTGGCATTCTCACGCAGCACCTCCCCACCACGTACCTGGGGATCCCTGTTCATCCATCCTTCGCGGTTAGAGGTAATGGTCGTGTTCTGTTGGAGAAGATTGCTGCCCAACTTTCTGGTTGGAAAGGCAAGGCGCTCTCCATGGCTGGTCGTCTGCAGCTGCTTAAGGCAGTCACTTCGGGCACTTTACTCTACTGGGCCAACTGCACTACATTGCACCTTAGCACCGTCAGAAAGATTGAGATGCTCTGTGCCCATTTCCTTTGGGGGCGAAGCAGGCACGATATCGCCTGGGAGACCATTTGTCGGCCTAAGATGCATGGGGGGTTGGGGCTTCGCTCCCTATCTTCCCTCTGTGATGCAATGCTCGCTTCTTGGACTTGGAGGCTCCTTACCGCAGACTCTTCGAATTGGGCCCACTTCATGCGGTGCAAGCACCTTGATGGTGCCTCCTTCTGGGACGTGCGCCTTGCTCCCTCCCACAGCCCCACATGGAAGGCCATCCTTCATTTTAGAGGGATTATCAGGCCGGCCATTGGGGGAGACTTGCCTTCCTGCACTTGGCTCCACTCCTCGCGTGGATTCTCCTTCAGAAGCGCCATAGACTTCCTTCGCCCTCCTCCTGCTTCCCCGGTGTGGGCTGCCTGCGTTTGGGCCAAGGGCTCGCCCCCGAAGTGCTCCCTCACTCTATACAGAGCGCTCCTCAACCGGCTCCCCACAACGGCCAGACTATCCCGCTTCCGGATTTGTGAGCAAGCCACTTGCTACCTCTGCCGTGGTGGTCTTGACTCGCAGCCACACATCTTCTTTGCCTGCCCTTTCTCTGTGGCCGTTTGGACTACCTCTTGCGCCTCTCTCAGCCTTCCTGTACCTCCCCCGCTCCCTCTAGAGGACCTCATTACTTGGATCAATGGCACAACGGACCTTGGAATAAGGAACCGCCTCTCATGCACGCTAGCGGTCGTGGTTTGGGCTATATGGAGGGAAAGGAACACGCTTTGGTCGGTCCCATCTCAGGGGCTGCCCAACGCTCGGCAAACTGCAGTCTGTGTTGTGAAGATGATCAAACTTTTGCGCTGATTTCAGGGCCTTGTATGGTCCACAATGGTTTTTGGGTCTTATAGTGGTTTTTACTACATTTTCTGTAGAGTTTTGTCTTTCCCATACGGGATTTTTTTTTGAGTTCACAGTGAACCATTTGTAATACTCTTTCTGTGGAAATACAAATACTTACTCATCAAAAAAAAAATTATCAGCACCGCTGGTCCGATGCCCTTCCGTTATCATTTAAGCCCATATATTTTAATAATTTTATCTAATATATGCAAGGGAAATACAATCAATTTTGTAAGAATACAGGCACATACAATTTATTGCAAAAAAGATAGGGATGCAACCGTAATTACATAATCTGTGAAAGGCGCAATGTAAAAAATCTGAAGTTTAATAGCCATGAATGAATAAGGTGGCTGCAGGGGGGAAAAGAGGAGGCGCGGTGTCGGGATCCAAGAACAAAAAATACCTTTTTTTTCGTCTCTAGTCAACCTCTGCAACCTTCTGCTGCTGCTGCTGCTTGTTGGGCATTCATGGCTTGAAGAGTAGGAGCGAGGGATCGAAGAGGAAGAGGCGCAATGGGAGCCCGGTGCTCGAGGCTGCACATCTGCTTGTGGCACCCCCAGCTGGAGGCGGCGCAGGCGGCGGCGGAAGAGGAGAAGAGGAGGAACAAGAGCAAGAAGAAGAGCAGTAACAAAGAGGAGGTGGTAGGAGAAGAAGCGGCATTCCGGGAGTTCAGCCTGGAGGAGCTGCGCATGGCGACCAAGGGCTTCCTGGCGGAGCTGATCGTGTCGGAGCACGGCGAGAAGGCGCCCAATGTGGTCTACCGCGGGAAGATGGACGACTCCTCCCTCGTCGCCGTTAAAAGATTCAACAAGTCTGCGTGGCCCGACTCCCGTCAGTTCCTTGTAATGTCCACTCTAAACTATCGAAGATCTCTCCTTTTTTGTTTGTTTCGGATCAGTGGAATTGGATGGATGCGCAGGAGGAGGCCAAGGCCGTAGGACAGCTCCGGAGCCATCGTCTGGCCAATCTCATAGGCTGCTGCTGCGAAGGCAACGAGCGCCTTCTCGTCGCCGAGTTCATGCCCCACGAAACTCTTGCCAAGCACTTGTTCCACTGTACTATATCTTTCTTTGGTGTTGCTGCTCTTATTGCTTTCTTGCTTTACTTAATTATGTGTACTTTACAGGGGATTCTCAGCCCATGAAGTGGGCAATGAGGTTGAGGGTGGCGTTGTACCTCGCCGAGGCGCTTGACTACTGCAGCAGCCAAGGGAGGACGCTCTACCACGATCTTAATGCCTACAGACTCCTCTTTGATCAGGTGATCGACCCCCTTACTTTTTGACATCTATCTCTAATGTTTACTAATTTTGTGCAGGTGAATGGTTTGGTTTTTTCAGGATGGAAACCCAAGACTCTCGTGTTTTGGTCTCATGAAGAACAGCAGAGATGGAAAAAGCTACAGCACCAACTTGGCTTTTACTCCTCCAGAGTACCTAAGAACGGGTATACAATTGTCAGAGAACTTCGTCAATTAATTGATCAGATTGGGCCAAATAATGAACTCTCACATTGCAGGAAAGGTGACCCCTGAAAGCGTAGTTTATAGCTTCGGTACCCTATTGCTCGATCTTCTCAGTGGAAAGCATATTCCCCCGAGCCATGTATGCATCTTACCTTGGAACTTGACACGGTGAAATATTGTCTCCATTTCTTTTACAATTCTAAGTTGGGAGACATCTCATTGTCTTATCAAGATACATTATTTATAACCCAGTGCTAAATAGTGTTCGTTTCCTGCTTTATTTTTGTAATTCAATCATTTCTCGCTGTTGGATGCAATGCTCATTTTTTTCCCAATGGAGCACAATGCAAGGAGACTGTTACATGAAAAGTGTGGGTGAGATCATTGTGCAACCATTTTGAAGCAGTGGGAACACAATGCATGAAAGCTGATATTCAACATCAAATGTATAAATCTACCAGATTTCACTTACTAAAGGAAACACGATCTTATCGTGAGGTTGTTTGCTGTTATGTGGAAAATGTGAATGATATGAGACATCACAAATAATGTGCACTTCTACCCTCTTTAGATTGAATTATCATCGAACCTAGTGGGAGCTCAAAATGTTTACTTGGGCGGCTTCCTGATTGAGACCATACAAGGGAATCTTAAAATTAAGGTTAGGCTGTTTTTGTTGGGAAAAACTGATGCGTAATCAGCCATCACGAAAGCACGTGAAAAAGAAGACCCATGATATAATGGTGGTTGGTCGTCGATCACAACCATTGGAAAAGAAAAATCATTAAGAAAAAGAATAGGTACATCTCTCTTTGTTCCCTCGCTTTATTCCTCTCTTCTTTCTCCTTTTGTTGCCTACGTGGAGTAATATCTCCACTCCTCTAGTTATAGCCAACATATAAGACAATCTTAGCCTTATGAGGGCTTGATATACAAACAAAGTTCGAAAGCTCAATTTCGATTTCGTTTCGGTGACCCTGTTTATCGATATTTCAACGAAATTTTGGGAAATTTCGATAATTTCGGTAGAAATGTCGGAAATAGCTCAAAAGCCATTTTTTAAGTTTTTTTGTAAATTAAGATCTTCCAAGATATTAGAACAATAAATAACTTATAAATACACAATTATGTCATACACATTGCTCATCTATACCCCTTATATTATACATTCCGGTCATATCGGCCATATCGGTCATATCGTACAATATGTTAGATATTGCAAATGGAGTTAATATGAGTACTTCAAATAATGAAACAATAGATATACACTTATAGACTTATAGCATAGATATCGATCATCTATAACCTCTGTTCATGAAAGCGGTCTGTGTGGCCGCATATGCCTAAGAGGCCACCTCAGCGCACCGATTACCTGAAGCACCGCTTTATGCGTCTTTTGCGCATATATGGCCCACATATGCAGGCTGTGTGGGCGCATATGCGCTCTGTGTGCATGCTTAAGGTCCGATTGGGTAATCAAATATGGATCTTAAGATCCATATCTTGTATTATTTTGATTCTATATATTAGATTAAATTATATAATACTATCTTTGATGATTTTGATATTTAGTTGTACTATTTTGAGCTATACATGAAATTCATTTTTCTTAGATCTTCTGTTGGACCACATTTATTCATAAATTCAGTTTAGTTGTAGTCACTTTTGTAGATATTTATTTATTTTTAAATAAAATATAGAAAAACGCGTAGAACCGCATATGCCCCCGCATACCGCTTAATCGTTATTCAGTAATCTGTCCGAACGCATACGCATACCGCTTTCCTGAACCTTGTCTATAACTATGACGGTATGCCACACACCATATTGGACATATCGTTGTTAATACTTAATAACAAAGTAACAGTCTTACAACAAGTGAAAAGACATATATTCACGTAGACTAAATAAGAACATGCACATTAATGATTAATGCAATAAAAGATTAAAATATATTACCTGGTGATGTGTTCGTTTCAGAACCAAGAGTTCCGTTGTGGATCTGAATCGCCCCTCCCCCCTTCCTTGTGTCTTTCATAACGCATCGCAGATTCAATGTACTTGTAGTGGTTCTCCCATGTCATGTATGAGTACATGGCCCTGTAATCCATTACATACTGATTGTACCGGTGGTCATTAATGCCTATGAATATCCCGAGACGAGGATAAGCAACACTAGATCTGGTATCACGAGTGGCACGATGAGGATGTGAAGTACTGGCTGAGATCCTCGGGACGACAACGACGGAGTAGGAGAAGATCTCTGCGGAGGAGAAGGAGGAGGCACTAGCATGCACTCAGGGAAAAACCATAACTGTCACCGCCAAAGAAGTTGTCCTGGCTCTGCTCAAGTTGGCTACCTTGGTAGTTCTCACCAATGTAGTTACCATATCCCCCATATCCATTGTAACCATATGAATATGATGGAGGTGCATACGCTTGAGGAGGAGGAGGAGGAGATCTAGGAGGATGAGCATGAAAGAATTTTAGGAAGACGCCAAATGATCCCTCATTGTGCGACGATCCATATTTTGTCCTAGAAGTCTTGGTGTTCCTCCACGATATGGGTTGTCAATGTCCATGCAGCTAAAGGAACCTACAGATGATATCAAATCGTCCATGTAGCTGTCGATTGGACGATGGCCAGGTCCTGGACTCGGACTTGGAACAAACTGTCCATGTGTGTTCCTCTGTCGCTCCATATATTCACGCCCTGCGTGGAGCCCTTCTTTGAATCTTGTATCTTGTGGTCCACGATCACCCCATGCTGACCCATCAGGATATATTTTCCCACCATCACCATATCCACCACGACTGCCAACATCATCATCGATTCATCATCATCATCTCCACTCTCTTCCGTTAACTTGGATTTGGATGTGGAACTAGTGGAGAGAATTTCATCAGCAACTGCATCAACCTCGGCCTCCAACTCTCCAAGAGGGTCTACATCTGCTCCCATTTGTTGGCTTATATTCTCATTTGGTCTTTCACTCGGTTGATCGAGAACAGGAGCACTATTGGAATCCATTCACCTCTGGAGAACATCTTGATCAGCATCGTCATCGTGCATCTTGAAAATGTATGCAAAATCAGTAGGGTTTGTGTAGTCCTCTCTATCCTGATCCTCCATTGCAAGTTTCATCTTCAACCTCAAGTTGTAGTGCACGTAGACAAGATCATGGAGCATCTGTTATCTCAACTTATTCCGTCTCTTTGAATGGATCAAGTTGAATGTGCTCTAGTTCCTTTCACAGCCACCAGTTGATACGGTTTGAGACAACACTTTCACTGTTACTTTTCATAGGTGGGGAGCCTCCATCCCTTACAGTAACCACCATTCGGCTGCGAAAAATTCAAGTGGAGATAAATCAATAATAGTAATACATTACTACACATTCAATGTGCTTTTTTGTCTTCGTCCTTACCAGGAATAGTATTGCCACATCCATTTGTCGTAGTAATTCGACCAAAGGAACTCAAGGTATCCCTGAAGTACTTCACCTGCACATAGGTTGAAGTTAAAAATTGTTACACAATACTCTTAAAGAATATTTTGTTAACTCCGAAATCAAGATTACCTCGTTCATGCACAAGGTATGTGTCTTCTCGTCCTTGACGAGCTTCTCCACCACAATTTGTATAGCTGATAGAAGGTCAGCATTCGTATCAAGACTATTCTTATACTGTTACTTAGATTGAAGTAATAAGACGGACACAAACAAGCATAATTCTCAGATTCTAAAATGCTATAAAAATGAAAAATAAATTAGGTTATTACATAATACATACCAGCCTTGTGAAGAGGATGTCAGAGCACCTTGGACCATCGCTCCTCTTTGATGTCCTACCATGCTTTGAATCACTTTCCAACTGCTTCTCTGGCATTCTCTCGCATGCAACGCATTGCCTCGTAGATCACTCCCATGGTGGACTTCTTATCGCCGTCTACGATCCGCAATGCAGAAACAACCGGATCCATGATCTTCATGACCCGCGTCACGTCATCCCAAAAGTGGAGATCATTGACCAATGTCTCCACTTTCCGTACTTCTTCAGCCCGAGCTTCATGTATCTCGAGCCATGGGTGATAGTACACCTATCTTTGGTATCCTTAATGAGCCTACACTCAAGCACATATCCACAATTCAATATTGTGTTTCTTGATGCAACACCGTACATCTTTCATGATCAGGGAGTTTTCCATTGTCTTCTAGTAAAGAAAAAGTCATGCATACCATCTGGCATGGCCTTCAAAACCTTACAGTTGGGACTTATCTCTTATATAAGGAAAAGATGAAGATTCAATTGGATAGTGGCTGCGTGTGAGGACTAGGAAGATCCTATCTGAATGTCCAGTGGAAGCAATGGATTTTGCGAATAAATCTAATCATGGGTGATGAGATAATTTATGATAGAGGAAAAGCACATTATACGAGATAGATATGATGTTGAAGTTCTCATTGAAATGTGCATTATTCAATGTTGAACCCTTCAATAGAAAGAACACCACCTTATGAAAACATAGCGTGAAGAGTATACTCTCATAAAAAGGGCTTGTGAAAGTTTTCCAAGTTGCAGAGAATAATACAGAAGAGGAAGAAGGAAAGTAGATGATGGATCTCGAAGACAATACAATACAATTATTTGGTGGATGATACTCTTCGTGGGGTCATCGTCTAGTATGATCTGACAAAGTTCTAAAACAAGCTTGAGGGATGATACAAATCTAGCTCTTTGACAAGCACAATATTGTTGAAGAACTTGTATGGTCTAAAAGATGACTGAAAGAACAAACTTGGAGAACTTATGATAAGTTCAACAAGATTTTGTTTGGCATGCTTGCAATTGAAAAGTTGATGGAGAAAGAGTCTCTTTTCGAGAAAAAAGATGGCATTGTAGGTCATGGGATATGAAAATAGGTCAATCCAAGTTACAGAGTACTATTAGAGGCTTCTATAAGACTGTAGCAATAAAGAGGATCACAAGATCGTTGATTGTTAAGGACATTAAAAGGAAAAGAAGAATGAATAGGGAAAGGGAAGAAAATAATTGAAGTTCAAACTCAAACCAAGGTGGTTCTGCCACAATTTATGAAGACTTACTAGCATGCAATAATTTTTTAAAAGGAAAAAAAGGCATGCACCGTATAGGTGTATGCCTAAAGGCCCTAAACTATGTATGCAATGATGGCATAATCACGATGGTAGGTTTAGAGGTTCACCTCAATAAATCAGTTAAATCAGTGAAGCTTCAAATATTTGATGGGACAATAAAAACTCTGAAAGTTGACAGGCATGCCGATGACTATGAAGTGTTCCTAGACAACTGATTCACGAGTACGAGTTACCATTTAAGGAAGTGTTCCTAGAGTCAAAAGAGGAGCCGTGGTACAAGGAACTGCGATGCTAAACATAAGAGTTCGAGAGAAAAGTCGTGACAAACATGAAGCTCCACCATTTCTCCATACGAGAAGTGAAAGAAGAGAGCGCCATATTTTTGACAAATTTGCCGCAGATATGTGTTAAAAGAAGAACCAAGTACGAAAGAGGTTTTGATTCTAGTCTTTTCTTTCTACGAGACTCCTTCCATAAGAAAGCAAGAACATATTGGGCGACTACCAACATCTAGCTCTGAATGGTGATGATTAAATTCTCAGTTGCATGATGTAGGATTGAAAATAAACTTATGAGATTATTAGGAGGAATTGATTGACTCAGAGAGGCTTGGAGCCAGATCCTCTCAATTCGTACCATCCAACACGTTCAGATGGTGCAAAACCCCTTATTTTAATCAATGGATTTCATTGATTGGATTATGTATGTTTCTGATCTCAATAGTTTATTGTAACGTTGGATTTATGCTCTAGCAGAAGCAAACATGTAAAACACGAAAAATCAATTAAACATTCAAACACACAAATTCACAAGGTTCACCTGTGACTGGACTACGTCCTTGGACGACGACGATTGGTTTCACTATTTGTGAAGAAGAAAAATACAGATGATACATATTAACCCTTACCCATGGAGTTCATATACTGCTCTCACTACAAACAGATTCCAAATGCAAACGAATTCGAATACCTAAATAAAAACTTATTTCAAGGCATGGGTTTTGCGGCTGTTGCCCTTGTGTTGGTTGGGTTTGGTGTGATGAGGGGATAGGGGGAATTGCATAAAATGGTTCTTCAAATGGTATACATAGCCCTATCCCTTTAAGGACTTCACACAGTATACAACTATGACCTTATTAGGATTAAGAGTTCAATTCTGTTTGGCTCCCCAATCCTAACTGTTTTTGTTGGATGGAAGATGTTCAGGAAGTGCCTGCACATCTTTGTTCAAGAGCAATACAAGAGAAATCTTCATTCTTGCGATTTGTACACTACGCATGTCACCCAATTTTTTATATCCGGGCATCATATGTTAGCAAAATATAGACTAATGCACTATTTGCTAAATCTTCTCATGAATGCACTTAAAGGGGAAAAAATTAAGTCATGGTTTGTGTTCTATTAATTTTCTCAACCATAATGATCCGCTTTGCTGGCTAATTTCCAGGCACTTGATTTGATACGTGCAAAGAATTTTCACACACTGTTGGATTCCGGTCTTGAAGGTCATTTTTCCAATGATGATGGGACAGAACTTGTTCGACTAGCTTCACGTTGTTTGCACTATGAACAACGTGAGAGGCCAAATGCAAAGTCAATTGTAAACACACTTGCTCCTCTTCAGAAAGAGACAGAGGTAAGTCTTCTTTGATATTTATATTCTGGTTAATTTTCCTCTCGGTGTCTCTTGGATCAACAAGAACTTCCAATCTTCTTTCTAGGTTCTTAGAATTTGCTTATTTATTTTTTTCAGATATTCTCTTTAATGAACACGGATAGCCTGCGTTACATCTTACATTAATTCTTAATGACATAGTAATCATGATATCATTTCTATGGTGTACATTCATCTTGGATCATTTAAGAATTGATGTTCATTGTTCTTGATATTTACTACGTTTTATTAACTCTTTCTCTATCTTGATTAACGATCCAAGTAATATTCTTTTTATTGAACTTTAACAGAGCATCTTAATTTGCTGATCATCTCTGTACAGGTTCCTTCTTCTGAACTTATGGGGATCACACCAGGAAATTCCTATTCTCAAGCTCCCTTAGGCCCTCTTGGTGCAGCTTGCTCAAAGTTGGACCTTACAACAATACATGATCTGGTGGATAAGGCAGGGTACAAAGACGATGAAGGAATAAGTAATGATGTATGTGATATCTTTTGTGAACTCAAAATTTTATTTTGGTAGCTCTGAAAACTGGTTCTCTTTTGCATTTCTTTTCCTTGACTACAAGGGCCCGGGCATCTAAATTGACCAGCCTTACAAATTAGCATTCAACCAAAGACCTGGCCTTAGGGGGTTGTTAGAGTAATTATGTTATTATTTTCTTTTATTGTCCTTTTTCTGTAATTTACCCGTAGAGCTTTTCTCCTATATAAGAGAGCTCTAGGGTTAGATGAATAATCAATCTCATTCATTCCTTTCAACATGGTATCAGAGCGACGGTCCTAGGCCGGAGTTTTGAAACCTAACCCTAACCCTACCCCACCCGCCGCCCTTTCTCTCTCTCTCGATTTTGAGGTCGCCGCCCTCCTGCGCGCGTGACCTTCCTGCTCGCGGAGCCCGCCGCCCACAGCCTCTTGGCAACTGCGCTATCTTGCTCAATATCGCGCGTCATCGCGCGTCTCCCCTGGCGATCCACGACATCGCGCGTAACCCTTGATGACCCTCCTGCGATTCTCATGATCCATCGCCCTGTGCGCGCGCCTGAAGTCGCCATCGCCCATCGCCTGAAGTCGCCATCGCCTGAAGTCGCCATCGCCCATCGCCTGTGTGTGCGCGAGCCCTAACTCTGTCAGGCGATCAACGCCATCGCCCATCGATCTCGCGCCTGCAATCGGCCTGCTGGTAAGGCTATCTCAATCACAAATGACGCCTATTTCGCTATCTCGCTATCTCAGTCGCCAGTAGTAGCGCCATCGTATGAAGCCTGCGCCTTTCGCATAAAGTCCTGTGCAACTCAGCGTGACTATGCAAGTCCTGTCACATGTTTTGTGCGCAAGTCATGCCCTAGCCGTGCCTCCTTCAATGCACATGTTTTGTGCGCGTAGTCATTGAGTCTATGTACGCGTAGTCATTGTTATCTGATTGTGTAACCCCAGTTACAAGTTATTGGTTGTCGTCATGTCAGACAACAAGGTAGACTTTCCATCTCTAGGTGCCTTCAAAGGTCCAGCACCCGTTGTGAAGATGGATGGCACGAACTATGAACTGTGGGCCATGCAGTTCATGAGTCTGATGCAGTGCAATGGCAAGAAGCATATCCTCACACAAGAGGAACCGGTTGACAAGACTGGGGTTAATGCCTCATGGGAGGCTGACGATGCCTATGCGCGTGTTTGGCTATCCGGAACTGTGTCCATGGAAATAGCCAACGACATTCTGAGTCAACCCACTGCGAAGGCTATGTGGGATATCCTGGCAGCCACATATTCTCCGGCGAAGAACGAGTCCAAGATCTTACAACTCCAGCATGATATCTTTACCTCGAAGCAGAATGGGCGTCCTCTTCATACCCTGTACACCTCTCTGAGGGGTATGTTTGAGAAGCTACACGGATACATTCCATTGACGGCTACACCGGAGCAGCTCAAAGCGTACAGGGACTCGGTAATGACTGGAGTGTTTTTAGCAGCCCTTGATCCGGAGTATGATGCCGTCCGAGCACAGATTCTTACAGATGCCACCATACCACCTATGGAAGAGGCCTATCGCAGGTTGAGCAGACTCTCCATATCACAGGGTGGAGTTCCGACACCTTCAGCCATGGCTTCTTCTCGCGGCAGAGGAAGCTACTCCCATTTCAGAGGTAGAGCTGGTCGCGGTCGAGGAGGAGGTCACAGGCCTCCTAGACAGCCGTGCACCTACTGTCGCAGGACTGGACACACTGAGGAAACATGCTATTCTAAGCATGGGTTTCCTACTACTACAGCACGTGTGGCAGAGCAGGCTCAGCAGGAAGGGGGTCCTTCCCTAGTTGCGGATCAGAGGTTTGAGGAGTTAGTATTGAGACTCCGGGAGATCATGCCTAGCCAGGGACCAGCTGGTACTTCAGGATCTTCAGAGATAGCAGGCTCAGCATCAACATCCTTTTCAGGTACAACTTATGCACTTACTAGTTGCTACAGAGCAGATCTATCAGAATGGATTATGGACTCAGGAGCATCTCACCATTTGTGTGGTGACAAAAAGCAATTGGATGATTTTACTGCGACTCAGACAGGACGCTCCGTGGTGATTGCTGACGGAACACACTCTCCCATTACTGGTCAGGGGGAGGTGCAATTGACCCCTGGGATACGACTTCAGAACGTTCTTTATGCTCCTGATTTTTCCATGAATCTACTATCCAATATCCATTAGTCAAATCACTAAAGATTTACATTGTCGTGCCATATTTGACTCATCTGCTCTTGTGTTTCAGGACATACTAACGGGCAAAGTGATTGGAACTGGCTGTGAGCAAGGGGGCCTTTATAGACTGGTGCAATCTCCCTATGCTAGTGTCTCCTCTATGAAGGCTGGATCGGTGTCACCCTACACTTGGCATCTTCGATTTGGCCATCTTCCACTGCAAAAGATGGTCCATCTTCTTCCACAGATTTCTCCCAAGTCTAATTTTCAGTGTGAGGCATGCCAACTTGGCAAACATCACAGGTCGTCATTTCCGAGTCGTATAGGTCCCAGTCGTCATGGTCTGTTTGAACTGCTACATTTTGATATTTGGGGTCCCAGTCGTGTCCCTGATCTTCAAGGACACCGGTTTTATCTTGTTGCTGTTGATGAATTTTCTAGGCTATGTTGGGTTTTTCTACTTAAAAATAAGTCTGATGCTGCTTCTATTATCCAGTCTTTCATTATTGAAATAAAAAATATTTATTCTGCTCGAGTGAAGTTCATACGGTCTGACAATGCTCTTGAATTATGTAGTTCTCATATCTCAAAATTTCTTATGTCTCAAGGAATTGTGCATCAGAAGTCATGTGCTTACACTTCCCAACAAAATGGGGTAGCTGAGAGGAAACATCGTCATTTGTTGGACATCACCAGGACCCTTTTGATTCAGAGTCGTGCCCCTCACTCCTATTGGGGGGATGCGGTTCTAACTGCTTGCTATCTGGTCAACCGTATGCCTTCATCAGTGTTAGGAGAGAAGATCCCATTCTTGACTGCGTTTCCCGAGAAGGATCTTTTCTCACTAACACCTCGCGTCTTTGGCTCCGTTGCATTTGTTCATCTATTCTCCCCTGGTCTTGACAAGCTCTCTCCCAGAGCTGTCAAATGCGTTTTTGTGGGTTATTCCAAAATCCAAAAAGGGTATCGGTGTTTTGATCCAGTTAGACGACGGTACCATGTTAGTGCTGATGTCACCTTCTTTGAGTCCATTATGTATTTCTCTCCTATAGGTGACAACCTCACTCATTCAGACGAAGGAGATGATATCTATGTCCCGCCTCCACCATGCTCTACTCTGCCACCACCACCACCACAGCCTATACCACCACCACCCACACCCCCACCACCACCTCCTACTTTTTATCCTCAGGTCTATCAGCGGCGACCCTCTGCTCATGTGCCTCCTCCATCATCTAGCACGCCCGAGGTATGTAATGAACATTTGAGTACTACTAATGGCACGGGTGATTTGCATGCGCAGCCAGATATACAGGGCACAGATGATGGTACCACTACTCCAGCTGATGATCTTGATCTTCCTATTGCCCATAGAAGGCAAAAGCGTGCGCGGACATTGAATCCCAAATATGGGATGGACTTTGCTTCACATGCCTGTTTGGAGCGGTTGTCCCCGGAGTTTCGCAAGTTTGTCCTTGGGTTATCAACAGTGGAAATCCCAAGGTCATATCAGGAAGCACTACAGAGCAGTCCATGGCGTTTGGCTATGGAAGAGGAGATGGCGGCGTTGCAATCACATGGTACGTGGAGTGTTGTGCATCCTCCACCAGGTGCGTCAATCGTCGGAAGCAAATGGGTTTTTACTGTTAAGCATAGGGCTGATGGTACAGTTGATAGATATAAAGCCAGGTTGGTTGCTCGTGGATTCACCCAAACATATGGGGTGGACTTTCAGGAGACGTTTTCTCCAGTAGCCCGTCATTCTACCTTACGGATTCTTATTGCCGTTGCTATTGTCCGTGACTGGCCCCTGTTTCAGTTAGATGTCAAGAACGCTTTCCTATATGGTGACTTGGAGGAAGAGGTCTATATGCAGCAGCCACCAGGGTTTGCTGCTGAGGGGGAGTCCAGTATGGTGTGTCGTCTTCATAAGGCCATATATGGCCTGAAGCAGAGTCCACGGGCTTGGTTTCAGAAGCTCTCAGAGTTGATTGAACAGAAGGGCTTCGTCAGATCTACAACAGATCATACTCTCTTTGTAAAGAGAGATCAGCAAGGTATTGTGATCATCTTAGTGTATGTGGATGATATTGTTATCACTGGTAGTAATAAGCAGGGCATTCAAGCAGCCAAGGATTTCCTTAGTGAGCAGTTTGTTACGAAGGATCTAGGTACACTTCGTTATTTCTTGGGATTGAAGTTTGCGAGAAATGAGCAGGGCATGGTAATGACACAGCGGAAGTATGTTACTGACCTGTTATCTGAGACAGGAATGGCTGGATGTAGACCAGCTACTACTCCTATGGATCCTAATGTTAAACTTTATGATGATGACTCTGAGGAGGTGGACAAGAGACGGTATAGAGAGCTCGTGGGAAAGTTGCTATATGTCACCATTACCCGACCAGATATAGCCTTTGCTGTCAGTAGGGTAAGTCAATTTATGGAGCAACCCAGACAGGCTCACATGGATGCTGTTTTTATGATCTTGAGATATCTGAAGTCGTCTCCAGGTGCTGGTCTTCTATTTAGGAAAGATACCTCTATATCTGTCACAGGTTGTGCTGATGCAGACTATGCTGGGTGCCCTAATGATAGAAAGTCTACTTCAGGCTTTATTGTATTTGTTGGCAGCTCACCAGTAGCATGGAAGAGTAAGAAACAGACGGTCGTGGCTCGATCCAGTGCAGAGTCAGAATATAGGGCAATGGCCCAAGGTAGTGCTGAGATGATGTGGGTTAAATCGGTTTTGAATGATTTAACTATTGAAGTACCTCTTCCTATGCATCTTAAATGTGATAACCAGGCGGCCTTGTTCATAGCCAATAATCCAGCCTTCCATGAAAGGACAAAGCACATTGAAGTGGATTGTCATTATACACGGGACCTAATTCAAAAGGGGCTTATTTCAACTTCCTATGTATCATCAGGAGAGCAGATTGCAGACATGTTCACCAAGGCTCTTGCTAGAGGTCCTTTTCATCTATGTTGTTCCAAGCTGAGCATGATAGATATATATGCTCCAGCTTGAGGGGGAGTGTTAGAGTAATTATGTTATTATTTTCTTTTATTGTCCTTTTTCTGTAATTTACCCGTAGAGCTTTTCTCCTATATAAGAGAGCTCTAGGGTTAGATGAATAATCAATCTCATTCATTCCTTTCAACAGGGGTCTATTGCATGGTCACTCCTAAAAGAAATGGTTTTTAGGACCTATTCACATTCTCCTATTAAATTTTAATTTGACATACTCACATTACTTTCTTGCTATTTGCATCATTTAATTTGACCCACTCAATCTCACTTTTGAAGTTAACACTGCACATGCCCTTATCTTTTGCTAGCCATGATTGTTTGGTGCACTTCACATATGACGAGTGGAAGGTTTGGGTCCAAACTTAGTAAAAACATTTCCCATATAATTAACTTGGTGGTGACATCAACAATTGCATCGATGTGTTCCCCACATCTTTCATAAATAAATGAGTTAAATTGTATAAAGTAGTCGTTAGTTGGTGCAATGATGGTATAATATATTATGAAATTGGAACAGTTTGAGCTATGTTAATGAACTTGCCTTTATTCAATTGATCGAACAAATATGCACATCGGTTACTCTGAGCAATATTTTTTATCATTTGAATGTTGAAAATAGATCTTAGACGGTTTATGTTGCTTCTAGCTTCATCAACTTTTACCAATCGAAAAACAAGTGATTGGGCGTGTTCTTGAATCTAAAAGATTTCAGATAAAATGCACTGTATTAGTGTACACACTACATTTGAAATGGTGATGGTACATACAAAAGCCAAAACTCGTTTTTTTTTTGGCTCATTAATTGGTTTCTGCTTGGATGCACTGTCTGGATCCAGATTACTTAAGCCATATTAGGGACCAAATCTCAAAATGCAAAATCTTGTTTAATAGTTTATCTCGGCATTTCTTCAATCATACAGCCGTTTCTGTTACTATGGGTGTTTGGGTGGTCTTGTTAAGTTCTTGAAAACTTGTGCAATTATAAATCAAAGGATACATTTTCTTCAGTAGTCTTGTTCGTTTTTCATTTTCCTCATGTTTGGCAGGACTTAATAATCGGAGTGTCTATGTAGAATAATACTACATAGATGCCCGTCAAAAAATAAGGAGAAAAAAGAACACTTTCTTGATGACTGTTACATATTGGTTATATATTAATTTCTGGCCGCTGCCCCTGCAGCTATCTTTCCAGGTTTGGACCAACCAGATGCAGGAAATCTTGAATTTTAAGAAGAACGGTGATAGTGCTTTTCGATCAAAGGATTTTGTGGCAGCCATTGATTTCTACACCCAGGTTAGACATAGTTTGTGGTTATTGAGCAAAGGAGATGTGCACACATATTTTGGCGATTTTTTTCTACTTTTTTTGAAAAATACCGTCATGTATTTTTATCACTACATCCCTCTAATATGTCATTCCAATTGCGTCAAAAACAGAGACTCATATGCCCTCCATCTAGAACAGGTCGATTACAACAATTGTAAGACCGTTAGAATTACAGGTTTTAGATGGAGGATATACGATTCTCTGTTTCTGATGAAATTGGAATGACATATTAGAGAGATATAGTGATGAAAATACATGATGGTATTTTTGAAAAAAAATAAAAAAATCGCCAAAAATGAGGGGGGCAGTCTTTTAACTCCCCATAGGGGGCAGCCCCATTTTTATCATATATATGTATGTATGTGAATCAATCTGCAGTATTTTATTACCGGTCTCCATTTACCACAACCGGTTACTTGGATACTTGGACAGCTCTTCAGTTCTCTTTGTCTCTTGTTTCCGTAGCTTCACAATCTTGTATCGTCTCCTTTTGAATGACTTCAATCATGTAATTGGAAAACTTTTTTCACTTGTGATCAACTTCTGTTGGAATTGGCTGTATGGGCAGCTTCTTAACAGTGGAGCGATGACTTCTCCCACCGTATTCGCGAGACGAAGTGTTGCGTATCTACTGACTGACAAGCCAGAAGCGGCACTTCGAGATGCCATGCAAGCTCAAGTGATTTGTCCTGGGTGGCCTGCACCACTTTATCTTCAAGCTGCAGCATTTCTTACTCTTGGGATGGAGAAGAATGCTCAGGATATTCTTAACGAGGGTGCAGCTTTAGAGGCCACAAAAGGAACAGCATTGCTTGATGTATAGGTCTTGTTCTTTATGTTGGGTTTGTGCAATTTTTGTCTTCATTTTCTTTTTCTAGTGGCAGTTTCTATATCTTATTACGAATGGCAAATGTCTGGTGGATACTGTGCCCCTACATATTCAACTAACCCTGTAAAATATTTAAATCATTTCTTCATTTTTGTCTGAAGCATCCTTACTCTCGAGTGTTAAGAAGTTATCGACCAACCAAAACCTAGTCTCCTCAGATAAGGAGCTTGGTGATTTATTCATGGATAGCTATATGGGGCTTTGATCTATGTAAACTTTCAAACTTCAGAAAACTATAGGTATAGATTCTGTTATGCAGGCATATCAGAATGCAAAGCAGAAGATGTAGTGTAATGTCGTCATGAAAAAAACTTTACTGCAGTCTACCATATATCAGAATGCAAAGCAGAAGAGGTTCAAAATTCTCGCACCTCTTCGACACCCTTGATTTTCATCTCGTCTAGTTCCTCACTTCGGCTATAAACCCCTTGATGAATTCATGATTTATATACTTTATATGAAGATCTTGGCAAAATACCATCACCAATTCACTAAATAAATCCTCTAAGTTGAGACTAGTAACTCTACTAATAGTGATATAAATTAGGCCTAATGTCTATGAATAAATAGGTCCTAATTCTGGTTAATTTAGAGCTTAATATTTATGTACAAAAACTCACCTTTTTGTCTTATTTATTTTCTTATTATCTTCTTTAAGCCATATACTAATTCAGTATAAAGTTATATAATACAAAAAAACATAAAACCAAAAGAAAACAAAAAGATGTGAACCTGTGTATATTGTATATGCACTAAATTGTGTGTCATTGTCTTCTAACCTATAAAAAATTCCATAAAAATTAGATTTATTGTACATAGTATATACAAAAAAGTCTCTAATCAAAACCTAATTAAAAATACAAAATACTTTGCAAACATAAAAAAATGAGGGATTAATTACCAACTTACAAGATATACAAAAATGTACTTGTACAAATGATCTCTTTTGATTTTGGATCCTTCATGAAAATTGTAGACCTCATTGAGACCAATAATTTTTATGTTGTCCACTTTTGCATTTGTATTTTCTTTCTATTTTATTTCCTTTTCTTTTTTAGGTCAACGACCAACTCCTTTCCCAGCTTCCCATTGGTCCATGTCACCTCCCCACTCCTCTCTCTCTCTCTCTCTCTCTCTCCAGTGCATCTCTCACACGCTAGCCAATCAAAACACACCCGACGTTGACTCTAGGTCAACCATACCCTCTCTTCAGTCATTACACACCTCGGGTGCACCACCCACTTTCTCCCCCAAATTCCCTTTGCTCCTCATCATTACCCGCCTCCTTAAGTGGCTGCATGCAACCTCTCCATGCCCCTATCTTCACCAAGCCTTCAAACCCCTATTAAACCTTAAAACCATCCTCCAATCAACCTTATAAAACTCATGGTACCCCCTCTGGGGTCGGATATCCACCATTACAAGCCCTCCTCTCCAGGGAGATTCTCCTTCTCGGTGACAGCTCGGAGGAGTCCCCAGTTGTGTGACGAGGAGATCAAAACGACGGTAAGATCCATGCCTTCTCCTCTGATTGTGTAGCATCTCCAAACCTGAAGAGCTCATACCCTCTACCGAAGCATTCGAGCGAAGATAGGAGGTCCCTCCTCCGTCCAGGCGATCCGTGCCACCATCTCCGTTCTCAGTTCATCCTCAGGTATCCCCTTCGTATTTTCTTTCTTTCCCTTCTTCGCCATTCATCTTCCTATGGGTAGAGGAACCAACGTTTTGTCCCCGATCTACTCCGCCGCCCACCCCTTTTTTTCTTAATCGATCCAGCTCTGACTCGTCTCAGATAACTTACGCACTTTAATCATCCTCGCTTGATCCTTTGACGACCCCCTCCCCTCTCCAGAGCCTCCCCTTCCTTACTTCACCTGCTCTTTGCAAAAGAAGAGGACCCATCGACCCTCCATCCTCTCCATTTCGATTAGGGCTCCATCTCGCTCAAGACCACCTCGAAATTCCTCACATGTTCTTTGGTTATCCACTAACCCTTGCATGTACATGCCTTGCCTCATATATTGGAGGTTTGGGTCGTGCTCCGATCACCTCTGCAACCTCTGTTGAGTCTTCATCACTGATCCACTCCAACCACTGCAGAACCTCTAACTTACCCCTACCATCTTCACCAGAGGTTCACAATCCTGTGTCGTCCATCCCCTAAA
The DNA here is from genome assembly GCA_037367405.1 of Ottelia alismoides. NCBI lineage: Eukaryota > Viridiplantae > Streptophyta > Magnoliopsida > Alismatales > Hydrocharitaceae > Ottelia > Ottelia alismoides. Next base: position 313,654 of record JAZKJV010009036.1, on the reverse strand, counting down.
GGTCTGCACCGGTGGAGCTTATAGGGTCTTGTCAGAGCTCCGCCCTGACGTCTCCTCCCAAGGAGAATGAAGGAGAGCACATACCGTTGGATCTTTATCCAGTGGTCTCTATTTCTTACATCTACAACACTCTGATCGACCTCCAAGCAATCTGCACCTGTCGTCCATCCCTGATCTACTCTGGGCCATAGGATTGCCTTCGATCAGACAACCTAGGTTTCCTCTGAGGCGGCCACACCAAGACTTAGCTTTGAGGACCCTCGAAGCTACCTTCAGTAGCCATGTGGAAGGGCAACCTCATTCCTCTGCTCGGGCCTCCATTCACGAGTAGAGTGCACGTGAACCAAGCAATTGAAAGGTGGTGCCTCAGGGTTCTCCTATTTACAAATCAGTCCCTGCTTGGGATAAATATTATAGGACCTCCTCCGCCTCTGCTTATTTACAGATAAGATCTATTGAAGGATTTAATACATAAACAATATATTTTATTTGCAATTTAATTCTTGAAACTTTTAGATTGCATATCTTTCGCTATTATTATCCAAAAAATGTGTATATTATGTCATTTGAAGCTTGTTTGATGATCTAACATTTTAAATTATTTGAATACAGATTAGAGCTAGATTAAATGGAATTATTAATGTTGGATTAACTTGTCATGTGCATTCTTGGTTTAACATAGATTTGCAGTTGAATTGTTGAATAAAATGGAATATTTTGTAGGGATTACATAGAGAAGGCTCATTTAATAATTATCCCTCTGGGATTTGTGACAAAAAATCAATCAGTGAGAAATAAAATTGCAAGAAACTTAGAGCAAGCAATTTGAAGAATAAATCGAATTTTCTCGGTATTAAGATTAATTTTAATGCAAAATTGATTGATTTAAGTTGGATTATGGCCTGAAGCTTTGAGTTTTGATTTGAAAATCTTGTGGATATATTTCGATAAGATATGTGATTTATTTGGGGAAATTATTGATTATAATACCTAAATGATTAACATTCACAATCACATATCCTTCTCTCTTTCTTTCTCTTTATTTCTCTTATATGCATCCATTCATTATTGCATTGTTATCTGACACAATATTTATTATTAGTAAAATTAAATACATATATTAATTGAAACCAAGCAACAAGAGAATTGGTATTCCCTGAGTTCGGCCTTGGTATACTTACCAAGTAAAATTGATCATACTTAATTTGTGAAATTTGTGATTTTTGGTAATTTATTTTCTATACCCTATACCGTAATTCAACTATTTTAAGAGAGGTAGAAAGTGGTTTACCCCCCCCCCCCCCCCCGCTTCATTTTGTTGCTTTGATGACTGCCCGGACCCCCTAATGATGCACCTGCTTGCTTTGATCGTGTTAACTACTCACTATCAGACTTCGTCGAACAACCCTAAGAGCAATCCTGATTACCCAAGCGTTGAGACACTAGCCTCCTATCATCAACTTTGTAACTCGCATCAATCAGGACTATGAATGAGCTATCACCATATACTTAGGATCTAGCATTGTAAGTGTGCAAAAAATGAAGGTTGTGGATAATTGGGAACTATAATTATATAAAAAAGAAAACATAGTCTTGAGAATAACAGACTAATGAATTGTAGTTTTAGAAAAGGTAGATCAATATATGCATCCATCTAATTCAAAATAAATCATGCTACACTCTCATGTCAATAAGAGTTCAATTTTATACTTACTACGTCATCCTCCGAATTTTCTTTTGATTTCTTTGTATATCGACCAAAAGATTGAGGGTCATGTTAATGGGTCTCATCTAGTACTACCTCAGAAGAGATACATGGATAAAGACGATGAAAACATCATCGTATAAAAGGTATTATCAAAAGTCAAATTATTATCAGGGCGCTTAAACAAATGTGATCACCACCCTTTTTTTCTTGGTAGGTGTTAGAGTAATTTTATCATTTAGTATTTGTTTGTCCTCTTTATGTAAATTACCCATAGAGCTTTTCTCCTATATAAGAGAGCTCTAGGGTTAATGGAATTTCATCTCATTCATTCCTTTCAATATGGTATCAGAGCGACAGTCCTAGGCCGGAGTTTTGAAACCTAAACCTAACCCTACCCCACCCGCCGCCCTTTCCTCTCTCTCTCTCAATCGGCACCGCCGCCCCTTCCACCGCGTCTTCTGTGGTTGCAGCGGCAGGATCCTTGGCCTCTCGCGTGCCCTAGCGGCGTAGAGAGGCCTCCAGTCGCGCCTTGGTCGCTTCTCCACTCGCCCAGCGCTCTCACGCGCGACTTCATCGATCGGCGCCCTCCCACCGACCATCGCCGATCGTCTCTGCGGGACCTCATCGCTATCGCCTCCAGCCCTCATCACTTCGTGGAGGTATCGCCTGCGCGAAGCCCTGCAGTCGCTATCACCTGCGCGAAGCCTCGCGCGAAGCCTGCAGTAGCTATCGCCTGGCCTCATCGCCTCCAAGACCTGCAGTAGCGTGGCGAGTTCTCTCGCCTGGAGTCTTGTCGACCTGTAGCGCCTAACCTCGTGCTCCCATCTGCTCTCGACCCCATCTCTAGCGCCTGGCGACCCCATCTGTAGGGCTGGAGCATGTTGTCTATATGTGCGTGTCATATATGCCCTAGCCGACTCCTGTAGCACACCCTGTGCACGCAAGTCATGAGCATGTGCACTATACGTCCCATTTGTGAGTGTGTGGATGCACATGTTCTGTGCACATAAGTTGTGGTTTGAGGCTATGAACAAGTAGACATGGTTGTCTGAGTGTTTAACCCCAGTTACAGGTTATTGTTGTCGTCATGTCAGACAACAAGGTAGATTTTCCATCTGTGGGTGCCTTCAAAGGTTCCGCACCCATTGCCTCTACTACGTGTTACAAGGCGGATCTATCAGAATGGATCATGGATTCAGGTGCATCACACCATCTCTGTGGTGACAGAGGTCAGTTTAGTGTCTTTCATCCTGCTCAATCTGAACGATCGGTGGTGATAGCTGATGGTACATATTCCCCTATTACTGGTCAGGGGGAGGTGCAGTTGACTCCTACCTTGAGACTGTCCAATGTTCTCTATGCACCGAAGTTTTCGATGAATTTGCTGTCTATTAGTCAACTCACCAAAGATTTACATTGCCGTGCTATATTTGACCCATCTACTCTTGTGTTTCAGGACATATTAACGGGCAGAGTGATTGGGACTGGCCGTGAGCAAGGGGGTCTTTATAGACTGGTGCAATCTTCTTATGCTGGTATCTCTTCTATGAGGGCTGGATCGGTGTCACCCTACACTTGGCATCTTCGATTTGGCCATCTTCCGTTGCAAAAGATGGTCCATATTCTTCCACAGATTTCTCCCAAGTCTAATTTTCAGTGTGAGGCATGCCAACTTGGCAAACATCACAGGTCGTCTTTTCCGAGTCGTATAGGTCCAAGTCATCATGGTCTATTTGAGCTGCTACATTTTGATATTTGGGGTCCCAGTCGTGTCCCTGATCTTCAAGGGCACAGGTTTTATCTTGTTGCTGTCGATGATTTCTCTAGACTATCTTGGGTTTTTCTTCTTAAAAATAAATCTGATGCTGGTCATGTTATTCAGTCTTTTCTTATTGAAATAAAAAATATTTTTTCTGCTAAAGTGAAGTACATACGGTCTAATAATGCTCTAGAGTTGTGCAGTACCCAATTGTCCAAATTTCTTATGTCTCATGGGATTGTGCATCAGACGTCGTGTGCTTATACCTCCCAACAGAATGGGGTGGCTGAACGGAAGCATCGTCATTTGTTGGATATGACCAGAACCCTTTTGATTCAGAGCCGTGCCCCTCACTCCTATTGGGGGGATGCGGTTCTCACTGCATGTTATCTTCTTAATCGTATGCCTTCGACAGTGTTAGGGGAGAAGATTCCGTTCTTGACTGCGTTTCCCGAGAAGGATCTTTTCTCCCTAACACCGCATGTTTTCGGGTCTGTTGCATTTGTTCATTGTTTTTCTCCTGGTCTTGACAAGCTCTCTCCCAGAGCTGTCAAATGTGTTTTTGTGGGTTATTCCAAAACCCAGAAGGGATATCGGTGTTTTGATCCAGTTAAACGAAGGTACTACGTCAGTGCAGATGTCACCTTTTTTGAGTCCATTATGTATTTTTCTCCTACAGGTGACAGACTCACTCACTCAGAGGAAGGAGATGACATCTATGTGCCACCTCCACCTCCATCTGTTCCATGCTCTAATCTACCACCACAGTCTACTCCACCGCCACCACAGTCTACACCACCGCCACCACCAGCTATTGTTCATTATCCTCAGGTCTATCAGCGACGGCCCTCTGCTCATGTGCCTCCTCCATCATCCAGCACACCCGAGGTATGTACTGATCATTTGAGTTCTACTGATGGCACAGGTGATTTGAATGCACATATGGATGTACAGGATACTGATTTACAGGGTACTGATGGTACTGTCACTCCTCCAGTTGATGACCTACATATACCTATTGCTCATAGACGGCAGAAGCGTGCTCGGACAATGAATCCCAAATATGGGATGGATTTTTGCTCTCAGGCGTCGTTGGAGCGTTTGTCCCCGGACTTTCGCAAGTTTGTTGTTGGATTATCGACAGTACACATCCCACGGTCTTATCAGGAGGCCCTACAGAGCAGCCCGTGGCGTTTAGCTATGGAAGAGGAAATGGCGGCGTTGCAGTCACCTGGTACGTGGAGTGTTGTGCATCCTCCACCAGGTGCGTCCATTGTCGGAAGCAAATGGGTCTTTACTGTTAAGCATCGGGCAGATGGTACGGTTGATAGATACAAAGCCAGGTTGGTTGCTCGTGGGTTCACCCAAACATATGGGGTGGACTATCAGGAGACGTTTTCTCCAGTAGCCCGTCATTCTACCTTACGGATTCTCATTACAGTTGCTGTTGTCCGCGACTGGCCCCTATTTCATCTTGATGTCACGAACGCCTTCTTGTATGGTGACTTGCAGAAGGAGGTCTATATGCAGCAGCCGCCAGGGTTTGCTGCTGAGGGGGAGTCCAGTATGGTGTGCCGTCTTAATAAGGCCATATATGGCCTGAAGCAGAGTCCACGGGCTTGGTTTTAGAAGCTCTCGGAGTTGATTGAACAGAAGGGTTTCGTCAGATCTACAACAGATCATACTCTCTTTGTAAAGAGAGACCAGCGAGGTACTGTGATCATCTTAGTGTATGTTGATGATATTGTTATTACAGGCAGCAATGAGCAGGGCATTCAAGCAGCCAAGGAGTTTCTTGGCGAGCAGTTCGTTATGAAGGATTTGGGTACACTTCGCTAATTTTTGGGGCTGGAGTTTGCACGAAATAGGCAAGGTATGGTAATGACACAAAAGAAGTATGTTACGGATCTCTTATCTGAGACAGGTATGGCAGGATGTAGACCAGCTGCTACTCCTATGGATTCTAATGTCAAACTTTATGATGATGACTCTGAGGAGGTAGACAAGAGACGATATAGAGAGCTAGTGGGAAAGCTCTTGTATGTCACCATTACCCGACCGGATATAGCCTTTGCGGTTAATAGGGTAAGCCAATTCATGGAGCAACCCAGGCAGGCTCACATGAATGCTGTTTTTATGATCTTGAGATATCTGAAGTCGTCTCCAGGCTCCGGTCTTCTGTTTAGAAGAGATACCTCGTTATCTGTCACAGGTTATGCTGATGCAGACTATGCTGGGTGTCCTAATGATAGAAAGTCAACTTCATGCTTTATTGTATTTGTTGGCAGCTCACCAGTAGCTTGGAAGAGTAAGAAGCGAACTGTAGTGGCTAGATCTAGTGCAGAGTCAGAATATAGGGCAATGGCCCAAGGTAGTGCTGAGATGATGTGGGTTAAATCAATTTTAACTGATTTAACTATTGATGTTCCTCTTCCCATGCATCTGAAATGTGATAACCAAGCAGCTTTGTTCATAGCCAATAATCCAGCCTTCCATGAGAGGACGAAGCACATTGAAGTGGATTGCCATTATACACGGGACTTAATTCAAAAAGGGCTTATTTCAACTTCTCATGTATCATCAGGAGAGCAGGTTGCAGACATGTTCACCAGGGTCCATTTCATCTTTGTTGTTCCAAGCTGAGCATGTTGGATATATATGCTCCAGCTTGAGGGGGAGTGTTAGAGTAATTTTATCATTTAGTATTTGTTTATCCTCTTTATGTAAATTACCCATAGAGCTTTTCTCCTATATAAGAGAGCTCTAGGGTTAATGGAATTTCATCTCATTCATTCCTTTCAACAGTAGGAAGGGAGATTATAATGGCTGAGGAGGTGGTCATTAGCAGAGTTTATTTCTCTAATGTTTGTGTGATTTGATTATCCTGGCTTTTGATTTTCTTCTCGAGTTACACTAATTGTTAGATACTTAGAATACATGTGTACGCAGTAACTTTTAGCAGCAGAAGATGATTGACAAAATTACTTACCATGTGGTGTTTTTTTCCTCCGAAGAAAGTTTGCCTCAATCTCACTCGATGTCATCCATAGATACTTCATCTCAGTGAGATATCTATATCTATACGAGGTCCCAAACTGATGCCTCATTGTGTAGTGCAGTTCTAGTATAGAGTTTGCAGATGGTTCGAATCGAAAGTCATGAGACGTTCTGTCAGAGAGAATTCAAGAGCTGCAAAAGGTTTTCGGTTCGGATTAACGACATGATATATAAAGGACTTGATTGCATCTTCTCAAATACTCAAAGAATTTCGACCATTTGTCGATCGATGTATTCCTTCCGAATTTTCATCCATTCGATCACCTACTTGATCTACTATAGAGAAATCTAGCATATCAATTGGTAAATCTTTGGAGTCTCTACACCTTGTAAACATGCATGGCGAAATTCTTCTTGAATCCAACTTACACACACAGGCATGCCTCTTAACATCCATGATGAATCCAACCCTAATGCCAAGAAACATCTAGTCTATACTATTAATTCATTCAGTGTCTGTCTCTTATAGGGAATAGATAGTGCACTGATTAAATACCCGAATGCGAGGTATGGATTCAACAACAGGGCGTAATAGTAAGGACATAATTGTCAATGTTCCCATGTCTGTTTTGATCCTGTCCCGCGTTTTCGTAATTTTTTGCAGATTGAACCGCGAGGGAAGGAACGCCGCCAAAATCCTCCATTACTAGTTCCCCTCCCCCGCCTTGTAACTTATAACTTAGTAGTATTGCCGCTCTCTGCCCTTTTATCACATTCGCGCTCCCCCTCCTCGTTTCCATCTCGTCCTCGAGCCACGGCAATGGCGAAGAGCCCACCCTCCGGCAACAGCAGCAAGAAGCAGCAGCAGCAAACCGCCGGAGATTGGGACGCCAATGCCACGAAGAAGAAGATCACCCCCTTACAGATCGCCTTCCTGGTCGAGCGCTACCTCGCCGACAACAACTACGCCGCCACGCTCTCCTCCTTCCGATCGGAGGCGGCTCCACTCTACTCCAAGACCAGGGGCAAGGACGCCCCCAAGGGCCTGCTGGGCCTCGCCGACATCCTCGACGAGTACATCCGCCTCAAGGAGCACAAGGTCATGGTCGACCATGAGAAGCGGCGGGTCGACGCCCTCCTCCACGGCATCCACGACGCCGTCCGCCTTTACCAACACCCCCCTAACGATCCTCCTCTCCCCACCTCCACCCCGCCGTCTCTCGCTCCTCCCCTTCCCGTCATGGTCACCACTCCCCTCACAGTCCACCGCTTCCACACCAATTCCAGCAATGCCAACGGATCTTCACCGCCAGGTATTCCGAATTTGTTTAATTTAGATTAAATGTAGGGTTTTCTCAAAGAAGAAACGTCTTTCTTTGTCGACAGGTCCCCATATGATTCAGAGCACGTCCATGATCAACCAGGCGATGCCTACACTTGGTTGTAATCCACGGGGAAGTAGCAGCTTCCTCACACCAACTACCAATTCTTCCTCGAGGAGAAAGAGAAAGATGATCAAGCAAGTTCCTCCATCAGCGCCTCCGGCTCCAAAAAAAAACCCGTGCGGCACCGGAAGCTCCAGTGGTTGGAGGTGAGATCTTCCAACATTTCAATCTGAAAGTCATTCTCTTCACACTTCATCTGAGGATCCTCTATTAACAGGTAACAGAAAACCATCACCAGTTGCTTTTGGGGGCAATCCTCTACAAGTCTCCAAGGAGATCACGGTTGCGGAGCCAAGCCCGTGCAATCAGCTGGTTGCTAGATTGCCTGTTCAATCATCGTTATCCATCGCCAAGAATTTGTTCAAGTTGCCGGCTGATACTCAGGCTAAATTGTCATCTCCGAAGACCCCCCCACAGGATTCCTCTCAACTATCCGGCGAGTCGATATCGCCTGCGGAACCTTCCCAACATTCTCAACCAGCAAGTGCAAGCACATCTCAAGAGGATACCCCGTCCAAATGTTCTGTCTTTTCTTCCAAGAAGATTATTGTCATAAGCCCCTTTAAGCAATCTGGTTATTATTCTGTCAAAAGCAGCCACCAATTTTCTACCTCTCCGATGAAATCGCCGAGTCCTAGTAAGCCCGGTGGTAAACGAGACCATGTTAAAAGCAGGCTGGATTTTGATACCGAGGTTTCACTTAGCTCGGATAAGTTCATGGAGGTTCCCATGTCGAATTCTTCCAATGAAGAGAAAATGACTGAAGATATCTTTGACATGGACCTTTTAGATCTTGATGAAGCAGATTTTTCCTTCTCACAGTTCTTTCTAGACTTTGACATTGATTCTGATATGAACTTGCCGTCCGAGCCATCTGCAAGCTGTGGGACTAATTTCACTAGCTGGTACCCTTTTCTTTGATCACTCTTTCCATCCCAACAGTCTCAGGTTATCGTTCAAAGATTAATTTTTTCCTGCAACCAATTACAGGCCTGCCGACAGTGAAGTCGGAGGGGGCATTCCTGTCCCGAATCAAGACTCCTCCAGTCATGGTTTCACCGGTGTCCTTTCAGAGAAGGAAATGAATATACAAGGTATTTTATCTTGAATCATTATCTATATTGATAATATCAGATAGATCTTTAGAAATTAACCAGCAAATTTATGACTGTTTAGTATCAGGTACAGATTCTATCAAATCCGTGAGAACTGTTACCAAGTGCATAACAGTTGCCAGCCCTGGTATGTATATGATCTGCCGTGTGCTTATTTATCTTTGCTTGATTTGTTAATATATAACGAAGCAATTTTATGAACTTATATTGCAGTTAAAAATAGAAGCATCTCTCTGGTGGAATAAGGGGATTTACATGCAGCAACTTGTTGTTATTGGCAATCACAGAACTTGCTTCCTTTCTAACGGTTTGACGAGTATATTATGATGCTAACAAGCCTCAACATCCTGTTCTGACGCTAATTAAGGCAAACTATGTGGATGATCTATTCTTTGGAACAGAAGAATTGAGACGGGTCTGGCTAATATTTAGAAGCAACCTTGTTTCTTTTGAATCCTTCTTTTGTTTCCTTGACATGTTTGATCCCCATTGTAATTATGTTACATTATTTATTGTTCCTGAAATGAATATTGCGCCCGATTTCTTCTTCTTTCATTTTCAGAAGTTTCTTTACTTCAAAACACAAAAAACATGATGGAACGGTAACCTTCTCAATTGGCTTCACATTTTGGCGGATAAAATCCCCATTCAACTCTAATTATCTTATGGATTATCTGTTGTAGACCTCTCAAGGCTCTTATCGAGTCCTCTCTGCAAACTATATTTTTTGTGATAATACATGGTAAGTTGTAGGTCTCGGGTGTACATGCTTATCTCTTTAACAAAAGAATACTGATGGTTGAAGCCTGGTATCTAGATGATTACTCAACAATTCCCTTTCTTCCAAATGAAATTATGCAATACATGCAATAGAGAAGTGGTGTTTTGTGAGAACTCATACAAAGAATGAACATTAAAAATTACAATGGCAAGAGTTTGGTGATACTATGGAAATAATGTCTTCATTAGCGCTCCATTCCTTGATAATCTGACTCCATAATGTCGTCCTTTTATGCCAAGTACTTTTCTACTTTCTCCACTTCTTCAACGCTTCCGATGAATAACGGAACTCTTTGATGCACCTGTAGGCAAAGTTTTGTGTTCCAGTCAAATTATAAACCCGTTGGTATCAATCCTATTTCACACTGAAGGGAAATCTTAATATTACTGGCAGGCTGGATGGTTAACAATGATGTCTATGATATTACTTAGTGAAGTCATGAAAGAATTTCCATTTGCCAAATGTAATTTGATTGCCTGCAGATATCTGCTTCAATGACCTGTCTTGCAGTCCAGTTTTTTATATTTCCCGTTATAACATGTTCTTTAACTCCGACTACCACTGCCGTATATTTTGTGTTACCGTTCGAAGTTGTTGTTAGGAAGTATTTGCAAGGAAAATGTATCTGTGTATGTAAATAGATACCTCTGTTGGCTGGATGTCGAGAATCCTCTGATGGCCATCGGAGCCCTTACCACCAGCTTGCTCGACGATGAAGCTCATGGGGGCACATTCATAGAGCAAGCGGAGCTTGCCATTCTTGCTTTTCTGGTCTTGTGGGTAGCCGTAGATGCCCCCATACAGCAGTGTCCGGTGGAAGTCACCCACAAGGGAGCCTATGTACCTGGCAGAGTATGGCTTTCCGGAGGGTCCAGGCTCCTTGAGGTTGTCAATGTAGTGCCTCAACTTCTCGTCCCACAGCAGGTAGTTGCCCTCGTTGAAAGCGTAAATCTTACCTGACCGGGGTATCTTCACCTCCTCCTGTGTCAACACGAATTCCCCATACATGGGATCTAATGTGAACACATACACACCTGTCCCGATGGTCAGCACGAAGATGACCGAGCTCGAGTACATGCAGTACCCTGCAGCCAGCAGGTTGCTCCCTGGTTGGCACACGTTTACGACGCACCTCTGTGTTGTCGCATCCAGCTGCATTCATTACAACTATTGAGTAAATAATCAGTGACTTAATTGGCACTATAATTCAAAATGCAATCTGTGAATGTATTTTGATGAAGAGGTGTTAATGCTGAGTATGACAAAGGCACTTCTTCTGACCGCTGCATCTTCTTCGATGTCTGCAAGACACTCGTCGTTGGGGCTGTAGATTCCAAAGATGGAACCCGTGGAGACGGCAGCATCGATATTGGAAGATCCATCAAGAGGGTCAAAAACAACAATGTAGTTGCCTGAATAGCTCTCCTCGACGGCCACAGGGACATCTTCCTCCTCTGATGCGATTATTCCTGTCCTACCGCTCGACCGAAGGCAGGTAGAGAACACCTGCACGGAAAAAAATTGCTTTCAATCTCGTTTGTTTTGATTATCGACTTAATACGACTATGTTCGTCTTCAATGGAATCTTTTCTTAAATCTCATGTGTTATATGCAAAGGAATGTACGAGAATTTCACCTTATCATAACTGTATCAAAGAAACTTGGGATGGGTTTTAATCATACCGACTTCCACATGGATCTTATTTATAATCGCAGTACTATCATCTATATTCACATGAAGAGCACAGTGATATAAAATGATTACTATGTGAAATGCCCGTACCTCGTTAGAGACGACATCGAGCTTCTTCTGATCTTCACCTTGAACATTGACTGCACCCTGCACGCCGGTGAGGTTCGATATGTTGGCCCTCTGCACCAGTGATGCTATCTGCTTGCAAGCCATGGAGATGCTCGATATCACGATGGTCATCTCTGCATCGATGACGCCTGCCTGTTCCTGCTTCAACAACCACCCTGTCAGCGTCTCTATCTCAAAGGCACTCCTTTTCTTCTTCTTAACGCTCGTCTCTGCCTCTGTAGCAGACTCCACGGCAGAGCAGCGCACGCCCGGGGCACTGGCAGCCTTGGCAAAGAAGCCATGGAGGCCACTGGCTCTGGCCGGAAAGCTGCCAAAGGAGAAGGCCAACCTATGGGATGGCAACGACGTCCGGGGTGAGCCAGATAGGAGCTGAGCGGAGGGGGCGGCTGCCATCTCTGGCTGACAGTGCTTGCGTGAAGTACTGGCAACCGAGGAGTGGTAATTCTTTGGCCATCTTCTCGGTGATTTGTATTTGGAGTTGTGGGGATAAGAGTAGCAGTTGGATGGGGGGAATGGAAGGCCTCAAATTGACTGGGGTCCTCTCTTATCCCTCTCTCTCCAAATCCAGTGGTTGTCATCTGTCTACTTCTGAGAGGGGGAGAGAGAGCGGGGGGGAAACAGAGAGCACCATACTTGGTGAACTCAAATGCATATAACGAATTTCCCATTGCTTGCAATGTCAATGGTTAATCAAAGTCAAAAGTCACTTCTTTTCTTGCTAATTCCATGCTCCATTTTACTCTGCTTCTTTTACTAAACTCACGGTAAAAAAGACTTGTGATCCTGTAACTAAGGAGGGGGTAAATGGTTTGGTAAATAAATAAATAAATAAAGGAGTAAATGGGATTAGAAGATGCGTCCATTTCAAACCTAACGATGAAAGTGATGAATCATTGTACTGGGACAAGCCTGACTAACTCTTCTTGCTTGCACCACAAGCCATGAGGCTTAACTTCAATCCGCTTTACCTTCTAACATTTTAAGGGTAAATCGAATTTCCAAATTAATACCACTCGCTCCTTTTTCAAGTGCCCGCTCTTGGAAATCGACCAAATGTACTTCATGTGATACACGAGCTAAATGTGAGTTTAACCGAGTCTATGGATTAATCCAATTGAATTAAAGTGAGTTATATTTATGGTCAGTGTGTCGTTAATGAGTCAGTTATGGTGGGTGGGTCTATTTATTTCGCTAAACCCTCTAACTCTATTGCTATATAATGGACATAGCAGCCTCATTCTGATAATTGCCAAGGTGAAAAAAAAAGGAAAGTCGCTATTCCAACTCTTCACTATGTGAGAGTTCTTTCACGCATGGAGCAAAGCTAATGAGAAAAATAGAAGGATTGGCGCCCCCCCTCTCGTTCTCATCATCGCCATTGTATATTTCACAAGCACCATGGAGGAATGTATCACTCAATCTGTTCTTGGTTAACGATTCATGATGCTTTAAAAAGCATGAATACTATTGTGACTTTGATTAATTTTGTAGTGGGATAAAATTTATTTTATATGTTATTGGAGGCAGGTTATTATACCCTCGCTTTGGTTGAATTAACTCTATTGGATTAACCTATTGTAAATTTACTTATCGTCATTTTTTCGAGGTTTTGTTTGTTCTCATAAAATTGCACTTCTTGATCCTTGAGTTTGAATGCTAATCATTATGTTGTGATATGAGATTCAATGGTAATTACTCCTCTCAGTAGTTTAAGATTACCAATAAGGCATTTAACGAGCTCACAATCTTTTTATTACCACGATTCCAAAACATTTTGAGAAAATGTTATAGTCTACAAAAATATTGCAGTACCCATTGATGCTTCACAATCGGCTAATGTAATTTCGGCTCCTTGTAATACGACCAATTACGGGTCAATCAAAATCGAGCGAGAATCTCCACAAAGAGTGGCTCGATTAAATTTCTCTCGAAAAAATACATGTTCGAACACAAGGACACTACCGATTAGGTTATCTGATTGGGTCCTAAAATAAGCGATAGGCTACTCTAATGGGCTATTTAGGTTAAGAGTGCAAAAACAATACAAAATGCATGAATGATTTTTTTATGGGGGTTTCGATGCAATTAGGTTAGATGCAACGGAAAGAGACTAGATGCTACACAATATACAATGCCCATAAACATACGTACAAACACAGTTAAACTCGTGAATTAATGCTATCAAAAAAGTCCAACGGCTCTCCAGATTGTTCTCACTTAACCACTCAATTGATCTCTTAATTCAACGTACCGTTTAACGGAATCAAATTTTATTTCAAGTTCATCTAAGCACCCTATCTCACAATGCAAAATCAAGAATTAATATTTAACATAGATCATCCAAGGTTCCTGATTAAATGCTAATAAAATGATTAAATTGACTGAGCATGTGAATTAGCGCTCAATCAATTAAAGTTAAAGTCCACTAGACCTCTTTGAATTTTAATTCATTTTCAATAAGTCACATTAGATATATAGGTACATAGCATGAAAGAGCACGAAATGATCGTTCAAACAAGATCAATTTCATGAAATTTGAGATTAAGGTGTTCAAGATATTAACCATTAAAGTCAGGGGCATAATTGAAACAAAAAAAACTATAACAAAAAGGTCCAAAGTAAGGTCTAAAAGGTGATAGGCTATCTGATGGGCTATTTAGGTAAAGGGTGCAAAAATAAGGCACAATGCAGGAATGGTTTTTTTGGGGGTTTTCAATGCAAATAAGTTACATGCAATGAAAAGAGACTAGATGTTGCACAATGCATAATGCATACAAACATACATACAAACACAATTAATCTCTTGAATTAATGTTGTCACAATTAAGTCTAATGGATTTCCAAATTATTCTCACTTAACCACTCAATTGATCTTTTAATTCAATGTACCATTTAATGGAATCAAATTTCATTTGAAGTTCATCTAAGCACCCTGTCTAACAATACAAAATCTAAAATTAATAATTAACATAGATCATGCAAGATTTCTGATTAAATGATAATAAAATAAGACAAATCAGGGACTTAATGACATATTAAATTAACTCAACACGTGAATTAGGGCTCAACCAATTAAAATTAAAGGCCTCTAGACCTCTTGAATTTTAATGTATTTTCAATAAGTAACATTAGAGATCTAGGAACGTAGCATGAAAGAGCATGAAATGGTCGTTCAACAAGACACAAAAATTGAGTTTAAGGTGCTCAAGAGATTAACCATCAAAGTAAGGTGCATAATTCAAATAAAAAACATAATATACTATGATAAAGAAGGTCCAAAATAAGATGTACAGTGTAAATAAAGAAGCTGTGTGGACTAAACATGTAATTAATCACGTGCAGGGATAAAATAGAAATAAGAAATAATCGTTGGATCTTATCTTGCAAAATTTCCAGGGCGCCATGCATTGGGCACATGCGTGACCTTTTTGCAATTATCCAGAAGAGAGGCCTAGGTCCTGTAAAAATATCTGCTAACGTGAGAGACAACACATGGGGGATAGGCTCGGCAGGAGAAGCAGGCTTGGGCTATGTGGCATGGCATGGAGGCTCGTACGAAGGCTCAGGGGATCCAAACCGCAAGAATGAAACGTCGCTTCGGTGAGAGGTTTAGAATGGATCCCAACAGTTAGATCAGATCAGAGGGATATGATCCAACAACAATTACTCCTCGTGTTCACCCCCTTCCTTTATGCACGATGGTAGCGTGGCATATCTCTGGTGAGGTCTAGCAGCCTCCTCCGCACTCTAATGATCGACCTAAAGGACCTATTAGGTTCTTGTGAGCCTTACGAAGATGCTGGAAGGGAGATTTGGGGCTTAGGAGGGCTGGAGGTTTCTATCGATGCAGCGTCATCGAAGAAAATGAGCTCGACCGGAGCTCCATGAACATTCCGATCATTGAATCCCTTGGACCCTCCTGCAAGTGTTAGACACCACACAAAACACGATGCAAATCTAATTGGTGCAAGTGAAGGTGAAATGGGGGCTCAGCTGAGGCGTAGGAGAGGAGCGCAAATGGGTCACCGTCCTTTTGCGAGGGTTGTAATGGTTCGAGATGGAGATAGTGATAAGGAAGCAGAGGAGGAAGGGAGATGAGTGTGCGAAGGTGGTCGGAGAATGGCGAAGATGTGTAGGTACTCATGTTATGAAGAGGGTGCATGAACGTGCTCTGAAAATATGAGAAAAACAAAGATAAAGAAGAAAATGCTTACCTGAAGAAGAAAGTGGACATTGATAAGAATGAAGAAGTGTGATACGGGTCTACGATGGAGTAGACGAGCTGCAGATCATCGCTCAAAGACATGGCTATGGACTGAGCTCTAATAGCTCTAGGATAGGGTTGTGACAAAGCTGATATAGCCTTGGATCACGCCGGCAACTTCTCCTCTGTCGTCGTGCTCAATCTGGCACTTTAGCTGTCACCTAAGTGAAGATGTGGCTAGGAGGTTTTGCTCTATAATGTCATGTCGGATCGAATTACGTCGGATGAGGGGTATTTGAAGAAGACTAGGGAGAGATTGCAGGTGATGGGCATGGGAGTTTAACCATCTCCGATGACCACGGTTGGAGGAGAGTAAGGGACATGTGGCATGCGAAGAAGGGGGTAGTTTGGACTACCGATAAAAGATGGAATGAGATGGAGAGGATGAGTGAGGTCATCAGGAAAAAGGGTCAAACTGGAGCAGTTGGTGAGTGAGTGTCGTGTGGGGATGGACAGTTAGAGGTTGACAACATCAGGGATCGGTTGGATCTAGTGATTCAACAACTGATGGAAAGGCACAAAAGAATGAGTATGATGAGATCTGATGATCTCATCAGACGGTTGGGAGGCATGGCGCTGATGGAGGGCCCTGATTGAATCAATCATGGGCGACCAGATGACTAAGAAGATGTGGGACTGGTAGAGGAGGGGCGGGCCACGTGGGCATCCATGGAGGCGCCAAGTGGTCATGTGAGAAAAAAAAGAAAAAATGAAAATCAAAGATAAATACAAATAAAATATCTACAAGACTCAAATGAAAAAATGTTCAACATGAAAGCGATGGATCTTTGAGATCTACGACTTTTGTGTAGAATCCAAAGTAAAAATGTAATATATTTACAAGATATAGTTTTTGCAAGTATTTTAAGTAATTAAAAATATTTATTTTCATTGATTTTGTTATATTATTTTTTGGTATTTTTATTTATAAATAATTGTAAAACAAATATGTATATTAAACTAATTTTATGGTGTTTTTATAATAAGAAAATATCGGAAATAAATAAAATATAGTAGTGTTATTTATGTAAACATACTTATGTATATTTAATTACAAGAAGTCAGATGTTAATGTTGGTGAATTAATGACGAGTATTATTTGATAGTTTAAGTAAGAGCAAATAATAAGATGATAAGTCATGGACTTATCACACATTCCGATATTACACGTGTACCCTTATATTACACTAACAAAGGGTGATAATGTGAATTTTGTAAAATAAAGGCAGCAATTGCAACAAAGTTAAGGACATAAGTGTTGTTGCAAAACTTAGAATAGCACATGTACAAAAATACCTTGAAAATTTATTTAAATATCTACAAAACCTATTGTAACCTTCCATTACCTGCCATTAAAGGTGTTTGTGTAATCAAGCTTCGTTGCATGAATGAGGTTCATGTGCATATCCGATGCATATCTCACATTAGTGAGCGCTAATGATACTCCGTTGGTATTTATCATCACAACATCTCCAATGCCAACAACTTGAGAAAAAGAACAATTTTTCATCTTCAATTTGCCAAAGTCAACAAGTGTATATGAGAGAAAAGTAGTCTCTATGAGGTGTAGCATGCAATGATGAACCACTATCAACAAGATAAGAAGTACATGCAACAATCACCATCTCCTCATCACAGACAATGAGGACCCCATGCTATGTAGTGACAACAGTATTTGTATTCTTCTTTTTTAGCTTGTACCCTCCATTTTGTTATCTCTCTTGAGTTGAGAGCAACGCTTTTTTATGCGCCCTTTTTTTCTTAGAATAGTTGTACTCCATGTTCTTGTATCTGCATCTTGATTTACTTATGACGATGTTCCCTTACCCGTCATTCTTGGATATGCTCGTCCTCCAATTCTCTTCAATGAGAATGCCAAACTTAACCATCTCTAGAGATAATCCCATCCACAAATAAAGTTCACGAGTGAGAGTCTAAAAGCTTCCCAAGAATCATACAAAGTAGCAAGTAACAACAATGACAAAACCTCAGCTTTAAAATTGATGCTCGTGTCTAGTAATTGGCTAATGATTCCTGAGAAATCAATTAGACACTTAGCTTCCCTCCCCAAACATCAAGTTCACAAATCTATTGAGAAGAAATAATTTGCTACTTTCCATCTCGGAGGCAAGTAGATTTTCTAACATCAACCATAGGCTTCGAGCATGACTCTTACCTTGAGTGCAGTTGCAAACATATTCATGAATAAACCATTTAATTAAACCAAAAACTTTTCCAGGCTCAAAATATCACTCCTCCTCAAATTTGGCTTTGTGTTTTTGGGTGGAGATTACCAAAAGATGCATATCCTTCACAATAACAATAACAAGTTATAATATCACTCTGTCGGGAACTAGTTCCCTCAATATTGGGAAGCGTGTTCATCAACCATGCGAATAAAAAATATGAATGGTACGAAAACATCAAACAATAAAAACAATAAGCAATCGCATTCAAAACCATAATAACAAAATATATTTAACGTGGAAATCCCTAAAATTGAATGGAGAAAGAATCATGAGGTCAACTCGATCGAACTTCTCTACTGTACTCAGTGATAAAAGTTATTTTCCCTTGAGGCCACACAAAGCCAAAATCTTCTCAATGTTGTATCAGCAAAGTTCACAACCAAATCAAGTTAAAAGAGGGAAATGGAGAAATGTCGTAAGGGGTGGGGCTACCCAAGCTAGATCTCTAGTTCCTATTGCAAGAGATCATTCCCTTTTGTCACCACTACAGGGTATCCAACAGTGATGCATACCACAATCTAATGAGACGAGGGACGGAGGAGTAGAACAAAGCAACATCCCTAACCTCTCAACCAATGGTTGCAACCGAAGAAAAAATGGGGTGTTCCTCTTGATTTTGTCCACTAGAATCCAAAGAAAGGTTGTACAATTTTATTGTCCCAACGAAGAGGCTTTTGTAACCATGCCTTTAAATGGGTTGGAAAACACGGGCTAACGATTGTCGATTTCCTTGTGTTAGAATGTCAAAGTTGTTGTAGTTCAAAAATTGAGGTTCATTCAAAACCACACAAATATTTCGGCGAAGAAGCATAGTTGTTGTTTATTTAACCTGGGAAATCCCCATGGTCGACTCAAGGAGACTAGCCTATCTAGTGATCTTAGGGTCAATAATTGATTAAATCACGGATCTAGCTCCATTAGATCGACTTGGCGAATGCATTATTTTTTCATAATTTTATGCAAGTTAGAATGCAAGAAAATGAATGTAATGGAATATACAAAGATGAACAAAATGATCCTAAATTCTATGTTATCTTGAGCTAAGGATGAAGAAAAAATAATCTTTAAATTAATAGGCAAGTGATTCACCCAATTCAATTTAATCAATGATTGTGTTCAAATATCTAGGCCCTTAAGACAATGAATTCACCTACAGCCTCAAAAAAGGGAATACATTTCCTAAAATCATGGCATTAACCCTACCATAAAATTCTAAATGGTTATGGCTTGAATTGGCCTACTTATTTGCAATAAATGGAAAAGTGTACTATTTTTAGAAAATTAAACATGCTAAGCAGATCCAGAAATTTTTTGATTAACATTAATTTTTCAACGAGTTTCATCAGAGCATACACTGTGTCATCGGATAGAGCATTAAACAAACTTTAATCAAGACCAATTTCACTTGATTTGGAGTTATGTAGCTCAAGATATTCATACAATGGTCATGAAGCATAAATGTAATATAAACATAATTATAATTAATTTTAAAACTAAGAAAATATCTTATCTAAAAATAAAATAATTTGAAGGGTGTTTAACGTTGTTTTCACAACAAGCAACTCCTTCTTTACAGTACGGAGAAAGCATAGGTGCACATTTCCATGGCGATTCGTGTGTCAGTCGACATACAAGAACATGATGTAGATGTAGAAACTTGGGGGGTGTTGCAAATTACCCAACACATGCCTCCTGCTGATGGGCGAGGCTCAAGCGAAGGTTGAGGTGTTGTTTCACGTGGTGAACGTTGGCGATGCAGACGAGACTAGGTGGAACCAAGTCTACCGGCATGGTAGGTAGGCTTGGAAAGGGACCTCGCCCGTCAAATAGTTTGATCTTACGTCATATATCTGAGCAACGATGGATGGAGATGATGGCTCCTGGAATGGCGATCAAACGGTTGTGCATGGCACTCAAGGGGATCATTAGATCATGCCAAAGGCTAGATCCAATGACAGTTGTACATCCTCCTCCTCCGTGTAAGATGGTGTTGAGACATATCTCAAACAAACTCCTCTAAGCTCCTCCCTACCATGGTGTCGTTGCTAAGGGATCGATCACTCGAGACGAACTTGATGAAAGTGTCGGTGGCATGGTAGTGGTGCTTGGGGGCTTGTGGTGACGTGGCGATGGTGGCTCGTCGGAATCGGAGGCCGAGACATGGACCAAAGTAGGTATTGAGTATTCAATCAACGAGGCAAAAGGGGCACTTATCGGGTTAGCGATGTGAGAGAAAGTGAAATGGAGGTCCAACTAATGTGGAGGGATTGGGTTCTGTTGGGTTCTTTCTATCGTGCAAGGAGGAAGATGGCCATAGTGGGGGGAGAATTTGGAGAAGGGGATGCACAAGGGTGAGGGATGTATAATGGAGGTGGTGAGGTGGTCTGGTTGTCTAGAGACTAGTCCGAGATGGTGAATGAAATGGATACATTAAAAGAGGGGCAAAGTGGGGATCTACCTGACGAAGATGTAAGAACTGCCAGGGTGAAGAAGCATTGGATCCCCCTCTTAGATCCTCGCTCGATGCGGCAATGACCCAGAGCTCGAGCAGTAGTTGGAGTAGCATTGAGACGATGGCCGAGCACCACCAGATCTCACCAGAGATAATGCCGTCGTCGCTCAACCCTAGATGCTCGAAACTGTTACTTAGAGCGTAGGGGACATCTCACGTGAAGGTGGATAGGGAGTGAGGAGGCTGCAATGATTGTTCTGTTCGATTGAATGATGAGTGGGTCGACGGCTTAGGATTGGGTGGGATGAGTGTGTGCACATGGCGAACTCAGGTGAATGGACTGGTGTGAGAGAGGATGCATGGAGAGTCATCTGGTGGAAAGAGATCGACGAAATTATGAGTGGAGGTGTAGGGAGAAAGGCTCAAAGACATGTCATCACATGTGGGAAATGTGGGAGAGAGAAGAGGCTGTCGGTAGATGACGACCCAAAGCCATGACCTAGCGATCCAATGGCTCAGATGGAAGTGGTCAGCGGTGGGTCAATGAGGAAGGGGATCGTTGGGTCAGATGATCCGATGGTCCAGATCAAGAGGTGTGACACACACATGCATCATAAAATAAGTGATCTAATGGCTCTAGCTGCAGCATGAGCGGTTGATCAAGGACTATTAGATCAAGTGATCCAACGACCCGGAGGAGGGCGGGGCTATATAAAGGATCGAGCCACATGGTGGTGCACCTAGGGGCACCCGTGTAGCCCAATGAGAAAATTCAAAAAGAAAAAATAAAAGAAATTTAAAATAATAGTAAATGGACAATGAAAAAGTGTTCAACATGAAAGTTGTTCATCTCAACGAAATATATAACTTTAATGAAGGACCCAAAATCAAAACACCTCATATGTACATATTAATATCTTTGTAGGCATTCTAAATACATAAAAATGCCATTTTTTAGGTTTTGACACTTTATTTTTTTTTAAAATTTTGGACTATATTTACAACATGCATTTTACATTAATTTTAGAAAAATTTAATCTTTTATAAACAAAGAGGAAAATGAGCAAAAATGTAAAAATAGTATACAAGGAAGAATATGGTTATATTAATGGATTTTTGTCAGTTGTGACCCTATAAGACATTATAATACCAATTATACTCCTCTATTTTTTGAAATATTAGTTGTACCCCTACGTTCTTGTGAAATTCATAGTTCTTCCCTCTTGTAAAGATAAAGGGTATAAATGATATTATAAAAGGCAGAACTCCGAATTTCGCAAGAGGGTAGGGACATAACTGATATTCCAGAAAAGGAAGGGGCATAACTGATATTGCAATATCTTAGAGTAGCACAACCGATAAAAATCCCATATCAACATACAATAATTAGCCATATATGTGTATGCACTTTTAGAGCAAAAAGTATATGTACACAACGCACAATGTTTATTTTGGCATTAAAGGATTTACTGATTCTAATTGCATTGAGAATTGAGCTAAGATCAAGAAAAAAGTTAGGCCCAACAACATGATCAAAATGCTCTTTCTCCATCTCGTATAAATCTTGATCTTCGATCGGATTTTCTATCATAAGGAAAATAAATTTTAGTATGGAAACAACATAAACAGTATTCTCGATGAGATGACCTCGAAATTGTAATAGACATATTTGATTGCAGGTGCTTGACGATTAGAGTGGAATATTTATTAATAATATGAAGACACTTTTTTTCTATTTTCATCACGTAGAACGAAAGCGTGGGATGATTATTTTGATAGAGGCTAAAGTTAAATTAATTATGAAATTGATATATATTTTAAGCCGTTGGATATAAAATGGGTTCAATGGGGTTGCCCCCATGAGGTAGCCAACATGGTCGTTGTCACAGGGTCAAAATCCCGCTATCAATTTAGACCGATCCTTTGCGACGTTAGCTAACCCGTAGCTAACCAGCCTTCTCGAGTAGAACGGTCACATACACGCTCCAACTCTTCTCTATACTCCTACTTGCTAATACACCGACGCTTAGACACAAGCAGAAGCTCGACTCTATGGATCGCTTAAGAATTCTACAAAGCAATCACACGAGCACGGGCACAAAGCTCTTCTCTTTATTAGAAGGGGAACTCTCTCTGGAGTGGGTGGACACTCTGTGTGTGTATACTGTGTGATGTTTCTCCCTTCTAACGTACGGTTGAGCCTCCAGATTCCCGTGGATAACCTCGTAATATCCACGCATTTTCGGACTCCTCCTGAAGTCCAACTCTATCGATCATTCTCAAGCATCAAGCTACCGTATCTGCGCGATCATTCTCGATCACGGAATTTGGGGGTGTAACAAGCCTCCCCCACCTGAAGAATCGGTTGTCCTCAACCGAGCATTCCCTCTTCAGCTGGCATCTCGTCACGATCCTACATCCTCTACACACCTCCTGATGTGGCTCAATTGGAAGGGTGGTGCAAGTGTGCACCGCCTCCCTTCCTACACTTGGTCTTCTCACGAACCACGTCCCTTCATGACTTGGTCTTCAACGTGAAAAGTGGAGCTTCCTTTCAGCTCCCATTTTTGATGTATCTTTCCAGGATACCGCAACTCCATCGTTGGTGTGTGGCAGCTCCAGCTCCACATGTGGAGTTCTCACCTCCACGCTCGCTCGTTGACGATCCCGATCGTTCCCTGTAGGCATCCTCACATCCTGAGAAATGAGCACCTCCCGCGCTCTGAGCGTCTTTGGTATCTTGCCTCCTGCAAGATCATTAGTGGTGTGGTTCGTCACCACTCCATCTCCATAAACATGTAACTTCTTGCCCATGGTGCATCGCCCTCCAAAGCTCTGCCTTGTCTTCTCATGCACGAATGTTCTCCTATCCGTGGCTTTGGTTGTGTGCCTCCTACCCACATGTTGGTGCCCAACATGCACCTGCGCACTCCTGTGCCCAACATGCACCTGCGCACTCCTTGACGCCTCCAAAGCTCTTTGTTGTGGAGTTCCCTCCCTCCACCAAATTCGAAGCTCCAGCTCGAAGTGTCGTGAGACGTACTTTGCGCATAGCACCAATTGCTCCCAAGCGTACCTCACGTTCTTCCTCCTCCTCCTCATCCGCACGAAGAGAGTTCAGCTTCTCCTTCTTTGGGCACTCCCACGCCCGATGCGGTCCGTCGCATATGAAGCACCCCTTGCTCTTGGGTTGCTCCCTTCTCTTGGAGTACTCTCGTTCCTCCATTGGTGGATCATGTGTAACGCCTTTGCCCTTGTCCTTCGACCGCGCCTTCTGCTTGCTGGTGAACTCCTTCTCTCCAGCATTGTAGCATGGTTGGGCAGTGTAGTCAACCAACGCATCCGCCACACGATCGTTGAATTCAGGTCCTTCACTCCCTGCCTCCGCAGTTCAGCTTGCGCCCAGCTCTGCAACCTGATTGTGAAGTTGAACAACTTGTCCTCCTCGGACATCCCCTTGATGTCCAACAGCAAAGACGTAAACTGCTTCACGTACTGTGCCTGTTTGCTTTAGGCATCGAAAAGCCTCTCGTGCGTCCACGTAGTGTTCTTCGGCAGGAACTGCTCCTTCAGCTATGTGACTAGATCATCCCATCTGGATATCCTCGGTCTCGCCTCATCTACTGCACGGCTCCTCCACCGTAACTTGGCATCACTTGACATGTACATCGATGCCAAGCTTAATTTCTCGACTTCCGTCGTCTTGATCACCTCGAAATACACTTCCATATCCCATAGGAAGTTTTCTAAATCCTTGGCACTCCACGTACCTGTAAAAGGATTTGGGTTATGGTACCTTGCGTTGCTGCACCTCTGTGGAGCCTCCGTTATCCGCCAACGCCTTCTTGATGAGGGAAAACTCACTGCGTAGATCCTCCATCATCGTGCTGGACGCCTTCAGTTTGTCCTCTAAGGACTTGATCTGCTCCACCGAGCGTTGTTGGGTCTCGTCCTCAACATCCGATCCTTATGAAGAACGATCATCCAAGACGGCGATGCGATGGGCATGAGTCCCTATAGTGGACTCCACTTCTGCCATCGTCTGCTCCAGTGCTGTTATGCAATCGGTAACACCCACCATTTTCGTTCTGCTGATTGAAGATGAACTTGCACCAACAAGTATCCTCGGTTACCGCGATCGACTACACCGACAATCGCTCGTAGTTTTGCCCGCTTTTCTTGACACCAACCATGCTCTGTGATCTGCTCCTTATTCTAATATCAATTCGTGCCAACGAATTGTACCACGAACCATGCTCTGATACCAACTCGTACCAACGATTGGTATTGCCTTCAGCTATGATACCAACTGTCAAAGGGTCAAAATCCCGCTATCGATTTAGACCGATCCTGTACGGTGTTAGCTAACCCGTAGCTAACCAACCTTCCCGAGTAGAACGGTCACGGACGCGCTCCAACTCTTCTCGATACTCCTATTTGCTAACGCACCGACGCTCAGACACAAGCAGAAGCTCAACTCTATGGATCGCTCAAGAACACTCTCAAGAACACGCTTAAAAACCCTCAAGAACTCTACCAAGCAATCACACGAGCACGTGCACAAAGCTCTTCTCTTTATTAGAAGGGGAACTCTCTATGGATTGGGTGGACACTCTGTGTGTGTACACTGTGTGATGTTTCTCCCCTGTAACGTACGGTTGAGCCTCCAAACTCCCGTGGATAACCTCCGTAATATCCACGCATTTTCGGACTCCTCCTGAAGTCCAGCTCTATCGATCATTCTCGAGCATCCATGATCCAGCTACCGTGTCTGCACGATCATCCTCGATCGCGGAATTTGAGGATGTAACAACTGTCCCCTCCTTATTTTCGTGCATTTTTTTATTTTTTTTGCAAAATATCGCCATATATATTAATCTATATATCCCTCCTACATTCCATTCAAATTTCATTAGAAACAGAGACTCCTATGTCCTCAATCTAGAACATGTGGATTACAACAATGTTTACATCGTTAAAAATACTTGTTTTAGATGGAGGGCATATGAGTCTCTGTTTTTGATGAAATTCGAATGATATATTGAAAGTATATATAGATGAATATACATAGTGATATTTTTCAAAAAAATAAAAAATTTTGCGAAAAATAAAGACATGGACATTGCCCCGAGAGCAACCTCATTTTTTCCATATTAAATTGATTCATTATTTGAAAGCAATTTCTTCTCGGTAGAAATTATGCAAACAAACGAGGCTTTGAGCCCACCTAAGCAAGGAAGGTTACGAACTTACGACTCAGGACTAAGACGTGGGTGGGAGAGAGAGATCGAGAGATGTTCTTCAACGTCTCGCATCGTTACATAACCCCGAATTTAATTTCCTTCCTCTCCTCACGGCAGAGGACCATTCTCTTTCCTCCTCGTTAGGGTTTTTCCAATCCGGCGACCGGTAGATCGGAGGAGCTCGATGAGGAGCTTAATCGGAGTCTTCCTCCTCGTCCTTGTCGTCTCCTCCGCCGCCGATCCCAAGCAGGAGCCCGCGAAGAACAAGTTCAGGGAACGCGAGGCCAGCGACGACGCGCTTGGCTTCCCCAACACGTACGTAACTTCGAGATCAACCCCCGTTCCAATGTCATATTGATCATCTCCTGTCTCTTTCAGGGATGAGGATTCGCTGTTGGATTCCAAGTGCAAACGGCACGTTGAACTCAGATGGCAAACCGAAGTCAGCTCCAGCATCTACGCTACCCCATTGGTTGCCGACATCAACAGGTCTCTCCTATCCGTAAATCTATGCCTTCCCTTTCTTTCTTACTGATGCGTCTATGCTAAGTTTATCTCTTTTCCTTTCGCGAGGCTCCTGAAAAAATTGCATTCAACTCTATTAGTAGAAGTCACAGTCAAGAGCATACGGCAACTTAACATGACGGACCACACTATATCACAATATATACCACGATCGGACACCACACCATTTTGATTAATCCATAAAACCAGCAAAGTTGCCAAGGGACGACTCATTTCTTGCTGGCCTCTGTAGATTGGGTTCGCCAACAAGTTGAAGCATATATCCCACGTTAATTCCCAAGAAATTTCAAACTGCAAACGTCAAATATTTTTCAAAAGCAAAGTAGAAAAGGTAAAAACTTTAAGTATATCTCTTAATAGTTTGGACAATAATCTAGAGAAAAAGATACAAACATATCACAAATTGCAACAAATCTCAAACTTCAAAAGACTATCATGAATGTGAAACTGATATATAAAGATCGAAATGACTATCGGGTCCATGGTAATTTCTTTTTATTCTTAATCAAAATTGATATTTTCAGCATTGCCTTCACCTCCATATTCGGTCATTTCTATCTCATCTCATTCTTCCTCTTCTTTATTGTGTGAAGCAATAGCTCGTACTGAACAAGACCGAGTATGGTTGTTCCAAGTCTTGTTTGTTGCCTAACACATGTGCATCTAACAACTCAGGTTCCCCTTGCCGCAACAGCTCTCTTAATATCAGTTGCGATGGATCTCTCAATATTCTTCCGAATTGTATAGATTATTTCAATATCTTCTAGCATAATATTGATGCATTACACTCCACACAGAGTCCTGAACAAGTGCAGCTTCTTCTGTTGCCAAAAAATACTAAAATAGAAGCATATTTTCAATAGAATTGCTATGATGAAGTATGGGGGATATAATATGTCAACAATACCTAGAATCAATATAAATAGTATATATATATATATATCTGTTAAGACGTAACTTTAATCAATTTTTTTGCTCACATTCCTTCAATTTTTGTTCGCAAACCTGATATCAATGTGCTCAGGTAACACCTATATTTCATCTAAAAATTGAAAAATTACAATAAGTGCCCTTCATGGGGATATACGTGAAACTTGAAAATTCAAAGACACTGAAAATTTCCTGAACTTGAGCTGCATATATTGCCAGGCTTCCTGCATCTTATTCGCTTGTATGTCGCAATTGCCCAACTCCGAATGCAATCTTTATGGCTTAGGTCGGACTTTAAAACATCATCTTGAACATCACAAGCTTGAAAGAAGTCTTGCTTTCTCCAGTCTCAAATAACAAATAGCGAAGTAGAAAGATTCATGGGATCCATCAAATCCAGTGTCTTGCTTCTAAACAGCAAGATCATGAATCACAAACAGTTCCCATTGACCAAAAAAGATTGATCTTGAGTTATCACTCAACTTCTGAAAGTTGACCTCCAAAATTTAGCTCAACAGTAAATGCAACGACCATCCACTGTGCACGTCCACAGATGTGTGCTCCTCCTCAAATTCTCGCCAAGGACCTTAATCACATATTCCTTTTCAATTTGTCCGAAATGTATCAAGAAACTCGCATATCTTCCCTGCTGTCTTCTTATATGTCGATGCATCGGTTGATTCTACATATATCGTCCTTGAAACATATCAAAGATGCTTTTGTTTCTTATCCGTCCATTCATAATAAATAATAGAGTTCATGAGAAGCGGAAAATTGGTTGTCAAATGGTTGTACTTTCACTGAAGCAGTTTTATTTTCCTTTTTCTTCCAGTGATGGAAAACTTGAAGTAGTCATACCTTCATTTGTCCACTATCTAGAAGTTCTCGAAGGGGCTGATGGTGATAAACTGGCAGGTACTTGCCTGTCTTCATTTTAAGATTTTATTTTACTTTATGAACTATTTACGCCGCTTCTGTTGGTATGAAGTATTGTAGCATCTGCAAATGCTTTATGTAGAAACAGATATTGTTTCTACCAAAATGAAGGACAACTATCGTAGTCACTTTAATTAGGTATTGATACATGATATGTTCATGCTTTTCTAAATGGGCAAGCATCTCGATTAGCTATGCAAACACACATTCCTGCACTTCACACCATACCCCATCTACACCAAACAACGGATGCACACAATAGGAAAAAGTTCTGTTCCATGCACATAAATGGCTTTTGATTAGGCCAGCCTCATCTTGAAAGAAATGAGCTGATAAGAATTACAAGTGCTCATGTAAATTTTGACAAGGCTTAACCTATATTTTTTAGTTTAAATCATCCACCGACAAGTATATATTAGTATTTTAGCGGAAAATTCAATGCTAGCATGCATGAGTAGATCACAAAGAAGCTTCATGCATGAGTAGA
Organism: Ottelia alismoides; assembly: GCA_037367405.1. Classification (NCBI taxonomy): domain Eukaryota; kingdom Viridiplantae; phylum Streptophyta; class Magnoliopsida; order Alismatales; family Hydrocharitaceae; genus Ottelia; species Ottelia alismoides. Next base: position 284,941 of record JAZKJV010009036.1, on the reverse strand, counting down.
TCGCAAATAAGCTTACTGTGGTTGGGACATAAGCACAATCCCCTTTTTTTTATAATTTGATGTAAATCAAAGAAGGAAAGACTCATCGAAACACGAGGTTTTGGGGAGGATAAAGTATGGAGATGCGTGTGAGAGGAGGAAAAAAAGGTGGAGACCCCGGTCTAAATATAACTCAATTAAGTTTCCTAAACAATGCATACCAATCCCTTTATAGAGGAGTATAATTAAAATAAATAAATAATTAAAATTCTCACAATTCTAGCAACTTTGTCCTAACCGTTAAAATGACTCAACTTCAAAGTTCTTTTCAAACGAAGAGTCATTATATTAATTGCAGTAACAATGATTTATACATAGCAAAGGGAATGTTTGTAATGTCCCAAGAACCTTGAATGTCATTGTTCTTACAATAAGCAGTACGGTTGTCTGCATGAATCACATTCTAATGGCTTTGGAAAGTTAATTGTATGTTGTGGAGATGGTTTAATTGCTTTTGGTATGTCTCTATTCTTCTTATCTTCCAATCTGATTGGTAGAACAATTTTATTTGATCCACCACGCTCTTGAAATTTGAAATTATGCATATAAGGTAGTCACTATAATTTACGCCATGGCTCGTAATGTCGGCGAAATTCGCCGATATTGATTTCGCCAAGCCATCAAAATTCCAGCAAAATGGCACGATTCTCCCAACCTCCTCTGCCTTTTTGTAGCTTGCTGCATTGATTTGGGGTCGATTTCAACGATATGTCATCGACACGTTGCCGATATGTCATTTTGCTGGGCCATCGAAATGCTGACAAAATTGACATTTTGGGCCATGATTGGAACACCATTATAAGGCGTAAGTGATTGTAGAGAGCTCTGCTTCCATATCTGATGTGTCCATGATGGAAGTGACAATATGACCTCTAAGAAATTAACCCTAGAATCGAGGGTGACAATGCCACAAAAAGAAGTCTTTTTAGAGAAAACCACATCCACCTTAAGGTATGTGTTGTAATTCTGATATCGACCATTAACTTGAGTATGCCCATCCCTCGAAGAAGACCTCGGAGATCAATTTGGGGTTGTGGTCCAAGGAGGATTGAGTAGATTGATCTTTCGATTCATATGCTTAAAATTACGTCTAGCTATCCAAAATCGGCGAATAGAGAGCTCCCCATCTTGAAGTACACTAGGGAATGAGTATTAGACATATATAGAGAGAAAATAAAGTCTACAATGCCTTATGTTAGTGCATCCGTCCTGATTCTTAGGTTTAACCAAGCCACCCTAGCAATTGTACCCTCCGCAAAGAGATGTTGCTGGTTTTCTAAGTGATGTCCATAAATCGAACAGCTTGCATCATAGTTCAACATTGTTTGTTTTACCATTGCTCCTAAGGAGATGTAAAAGGCTATCAATATCCAAAAGAATGGTTTGATTTTGGGCGACACATCCTTTGCTTGCCATATTGCTTTGCAAAAGGAAATGTGTTGAGATTGAAAGGTTCTTCACTGTTGCAAGTAGCTGAATAGGCAGAGTTGATGGTGCATGTTCCTTTAGAATGGGATTTCTATATTAATTCGTTAGCAGCTGTCATGTTTGGTTTCAAGAAAAAAATGATCAGGAATGTTGTCCCATAATTAAGGATGCAAATGGTTACGAATATATCCGTATCCTTACGAATATATCCGTATCCTATCCATCATCGTATCCGTTTTATACAGAGTTTGACATCCGTATCCGTATCTGTTTTAAAGTGGATACGGATGTGGATATCCATTTGATATCCGCCAACATTCGTATCCGTATCCGTATATCCGTTTTCGTAACCATATATAACATAATTCTATACCTTTTTTAACCATATTTGTACAATTTTTATGATACAAACACATTTAGTTAACTTACATCACGTGTTTTCCATCCAATTCGTATATATTTAAGTCGATTCTATAGAGTATTTCTAACACTACTCGTATGCGATCTGTATCTATTTTACATCCGTATCAGTTTTTTAAAGATATAGTAAGACGGTTTTTATATCCGTCAATGTCTATATCTGCATCTGTATTCGTATTCAAAAACGAACAAGGATACAGTTATACCTATATCCATATCCGTATCCGTCCGTTTGCATCCCTACCCAGAGTAGTTGATGCAATTAACGACATTCTACGTACCCGAGTCATTCATACCCATAAATCTTAGTGATGAGGAGTAGATAGGGAGGGTGAGAGGAAATATGTAGAAATGCGCAGCTGCATGAGGGGAGAGACGAAAAGAGATTCTATTTTTTATAGCTTGAACTATCCCTAAAGAGGATTACCATTTCTTTTATATACGGGGGGAGGAATTACAAAATAAAATAAAAAAGGAAATTATCTCTACTTAACCTAAGTTAACTCCCTAAATTACTCAACCCAATAGCCAATTGGAGATCATATGCGATCTCCTTATTTAATTGATCCCTAGATTTACCTTAATTCTCAAATAACATAGCTGATTCGATTCAATTTATCTCCCACTTAATTGCTTGATCATCAGTTGCAACATGTGGTAGATTGGTTTCAAGTTGATCCGATAAATTGTTAACCTTTTTCCCATCCTCATTTATCTTTTGTATTTTTTGAGGAGGGGGTTTAGTTGCAAATTTCGTATCCATTCTATTGTACTCTCCTTTGCCCTTTGATGCAATTGAGAGGTGAAGAAGATGCACGACATGGCTCGTGAGATGCGGAAGGGGAGCGAGTCGAGAAGAGAAACCTAGAAAATGAATGAGAAAGGGAGGATAATGGCGGAGGCACTCTCCAAACACAAGTTCAATGTACAGCATAACTTGTCTTCTACTTGCACCCAATTGGGTCGGAGGATCAAATTGATTATATAAACATGAGTTTAATTAGTTGATTAATTAATGAACAAGGAACATTATTATCTAGATGAGTAAATAGATTGTTCTTAATATGTTATAACCCCTTTATATAGGGAGCACTGACTAAAAAAATAAGGAAAATAAAATTTGACCACTTAACAAATCCTACTTGCCCTCCTAAATGGTCCTATATTATCTGTGATCTTGGAGGTAGAATTGGTGCTAGCATAACGATTGAGTCTTGTATCGTTGGAGAAGGTGGCGGTGTTTGCATAATGGTGGTGGCAATGCTGGTGGGGATTGAGGTGGCAGTGTTGGTGCTGGTGATGATGATGTATTTAATGGTAGTGGTTTTGGCACAACGATAAAGAGTTGTTTTGGAGAGGGTGAGGGTGTTGTCGGGGGTGGAGGCGATGTCCGTGGAGGTTTGATGGCGATTTCCATGGAAGATTCGATCTCACCTTCAGATTCGGCATCACATGTTCATGTTGTTTCAAAGGTTGTAAAATCCTCAGACCCCGTATTAACTTCATCATGTCTCGTAGATCTGAACAAATTTGGAGCATCTTTGAAAGTGCTTATTCAATTCAACCTCTGCACATATTTGATGACCTTTTGAACGAAACTCTTTCAATCAGTACTTCTTTGAATACCTTGAAGGATTATTAGATCATTAAAATAATCTATATGCCATGCTTTGGTATTAATTAATGCATAAAAAGAATTTTGGTGGTGAGAACATTTTACGGAAGATTAAGAAATAGGGTGAATGGGAGGAAGAAGGTAGAAATGCGACAGTTGTGTGGGATTTTTGGGAAGAAACATCAGAGACGCGTGAGGGGATAGATGGGAAGAAGAGGAAAACAAATGAGACAACTCCAATTTTTCTATAAATTGAATGGTCCCTAAATGATGACTACCATCTTCTTTATCTAGGAGGTTGGGACTACAACATAACAATACTGAGAACCTTTCCCCACATTTAAGTAGTGTCAGTGGGACTACAACATAAAATAACAAAAAAAAAGAAAATGATCAATTTTAACCAATACCAGTTTGACTCCGTAAACTACTCAACCCAAGAACCTATAAGATATTACATGTGATCTCTTTATTTAAAATAAAAATCAAAATTACGATGAACTCAGATTTGACAAAATACCAACTAAGCCTTGCCCTAATTAATTAGGGATTCAAATTGGATGGAATTAAAATGATGACAAACACCAATTTAGTTGATATCTAATTTTGTGCCCTAATTCCCATATTCCACTCTGCATCAACCTGCATCATCTCGAGACAACAATGCAAATGACCACTAGATATCCACTCATGGCCCACACCTCCGTACCCCAAGCACTTTGATCGGGTCCTCACAATCCTTCACAAGGTGACGGCTTTCACCGCATTGAATAGAATGAAGTCACCTCCCCCACTGCAGTAAACGCTTGGAGACCTGACACGACTATACCCCTAAGGCCTTAGACCGATGCTTTCTACCTCTATCTCCTTGCTTCATTTCCAACTGGCCCCTTTCTCTCCAATCCTCCAATGCCTTTCCATCACTTACGCAGTCAGCCTAAATATTGAAGAGCTCATGTGCCTACTATTTTGTGCTTCATGTAAAGTTTCTTAGTAGTCGAGTTTCTAAAGGGATTGTTCTGCACTTGGAACATCATATTTGATTTTAAGATTATCGAAAACCACTTACGGTTATGATCAAGGGTTTAATTTGTAATCATGGCTTCTCAAGCCGACCCATAGAAAGGAATGATATTAAGGGTTTAACTTGTAATCATGGCTTCTCAAGTCGACCCATAGAAAGAAATGATATTAATGTGGATGTATATTGCTTGTGAATGGTAAGCAAGGCAAGTGAATATTAGATTCAAATTCGGTCATAAAAATTCATGAGCTAATGTAAATTATGTAATTTTGTAATTCAGTTCATCAACTATTTTTGACAAACTGAAGTCGGACCAAATTTTCCTCAAATTCTTCATAATTTTACCATATCTACAACGACAACAACAAAGCCTTTTCCCATAATAAGTAGGGTCGGCTGCATGGATTCTTTGCCTCCATTAAGATCTATCTTGGGTCATTCTCGAGCTTAGATCTAAAAAACTAAGATCCCTTCGTATAGTCTCATTCCAACACTTCTTGAACCTTCCTCACCCTCTTTTAGCTGGCTCAACATTCCAAAACTCGCATCTTCTCACCGGGCGTCAGCTAGCCTATTTTGCAAAGGCCAAACCACCTTAAGCATTTTTCTCGCATCTTATCCTCGATCGGAGTTACACCAACTTTTCTTCTAATGGCATCATCCCGAATCCGACCTTTACGTGTGTGTCCACACATCCACCTTAGCATTTTTGTTTCTGCTACTGGCATTCGCTGCACATGTCTACGGGTCACATGCCAACATTCAGATCCATAGAGCATAGCAGGCCTCACATCTGCTTTATAAAACTTTCCTTTGATTTTCAAAGGAATTTTCTTATCACAGAGAACAATAGAGGTCCTCTCCATTTTAGCCAACCTGCATTTATTCTATTTGTAACATCTCCATCAATTTCTCCATCATGTTGCAAAATAAATCTCAAGTATCTAAAAGTATCTTTCTTCTGAATGTTATCATCATCAATCTTAACCCCGATTCCTTTACCATTGCTTCCATCTAAAGTACACTCCATATATTCAGTCTTAGCCCTACTTATACGAAATCCTTAAATCTCCAATGCATTACATGCCTCATGCTTCTCATTTACTCCATCTCTAATCTCATCAATCAATACACTATTATCAGCAAATTACATACACCAAGGTATCTCATCCGGAATGTGACTTGTCATTTCATCCATAATCAAAGTAAAAAGGAATGGACTCAAAGTTGAACCTTGTTGTAGACCAATGTTGATGTCAAAATAGTCAGTCTTCCCAGTCTGTATCCTTACACAAGATGAAGTCCCTATCATACATATCTTTTGTGAGGTTAATGTATAGGACATGTACTTGTCTCTTCTCCAAATCTCTCTACAATATCTCCCGTGACGGAATCATAAGCCTTCTCTAAATCAATAAAAATCATATGGAGCTTCTTCCTTTTAGCTCTGTAAATCTCCATTGTTCTCCTCAACAAGTGGATGGCTTTCATATTTGGGCGACTTGACATGAATCCCAATTGGTTTTCTTTTACTTTGCAAACTTGCCTCAGCCTTCTTTTTATCACACTCCCAAATTTTCATAATGTGACTCATCAACTTGGTACCTCTGTAATTTGAACAATTTTGTATGTCTCCTTTGTTCTTATAAGGAGGCACCACGCTGCTTCTTCTCCGTTCTTCAAGTATTTTCTTGCTTCGTCAAATAACATTGAATAAATTTGTAAGCCAAGTCAAACCACGCTCACCTTAAACTCTCGAAACTTCTATAGGAATGTCATCAGGTCCTACACTTTTCTCATGTCTCATAACCTTCAAAGCCTCCTCTACTTCTTTCCTTTGTATTCGTTTATAGCTTGCACGATTCAAGTAATTTCTACTACTAGCTAGATTTCCCAAAATGTGATCTCTCTATTTCCTTCCCCAATGAAAAGCTCATGGAAGTATTACTTCCATCTAGTCTCTATATCATTCTGAGCAACAAGCACGTGACCTTCCTCATCCTTTATGCTTATCACTTGAGAAAGATCTTTGGTCTTTTTTTCTCTTGCTTTAGCCAGCTTGAATATACCCTTCTGGCCCTCCTTAGAGTCGAGATTTTTTGTACAAAACTTTATAAGCTTTGATTTAGCTTTGCTAACCACCTTCTTTACTTCCTTCTTCGCTATTTTGTAGTTTGTAACAATTTCATCTGTTCTATCTTTAGACATAGCTTTAAAGCAAGTTTTTTTTAATTTTAAGCTTCTTTTGCACCCCTTTACTCCACCAAGCCTCTTTTTGGCTTGGAGCTCCTCCTTTTGACTCGCCCAACATCTCTTTTGCCACCCTTTGGATACAAGATGCTACCGTCTCCCACATCTCATTTGTACTTCTGTTACAATCCCAAGATAAGTCTTCTAAAACCTTCTCCCTGAAGCTTGATTGCTTCAATTTAAGATTCCACCATCTAGTTCTAGTGATCTTGGAAACCCTTATTTTATTTACTAGCCCTTTTATTTACACATCCATGACTAATAAGCGAAGTTGGATGGTCAGACTCTCTCCTGTGATTACTTTGCAGTCTTGCAATACAACTGATCTCTTCTTCTCAACGCAAAGTGATCTATCTGTGTTCTAGTCGAGCCACTTTTATAAGTAATTAAATGCCCCTCACTCTTCTTGAAGAGAGTATTTGCAATGAAAAGATCATAAGCCGTTATAAAATCCAAAATGACTTGGCCCTCTTCATTTTTATCCCCGAAGGCATGTCCTCCATGAACACTAGTATATCCTGAAGCATCCTTTCCCATATGTCATTAAGATCTCCACCTAAGCAAACCATCTCTGTTTGTGGGATTCCTTACATAATCTTATCCAAATCCTCCCGAAAAGCTTGTTTAATTCTATCATCTAAACCAGTTTGCGGTGCATAAACTGAGATGATATTCAGAATTTCTTCTTCGAGCACCATTTTTAACAAAATAATCCGATCCTCAGATCTTTGCACCTCAACCACACAATCCTTCAAATCCTTATGAACAACCACTCCAACATCATTTCTTCCCTTATCTTTATCCATGACCTCAAATTTCAACGAAATTTGGCTGAATTTCTGTCGAATATCGATATCATGTCGAAATCGAAATTCGACCGAAATGGCCGAATTGATCGAAATATGGGGGCCCTAGTACAAAAAATGATCGAAATGACTGAAATTTCGGTCGAATTTCGACCGAAATTCCGTTTAGGTTGGTCACCGAAATGGTGACCGAAATCGACATTTAGGGCATTGTCTTTACATGAATACCAAAATTTAAAGCCAGTCTTCTCGATCTCCCTTGCTTTCTCTCCAACTCATTTTGTCTCTTGTAGACATAATATCCTAATCTTCCTTCTTTCCATTCTATCAACTATCTACACCGATTTGCCAATCAAAGTACCAATATTCCAACTACTTATCCGCAACTTCCTTTGCAACCTCTTTTATACTAACTTCTTACGACTCAAGAAAATTTATGTCGTAAAAGCTTTCTTAATAATAGACCCAAATGTAGCTCAACACGTCATTGAATCTGATTTATAGTGGGGTATTTCTTACCTGGGTTGGTCCTCAATTTTTTCTTGTATGGTCGTTTCTTCCTTAACTTGCACTCCTACCATTATACACATCCTATTTTTTTCAATTGTTTATCCTTCGTGATTATAACCTCTATAATAGTTAGTTTAATACTATCTTTCGCGTATCCTCAGGACAAATCTTCATATAAATGCATTTTTAGTAATGCTCATGATGCAGCTCTAGTTAGCGTTGAGGTGTTTGAGAAGATTTCAGTAAATCATATGGACATGGGGTATATTAAGCAGAACAGGATATACCCGGCGGAAGTGGTTTAAGAATATGAAATTGTATGACACCTTTTTTGTCCATAAACATGGAGATCACCCTTTTCTATGCATTGAAGAGTATCGAGTATTTTGTTAAAACTCACAATGTCAAGTATTTCATTCTGGTATTTTCCAGGATGGCCTGCATTTCACCAATCGACTGTGCATGCAAGTCCTCTTTTATTTGACATTGATAAAGATGGTACAAGAGAAATAGTTCTAGCTACATACAATGGAGTCATTCAGTTTTTCAGGTAAAAGCTACATGATAGTATGATACTGGTCACACAACAGCATCATTATGTATGGATGTTTTTTTTTAAAAATACATATGAATGTTGCACATGTTTTCCAGGACATCAGGTTATATGATGATCGACAAGCTAGAGGTTCCTCGGCGTAAAGTTCGTAAAAATTGGTATGGAGGCTTGCAGCCAGATCCTGTAGACAGATCACATCCAGATGTTCATGATGAATCTCTAGTCCATGAAGCTTCTGATGCGAATCTAATGTCACGTGGGTTTTGCAACTGACTCAAATCTTTTCGCCATTTCCCCTTGCTATGGATGTGCTTATGCAAGTAAATTTTGGGTTCTGCTAAAACCATAATTTTTTATATGGTTAATTTTAAGAATCTGTCTTTATTTTTGACCAAGAGTCGGGGTCTGAGTGCTGAAAATAGCCTTGTGTAATTAATACTAAAGAAGGTTTAATTTAATAGGCCCAAAGTTGTTTTGCTCTTACCCCTGAATGGCCAGAGCTTTGCACCGGGTTGCCCTATCATTTAATTAAATGTATTTATTTAGCAGAAAACAAGGAAAGAAAGTGAGATTTCGGTAGTTTTGTACAGTTTTTACGCTTAGGATTTGGATGAAAACTAATAAATCATGGGATTTCTAAATTTAGGTGTTTTGCTTTGATAAGCAGGATTTGTGTTTAATGTGAACATGTTTTAGAGGGTTGGGGGGGGGGGGGGGTGAATAACATATTTTAAAAGTTTTTAGCTAATAAAAATGCGAATTAATCATGCCTACACACATATAGGATTTCCTTCCAATAGGACGTGGTTCTCCCTGAGTTCAGGAAGGCCGACCCTTTTTTGTAAAAAATACGATGATTTTAATAGAACACGCATACAATTTGTATTATAATGTGCAGTTTTAATGTTTGTATTGTAACGCGCATTTTTGTATGCGGTTTTGTACTTATAATGCACAACTATAATATAAACTATATACATATTCTACTAAAGTGCTTGTGTTTTATACAACAAGAGACGACCTTCCTGAACTCAGGAAGGAATGCGTCCTATTGGAAGCGCCCTTATATGTATTGCAAACTATTTTTCTGAATATGCCAAGTTCTTGTTTGAGTCTTGGGTAGTTTTTGAAAATGAAAGCGGGTGGTGACCCGTCAAACACATTTTATTAAGATTAAGCTATTTAAAAATGTACTTTTAGTAAATGTAGGGGGTGTGTCCCATCTTTTGACCACCGCTTCTTTTCGAAATAAAGCAATCTTGTTACATAGGTTTACACAGATCCACCCTATACAAGAACTACATCTTGTTCTAAGCTTGGCCTACTTTATTTTTTTTCACTACATAAAACTACTTGTGATGTAGTCCAAAGCCCAACACATCGACGATCACTTAACTTTTCAATGGTTCTTCCACTTAGGATGAAAGACTTTTGCGAAGAACGTTACATTCTTCAAAATAAAGCGGAATACAAGTAAAAAAAATCAGAGTATGAAGGCAACATGAGCTTTTCTTTTGATAAAAGGAGGGTGGAGTTTCGAGATGGAATCCACCTCAAGCTATTATGTCAAAAAGTGATAGTTATATCTAAAGGCAAGACCAGTTCGACACTATGGCCCTATAATGTCCCAGAATCCGTAGTTACTCCTCCGCCGCCGCTGGCGGTGGAGAAGGGGCCTTGGTCGTGGCTTCGAAGCCGGGAAGGGGGAAGGGTGTCGCTTCGATATCCGAGGAACACGTGTCTCTGCATGGCCTCGCTTCGTGGGGCTCGTCCCCGCCATGATGATTTCGTGCGCCCTTTCAGTTCTTTCGTACGTCCTTTCAGCTCTACCTCGTGGACTCATTACATGGATGCTTCTCTTGGTGTTTTGTCTGGTGACGTGGTGGGGAATTGCTCGGGGTTCGTGAGGGATTTCTGCTTTCGGAAGTGGGCGCCCGACCTCTCCATCCAGACTCTTTACTCGGATCCTCAGATGACCCGGCAGCTGGGCGGGTCCTCTTTCGGGCCTCTAAGCGGATCAGTGATGGAGCGGTTTGAGAAGCAGGATCCTTCTCGCGCTCCTTCTACAGCTCGGCCTTTCCCCGCTCTTGGGGTGGTGTTTGCGGGCGCGAATTGGGGGGGGGGTTGTCCCTCGTTTCATGGCTCCTCTTCATCCTCCTCGCGTGTGGTGGGGGAAGTGTTTCTTCAGCAGGGGTTTCCATCCTCCTTTTCTCATCCCCCTGTCTCACCAGATCGGACCGAGAAGCCTTTGGAGATCTCATAGGTTCAGGCGGACTTTGCTGCGGTTGAAGGGGAGTCTGGAAGGAGATCGACGAAGAGGTACATGAGGAGAAACAGATCGCGCTCGCGGGTGGGGGAGGTGCAGACTTGCTCGACCCTGAAAGAGGCGGCTGCTGCTGCTTGTGTGATTCGATCCGGTGGGTGCGTGGAAGGTTCCTCATGAAGGTGCAGTCCTGGAACGTTCGGGGTTTGGGGGAGGCAGACAAGCGTAGAACCTTGGGTGCGAGGTTTGCGGAATGAGGATGCGATGTCATGATGCTTCAGGAAACAAAGCTTAGGGATATGGGGGAAGTGTTTCTTCAGCAGGGGTTTCCGTCCTCCTTTTCTCATCCCCCTGTCTCACCATATCGGCCCGAGAAGCCTTTGGAGATCTCATAGGTTCAGGCGGACTTTGCTGCGGTTGAAGGGGAGTTTAGAAGGAGATCGACGAAGAGGTACATGAGGAGAAACAGATCGCGCTCGCGGGTGGGGGAGGTGCAGACTTGCTCGACCCTGAAAGAGGCGGCGACTGCTGCTGGTGTGATTCGATCCGGTGGGTGCGCGGAAGGTTCCTCATGAAGGTGCTGTCCTGGAACGTTCGGGGTTTGGGGGAGGCAGACAAGCGTAGAACCTTGGGTGCGAGGTTTGCGGAATGGGGATGCGATGTCATGATGCTTCAGGAAACAAAGCTTAGGGATATGGGGGAAGCCTTATGGCGGTCGTTTGGTGCGAGGAGCCTGGATGAGGTCCGTGCTCTGGACGCGGAGGGCTCGGCGAGCCGCCTTCTCATTGCTTGGAGGTCGATGGTCTTCTCCTTCAGTTCAGTTTTCAGGGGAAGTCATGTTATTACTGTGATCCTGACAAGGTTGGATAATTCCTCTCCGATTGCGTTCTCTTGTGCTTACGAGCCATGCCGCTATATTAAAAGAAAGGACCTTTGGAAGGAGCTGATTCAGATTAGTCATCAACTCGTGGGGATCCCTTGGCTGATTGGGGGAGATTTTAATGTAACTTTGCGCTCTTCGGATAGACCCCGTTCGAGGGGGAGTCTGGACCCTGGCTCGCAGGACTTTGCTCAGCTTATTGACTCTCTGGCTCTGGAGGATCTGCATGCGACTGACGTTTTATACACGTGGAGAAACTCCAGCTCGCAATCTTGCGTTGACAGGTTTTTGGCCTCTGAGGAGCTTATGATTGGTTTCCTTCTCTCTTTGGTTTCCTCCTGCCCTCGTTGCTTCTCGGATCACACCCCAATCTTGTGGGATTCGGGAGTTTCATCTTCTTCTAAAGGTTTTTTCAGATACGAGAAATGTTGGCTTTTGGAGGACAACTTCAAGAACTTTGTGGTGGATATTTGAGGTCAGGAGCACGGTGGGGGCCTGCGGTCGTGAGATTTGCTCGGAAGCTTGATCTTTTGCGGAAAAAGTTGTCTATTTACAAAAGAGAGTCGAGGGCTGCTCGGGTGGCGGCCAGAAAGGAGGCGGAGGAGATCATGAGCTCTTTGGATGCTTTGGAGGGGGTTAGGAACCTTAGTGCCGATGAGTTGGCCACCAGGTCCGCTGCCCAGGGGAGGGCGGAGCTGGAGGACCGGGAGCGGGTTGCGGAATGGCGTCAGCGATCCAGGGTCTCGTGGTTGAGGGGGGGGGGGTGATGCCAACACGTCTTACTTCCATTGGGTGGCTAGTGGAAGGAGGCGCTCGAACTTCCTTCGTTCCATTTCGATCGCAAGCAGGCTGGTGGTGGGGGAGGAGGACTTAGGGAGGGAGGTCGTGGATTATTTCAAGGAGCTCTCCTCGAGGCGCATGCCGAGGCGATGGAGGTGGACGGGGGCAGGGGCCCAGATTGTCTCGCCGCTGCTCTGCGGTGACTTGACGAGGGAGGTGACTCTAGAGGAGATTAAGGAGGCCGTTTGGGATCTTAACGCTAATGGGTCACCCAAGGTTGCAAAAGTCGGTAGTCGGTACTCGGTCGGCTGGGTCACTGATTAAGGATTAGTCGGTAGTCGGGTGACTAGTCGGATATAGTCGGACTTTAATCGGCTTTGAATTTTATGATTATTTTAAATATATAACTCATTTTATACATATATTTACATAGATTTTATACATGTTTATACTATCATGATAAAATAAAAGAAGTAACTAAATTTAAGTAAAATATTAAGCATATTATAACAAGTTTTCCTATAAAAACATCAAAACATAAAAAATATGGTATTTGCAAAGCAAAAATTGGTTGACTAGTGTACCTAGTCGGAATTAGTCGGTACTCGGTCGGTCACCCCACTGACTAGACTAGTCGGACCTACTAGTCGGTCCAGTCGGGGGACTTTTACAACACTGGGGTCACCGGGGCCGGACGGGTTCCCGGTGACTTTCTACAAAGATTTTTGGGAGCTGGTGGGGCGAGAGGTTTTGGAGGTCGTTAAATTTTGTGAGGGTAATGCTGGCTTCGACAAAATTAATAGGGCTCTTATTATCTTGTTGCCGAAATTCTCCTCCGCCGAGCGTATTGAGGATTTCCGTCCTATTCTATTTTGAATGGTCTTTATTTGATTGTGGCGAAGGTTTTCACGCATAGGCTGGCCTCGTTGCTTGATGGTATCATTTCCCCGATGCAGGATGCGTTCATACGTGGTCGTCAGATTGCAGATGTTACGGTTTTGGCTTCGGAGATGGTTGCGAGTTGGGCCAGGGAAGGGACTCGCGGTGTGCTGTGGAAAGTCGACTTTGCTAAGGCTTATGACTCTCTCGATTGGAGCTTCATTTGGTCGGTTTTGAGGGCTCGTGGTTTCCTGGAGATTTGGATATCGTGGATGCGCCGCTGTATCTCTACGGCCTCCTTCTCGGTTATGATCAATGGGCGCTTGGTGTTTGATCTTTTCCAGCCGCGGATTGGGGTGCGTCAGGGATGCCCTCTGGCGCCCCTTCTATTTGTGGTGGCGGTTGATGTGCTTGCTCGGATGACGGCTCGTGTGGTTGATAGTGGTCTCTCAACGGGATTTTCTTGTGGCGATAGGGTGATCCCTATCCTTCAGTACGCCGATGACACGAACGTTTTCATTGGTGGGGGGCGTGATGAGGTCAAGACCATGGGGGCGACTCTGGAGGTTTTCAGCGAGATGTTGGGCCTGTTCATAAATGCGATCAAGTCTAAGGTGGTTCCATTTGGTTTGGATACGGAGGAGGCGGCTGACTGTGGTTTGGTTCTGGGCTCGCTACCTGACCCTCTTCCTATTGATTATCTGGGCATGCCTTTGGGCGCGGGAAGGATGCGGCTGCGTGACTGGTCCAAAGTGGTGGAGAAGGTGGAGATGCGGCTGTCCGGTTGGAGCTCGGCTTTGCTTTCGAAGGGTGGTCCCTATCCTTCAGTACGCCGATGACACGATCGTTTTCATTGGTGGGGGGCATGATGAGGTTAAGACCATGGCGGCAACTCTGGAGGTTTTCAGCGAGATGTCGGGCCTGTTCATAAATGCGAACAAGTCTAAGGTGGTTCCATTTGGTTTGGATACGGAGGAGGCGGCTGACTGTGGTTTGGTCCTAGGCTCGCTGCCTGGCCCTCTTCCTATTGATTATCTGGGCATGCCTTTGGGCGTGGGACGGACGCGACTGCGTGACTGGTCCAAAGTGGTGGAGAAGGTGGAGATGCGGCTGTTCGGTTGGAGCTCGGCTTTGCTTTCGAAGGGTGGTCCCTATCCTTCAGTACGCCGATGACACAATCGTTTTCATTGGTGGGGGGGCGTGATGAGGTCAAGACCATGGCGGCAACTTTGGAGGTTTTCAGCGAGATGTCGGGCCTGTTCATAAATGCGAACAAGTCTAAGGTGGTTCCATTTGGTTTGGATACAGAGGAGGCGGCTGACTGTGGTTTGGTCCTGGGCTCGCTTCCTGGCCCTCTTCCTATTGATTATCTGGGCATGCCTTTGGGCATGGGACGGACGCGGCTGTGTGACTGGTCCAAAGTGGTGGAGAAGGTGGAGATGCGGCTGTCCGGTTGGAGCTCGGCTTTGCTTTCGAAGGGTGGTCGCCTCGTCCTCATTAAGTCGATTTTATCTTCTATTCTCGTTTATTATCTCTTCAATTGGCAGCTGCCAGCGGGGGTCCGCAGGCGTATTGAGAAGTTGATGTGGAGGTTTCTGTTGGGGAGGAATGGGGCCGTCTGTGAGTGGGCCGCATCTGGTGGGTTGGGAGGAAGTGACGAAGCGTAAATGCGACGGGGGTCTTGGCATTCGTCGGCTGGACCGTGTCAATGATGCTCTTGTCCTGAAATAGGTGAACAGATTATTGGGGTGATAACGAGGACTTCTGCTCTATCGTCTTGCACAAGATTCATGACTTGCGCGGGAGGATGCCTAGTCCAAAGGTGGTCTCGGTCCGCGGACGCCTTTCTGGCATGGGGTGATGGCGATGGGCCAAAAATACTCTAATCTCTTTGTTCCGAGGCTTGGTGGCGGACTGACCTTCAGATTTGGTCGGACAGTTGGGCTGGTGGGGTTCCTCTTGGTGAGATGTTTTCGCGGTTATTTGCTTTGGCGGCTGATGTATGCATCCGTGGCCTCTCGTTGGTCTGGGGATGATTGGTTTCCCATCCTTCATGGCAACCTTTCCGACCAAAGGCTCCATGAGTTACTCCATCTTTTGGACTCTCTTGGTGATGCGCTAGGCCCACGAGGGGGAGGGATCACTGGGCCTGGAGGGAGGGGCCTTTCACGACGAGGAAGGCATACTTGGCGATTTCTCCCCTCTTCCAGCCGCGGGTGGATTCTTTGCTTTGTGACTGCAGTTTTGTGTGGGTTTGAAGCTTCCGGAGAGGGTTGGTATCTTCCTTTGGCTATTTCGTAGGAAGAGGCTTTTAACGAGGGATCGGTGTGCTAGGATGCTCGCCTCGGTCTCGGAGGACTGTGCTCTTTGTGGCAGCGACGTGGAATCCTTGGATCATCTTTTTTTTACCTGCCCGATGATTTTGGGCGTTTGGGAGACGACAGTTGTGGGTTGGATTGCTATTGCCGACACGGCTTCTTTTTGGGAATCTGTGATGTCTATCAGGGATAGGGATCGCGGTGATCTCTTGCGTCCCTTGGCGTGCATTTGGGCGATCTGGCTGGGGCGGAATGAGGCTATTTTTAGGGGTCAGCGGTTTTACAAAGAAAATGTTTTGTCTCATTCTGCCCGTCTTGTGGTCGACTGGCTGTTGGTGTAGTTCCCTCTCGGCTGTCGAGCAGGGTTCTCCAGTGGACCTTTTAATCTTTCTTGTATTTCCCTGTATATATTTTTAGTTTTTTCTTCCTAATAAAGACGGGGTGAACACCACCGTATGTCTCCCCCGAAGTTTTAGACCTCAAAAAAAATGTCCCAGAATATTCTATGGGATAAAGCATTGCTCAAAGAAATGTGGTCATTTCTAACACACCGAATAGCCCATAGTAGTGCATTTCCACCCATTCTCCTAATAGAGCTCCGGAAAGAGGTGCAATCATTTGTCATGAGCCAAGTAATACCCGTCCCATTCTAGAGGCCAAACTAGGCGAGAAGAGTCGCAGTTTAAGAAAAGATGGTCCATGTCTTCATGCCCTTCATCGCATCTGCCACAGTTCATGTCAGCAGTGTTAAGCAGCTTGTCCTTCACATCTTGGTCATTAAGCGACCATACTTAGCCAGCCACAAGAAGACCTTGATTCGTCACGACACCCTGTTGCCCTAAATAATATTAAATCCTGGTTAAGATCATCATGAATGCCATAGTACCTCAAGCAAACACCTGATACACTTTTTTGATTGTGAAACGACCATTAGTCCAATGGAAGTGGTCTATCCCCCTTGTCAAAGCCTACACATCCGATATCCGACAATTCATTAAATTTTTGCTCCGAGAACTCCGTTGTGAAGTTGGGAACCCATGAACCTCAGATCAACCCTGTTGTACCATCATATTCTTGTCCACTGCCAACGTAAAAAGGCGTAGGTATCAATCTTCCAATGCACCAATACCATACCTGTTGTCACGCCAAAAATGAAAGATTTGAAAACTCCCAACAATAGGTAGCAAGTACTCTCCCAGATCGGGGAGGACGTGACAAATGCCCTGCCAAATCGACGACAAATGGCTTACACGACTCCCATTCAAGAAGCCATGAATACCACATATACTCCTCATTAGATGGCAAAACAGAACAACAAAGGTGTCCTACAATACGAGAATCCACTTGGCTAGCAGTGCTTTATTCTTGCTATCTGGTTTCAAGATCCCTAGCCTGCCATCCTTCTTGAACCTAGTGCCATTTGCCTAGCTGATATGGTGGATACCACCCTTCTCCTTTCCCACCATTTGCCTAGAAGAATCATCTCATGATGAATTCAATCTTCATTCGTACTCTAACTGGGAGAAGTTTAGTGGAACAAAAAATCTAGGGATGGCTGACACGACATGCTTGAGAAGACGCCAATCCCCCCAGTAAAATCCTTGCTTTCCAACCAGCAAGCGTGCTCACGATTCTATCTTTACACCGGTCTCCGATCACACACACACACATATCCTCCCTAACTAAATGAAGGCCCATATATGTTGCTGGGAAGGTCCCAATGTCGCATCTCAATGACAAGCCGTCCTCCTGCTATCAGACATTTCAATGGAGTAAAGGTGGACTTGTCTTTGTTAATCTACATTACCGAAATGTGGTTGAAACTGTCCAAGATATAAGATGCCCGCCGCATGCTCTACCCCACCGTCAAGAAATATAATTGTATCATCCGCATACAGGAGGATCAATATGGAGGTCTCATCTCTGTTGTAGCTTACACAAAACCCCCCCTCTATGACTAACTTCATGGTAACCTTCAGGGCATCCGCCACGATCACAAACAAAAGAAATGACAAATGACATCCCTGCTGGACACCCTAATGAGGCTGGAAGAATCCCCCCGTCGGATGTCCATTCACTAGTATCTCGTACGAAGCTATCATGATGCATCTCCTTGCCCATGCAGTTTAGTTGTCTAGTGAACCCTCTTCGCAGAAGTGATGCCCAAAGGAAATTTTTATTCACACAGTTGTATGCTTTGGAGAAATCAACCTTTTACAATATGCCTTTCCTTTCACTATGTCTCCAGTCTAACACCAACCTTGATGTAATAACCCATCCATCTGCCACATGTCAGCCATGAACGAAGGCAATCTTCTCCGGTGAGATAACATCACACAATATGTCATGTAAACGATTCGCAAGAACCTTGGCAACAATGGGATAGATTGCATTCGAAAGAGCAATGGTTATATTATCCTCAATTCTAGTAGCCACTTTCCTCTTCGGCAATAGGAATATAAGAGCCTTGTTGAGTCCTTTAAAGCCATAGTTTCCCTGTTTGAACTCTTACAACACTGCAAACGGATCCTACTTAGAAACACCCCAAAACTCCCTGTAAAAACATCATCTTTTGTTGCTCAATGTAGAGCAATTGTCAGCAAGTTGTTTGCGGTAATGTTCTTAGAGTGTCTTATGAGCTGATATGAGCTTCATTAAGTAAGCCTAATTTTCATGTCCTGGCCACCGACTACACGTCACATCAGACGGATCGTGATACCCAGCAACCATCCGTAACCACATTCACATTCTGAACACGA
Organism: Ottelia alismoides; assembly: GCA_037367405.1. Taxonomy (NCBI): domain Eukaryota; kingdom Viridiplantae; phylum Streptophyta; class Magnoliopsida; order Alismatales; family Hydrocharitaceae; genus Ottelia; species Ottelia alismoides. Next base: position 266,414 of record JAZKJV010009036.1, on the reverse strand, counting down.
ACATTATAACAAATGTATCTATTGCGGGAAAATAAGCAAGTAAAAGAAATGCATGAGCATAATTAATTTAGTTCACAAAATGACATACCGACAAGATATCAACGACACCATATCCCGAATATACAAAACTTTTTAAAAAGTCCATCAGAGTCTACGTACAAAAACTATCTATAAAAGGTACAAAATCATGAGTAAAAAATCATTACAAAAGAACCATCAAGTACGCACCATGTTAGTGCAACTGAAACTGAAATGCTTCAAAACACCAAAACCACACCCTATTGCTACGGAGGGTCCTACGAGCCTGCTGGATCACATGAAAAAGGGTACGTTATGAGCAAAGTTGTTCAGTACGGATATGCTTTAAATGATAGGTAAAACAACATGTTACCATGTAAAAATAGCAAGCCGTGTATCTACAGAACTAAAACAAGTGGACGTAAACGTAAGTGTCACTCTCGGACGTAAAGCCTACAAATTGGATCTTGAACCTCAGATTACGATTAATTTTTATGTTGATCTTTTCTTTTAAGGCTTTCCAACACAACTATTAGTAATAGAAATAGTTTGTGGTTTTGACCACGAGAGTCCCACATTATGACTCCAAGACATCGTATCTTAGGGTTGGGGAAGTTCCGTAGGCATGCGTGAAGTACATGCACCCTAACTAAGTTTCCAACACTTTCCTTTACTAACCTTCCTACTTTCATTCTAGATTATCATTCTCAATTCATTGACAGTTATCTAATCTTTCAAAATTAACCACATTTCAATTGTATCAATCTAGTGTCCAACATGGTTCTCTTTCAAGTAATCTAACACCGATACAATGAGATTGATCTAAGCAATTCATTTGGCAACCGCTACATGTCGGTAAGAGTCCTCGACCATAGGCACAACTTAAGTGAGATATGAGATTATAAGATATGATTTTTAACTCAAATTGTAGTCGGACCTATGACCACCTTCTGTTTTTCTTTGGATACGTGGCAAACCGGTAAGAAAACCTCCTTCGCTAACCACATCCCGGAACTCCCCTCATAGAATCAAGACGTGTAACCAACTCAAGTAATCAGTCTTCATTAGCCACTTGTGTTAATATTATGACGTAAAGTGAAGGCTAGACTATCAAGCGCGCATCTCGGAAGGCGACGTCTCGTGACAACCTGGCAAGAACTTCGGGGCGACGTCGAGAACTACGTGTCACCCAGTCAACACAACTGGGGTCGTGTCCATGTAGTATTCTACTCGGGGCACCAAAGGTGCCAGCCTATCCCTTGGCGGCACCTGCTCCTCTACCCAGAGCGACACGAGAAACTATATAGTGCACACAACAACCCTCAACACGGGAGAAATCCTCGACCGTGGAGTCCACCAAAACACAAGACATGCAGGGCAAGAGCTTCAACCGTATCACAACCGTATCTCATACATGTTTAAAGTACTCAGATAGGAATAGATTTAACATTGATCATGACTTTCACTTAGTTATTCAAGTTCATTCCATATCCAATTGGGATTAGGTAACTAACTTATTTAGGTTACTAACATTTGCTAAGATAATGACTCATTACATCGATTAGACCACTTTTATGATCGATCAAAGTCGTAGATTGTGAGTCGGTGCTATGATCTGGTGTCCAACATTTTGTGTCAGGTTTCAAAATAAATTAGACGTGTGGATAAAGCATTCAAAATGAAGAAAGCTGACTTATATTTCATATTTTTCCAATTGTTGAAACTCTCAAAAAACGTAGTTGAATGCAGTGGTTGGTCCGATTTCGTGTCTGATTTTTTGCTTCTGACTTCAAAAACAAAATTATACGTGTATATAGATCATGGAATATGGAAAATCTGATCTAGATTTCATATTTTTCGAATTACTGGATCTCTCGAAAATCGTTTGTTGGATGCAGTGGACGGTTTGATCTCGTGTCCAATTTTTCATCTCTGATTTTGAAATAAATTATATGTACATATAGATCATGGAACAAGGAAAAATCTGATCTAAGTTTCATATTTTTCTGATCACCGGATCTCTCGAAAGTCGTTGCTGCATGCATTGGACGGTATGATTTCGTGATTGATTTTTCGTCTTCGATTTTGAAGCAAATTATATGGTGTATAGATCATGGAACAATGAAAAATCTGATCTAAGTTTCGTATTTTTTGGATGACCAGATCTCTCGGAATTCGCTGTTGAATGCAGTGGGCAGTTCAATTTCGTGTCCGAATTTTCGTCTCCAATTTCGAAACAAGTTATATGTGTATAGTTCATGGAACAAGGAAAAATCTGATCTAAGTTTCATATTTTTCGTAAATATGATCACCAGATCTCTCGGAAATCGCTGCCGAAGTTGACGATATGATCTGAAATCCGTTTTTGCATGCATGATCCCGAATGATCCGGACATCAGGTCAATGCGAAAACTACGAATACATGGTGTACAAAAGACGCACGACCCAACAACAAGGCGAAAAATCAAAATCCGTACGTTAGGGTCTGTTGGAGTATTTGGTTATGCTTCACTTATGTGGCAGATGGGTAAATGGATCACTCCAAGATCCATTTACCACATCCAAGTCTTTAGTCCCACATCTACCAGTTGTGAGATGTGGAGACTCAGCTAGGGCTATATAGAAAGCCCCTCATCCTCTGTATCCGATGAGAGAGTGCAATGCATACATTAGCCCTTTAAGGCATTCTTTCATAGTTTTATCCCGCTCCTTAGGGAGTAGGGTTCAACGCTAAATCCTGGTATTCATATTTTTTATTCTTTGTTTTATCTGATTTCGCTTCCGCATATTTTCTAACATGGTATCAGAACGAGTCGTTTTTGGTTTATTTTGGAGATTTATTCTTGAAGTTTTTTTAAAGATCAGTCGAGTTCATTTTTCATTTTTTAGGGTTTTTCGAAATCCTAGTTTCCTACTGTCATGAAGATCAATTCATGTAGATCTATTGTACCATCAAGTTCGTGTTCTAGGGTTTAGATGAAACCCTAGAAATTATCGTGTTCGCACTCCTTGCAATGCTTGTACAGGATAGTTCCATCGCCTGGAGTGAAGCCATATCCAGCTTCATGCACATCTCCCTTGGCAGAATCTCTAGACGACCACGATTGAGGAACAAAAATCTCGCAAAGGTGAAGCTTTATAGGGTGACAAATCTCATCATCGCAATCCTAGCAGGCGTTGCCTTCATGCTCCAGATTCCAGACCGCCACAAGGCGGCAATCTTATCCTGCTCCAGCCGCATCCAGTAGCCGATGAAGAAAGGTTTCAGGCAGGTTCCAGGGAACACTACTGCACGCCTATTCGAGGCAACCTCCAGCAACACCCCCTCAGTTCTTGGCAGAGCCCTTGCGGACCCTTCTCCAATGTATCTCCAGGCCCCTCTCTCCAACACGAAACCTCCAGTGTAAGATCCCAATCGGCGGGCCTCCAAAGTCCCATGGCAGAGCTCGCGACACCTTTGCTCCAACCAGTGCCGTAGCGGTGGTGCCTCCTGGCCTCGCTGAGCTCCTTGGGTTCTCAACATGGAGGTGCGATGCCAAGAGAAGGAGCTCCTTCATCGTAGCTCCCTTTCCAAGCAGCAAAGGCCACAACCCCATCTCCTCCTCCACGTGCAGGTCCCGCAACTGCTCCCCTTTTTCTCCTGGTGGTACTTCAGAAGCCCTCTTTGATTCACGCGCATCCAGGAGCTCCAAGTGGAGCCCCATCACACGGCGGCGCAACCTTGCGTGCATCCAGCCCCCTTGTGCGCCCCCTGTGCGGGGATCTCCCTTTGGCGAACCCCAGGCACCGTGGCTTCAAAGCCCTATCACGAACGCCAATCGTTCGAGAAGGGGTTCCCACGATGGTAACCCTAGGGCTTCTGTGGGAACAAAACTTCCGATGGCCCCCTTTCTTTATTTTTTTTTAAAAGTGAGAGATGGGGAAGGTCCAGGCCCAAGTAAGCCGGTTTAAAAAAAGAAGGGCGAGAAAAGAGCCCAAAGTTGGGCTATTGCCACTGAGAAAAAAAAGAGAGAGAAGCATGGCCAAAAGAAAAAGAGGCCATGTTGATTAAAAAATTGTGTTTTTTTGAAAAAAATAACGCGTACAAAAGAAAGCCGTACCCTAAATAAAAAAGATTTTGCAAAAAAATGGGAGTGAAAAGATGTATTTTTTTTAAAATGGATGACTTATTAAAAAAATATTAGGAAGGCTATTAAGAAAAGATGATGAATGAAATATCCAAAAAATGCATGATTCATATTTTGTTTCTCTCCATCTTCATTTGTCTTCTCCCAACTTGGTCGACGTCATTGTTTTCCGACTAGTATGGGAGAAAGGGGGAGTATTATGTAGAGTCACATGCCAGTTTGTCAGATTCTCCATATTCTCCAGATTCCAGGTAAACTTTACATTTTGTCAGTTTTAGACTCGACGCTCAGATTCCAAGTCTTTAGTTTCAGACACGCGACACATGTATGTAGTCTTTTCAGATGAGCACATGCTTGCCATCATTGTTTGTGGTCCCCATATTTTGTATTTCAGGAAGTGTTTTCATGTGATCCATAGGGACTCCAGAGTAGAGATCCCATTCCCCATACCATATGTTATAGGGTTTTCATGTGGTTTCATAGGGACTTCAGAGTAGGGATCCCATTTTCTGACCAAGTATTAGGGAGAACTCTTATGAGGATTGCACTCCACGGCTTTTCAGTTCTGCCCTTTTAGAGATGGAGCAGTTGCCCATATGTTGTAGCGGGCCAGTTTTCTCCAAGTGGAGACTCATTTTCAGTTGCAATGACTTAGACAGACACAGCACATAACACATGCTCTCCGACGAGGAGATTCAGTTTGACTCACTCCAGCCTGTTCGTCCTCCTCATTTGCATGGCATGGAAAGCAACATCCTCGACAGTTGCCGATAGTTGTGTGCGTTGAGTTGATATTGCCCGTAGTGTCCTGTAGCGTGAGTTTGAGATTTCTTTCTGTTTGTCCAAGCTGAGCATTGCATGCTCCAGCTTGAGGGGGAGTGTTGGAGTATTTGGTTATGCATCACTTATGTGGGAGATGGGTAAATGGATCACTTCGGGATCCATTTACCATATCCAAGTCTTTAGTCCTACTTCTACTAGTTCTGAGATGTGAAGACTCACTGAGGGCTATATAAGAAGCTCCTCACACTCTGTATCCGATGAGAAAGTGCAATGCGCACATTAGCCTTTGAGGTGTTCTCCCGTGGTTTCATCCTGTTCCTTAGGGAGTAGGGTTCCACGTTAAATCCCGGTATTCATATTTTTTGTTCTTTCTTTTATCTGATTCTGCTTCAGCATATTTTCTAACAGGGTCGTTCCTCGGATATTTTGATGCAGCGTGAACTGGAGAAATAGGGCCGCATTTTTATCTACTTTTTATCCGTTAATTTTATTTACATTTATTTTGAGTCGTCATAATTTTATTTTAAAATAAGAGATCGTATGTGATCTCTAAAGTAGTTAGTTTCAATTTGAATTTCAAATTAGTCGGTTAGGGTCAAATTAGGATAATTAGTTTGAATTTGAATTTGAGTTTCTATTTTTGTAATCTCATCCCTCCTATATAAAGGGACGATAGACTAGTTGTTTAGCAAGTTCAGTTGATATGAAAAATTGAGATTTTATCTCTCTCCTTCTCTCGTCTCTCTCTCCCCACGCGGTCTTCATGTTTCTCTCCTCCGAACCCCTCGTGTTCCCGACGAGCTTCTTCTCTCAACCCCTCCATTCTCTTCTCAACCCCTCCATTCTCTTCTAAATCCCTCCATTGTCTTCTCCACCAAAATCCACCGTCAAATATTTTATTTTTCACCGTCGTCGAAAACCAATCCGCATCAATTGGTATTAGAGCATGACCTACAGATCGTCCTCACGATCTAACGATCCGTCCAGATGTTCGTGCCGACATGCGACGAAAGACCATAATTCGTCGGGAGACGATTTTTTCAAGCAGAGGAGAATTGATGCAGCGTGAACTGGAGAAATAGGGCCGCATTTTTATCTACTTTTTATCCGTTAATTTTATTTATATTTATTTTGAGTCGTCGTAATTTTATTTTAAAATAAGAGATCGTGTGTGATCTCTAAAGTAGTTAGTTTCAATTTGAATTTCAAACTAGTCGGTTAGAGTCAAATTAGGATAATTAGTTTGAATTTGAATTTGAGTTTCTATTTTTGTAATCTCATCCCTCCTATATAAAGGGATGATAGACTAGTTGTTTAGCAAGTTCAGTTGATATGAAAAATCAAGATTTTATCTCTCTCCGTCTCTCGTCTCCCTCTCCCCACGTGGTCTTCACGTTTCTCTCCTCCAAATCCCTCGTGTTCCCGACGAGCTTCTTCTTTCAACCCCTCCATTCTCTTCTCAATCCCTCCATTTTCTTCTCCACTAAAATCCACCGTCAAATATTTTATTTTTCACCGTCGCCGAAAACCAATCCGCATCATATCTCCTCCACCATGAATATGTGATTTCTAGGTGTTTTGCGTGAAATGCATGCTAGCACGGTGTAGACCTCGTCGTCCTCTTCGAAAAGACATCTTCAGATCGCTGATCGGATGCCAGAAAAGTCGCCTTCAGCAGAGATTCGGCCATGGGCTTGGATATAATGGCTAAGTAGTTGAACCCCTTAGCCTTATATAGGCTCGGGTTCGCTGCTCAAAAGTCATAAACCATTGTATTTTGTACGTAACATTTGCATACGGCGTTTATTTTTGATGTTCTTGGGCTCGTTGGAAAGGTATTGAAAAGTGCTAAAAGATAGAGTTCTTATTTGTTCAATTTAGATACTAGATTAGGTCCATAATTGAGTTTTAGTATTTTTTGGCATTTCAGTGTTTCAGAATACATCTCAAGGCCATGGCGGTCATCAAAATCAAATACTAAAAACTAAAACAGATTCTCTTGATGTTGGGATACTCTCTACCCATTCGTGTGTTCATAGCATATATTTGAGATTAGATGATTATTCTTTTGATGCTTGTGTGCACGGGCCAATATGAAACACGTACAACATCGTGGTAGAACATGTTATTACACTTTGAAGTTGTTTATGCAAATGCCCTTATATTAAGTTAAAATCACTAAATGCAGGATTGAATGGAAGCACACCACTGAATGGGAGCACATTGCATTCAGGTAATTCTTCATCTTTCAGATCTGAAGGAAGCACCAACTCCTCTGTCAATTCAACCGAGACAAAGTTTGAAGCCCCCGGTGAGAGGAAAAAGATGGATGTGCCAGTAGGTGTAGGAAATATTACGTCAAATGACTCGATGACCAAAAGTGTAAATGCAGAGAGCAGCCACCATTCTCAGCGGAGGCTTCTCGAGGATACTGACTCTAGAAATACAAATAAGCCTGAAGAGGAAAGAACAGCAGATACTACTGTTGCAAATGATTCAGTTTTGGAAGACGACGCTGACTCATCTTTTGATCTGTTCCGTAATACAAATGAGTTGGCTGACGAGTATAATTATGACTATGATGATTATGTTGATGACTCTATGTGGGGAGACGAAGAGTGGACCGAAGCAAAACATGAAAAACTAGAGGATTATGTGTTTTTGGATGCACATATTCTCTCTACTCCAGTGAGTTACGAGTTTACTTAAGAAAATATTCCTGCTTCTTTGACGTTTTCAAATAGGTCTTGTTCATTGATATTGTTATGAATCCTTAACCACCCACTCTTTACAGGTAATAGCAGATATTGACAATGATGGTGTCTCAGAGATGGTTGTTGCTGTATCCTACTTTTATGATCGACAGTAAGTTTCTTTTACAGATGTGTTTCTTTATTGCTTTTCTTCAGTGGGGATGTTATTAATCATAGCAGAGAGTTCATATATAAAGGTTGAATAATCATGTTTTCATTAATATTTGTGGTCTTTCAAATAAAAAATACGCTATATGAAAGTTATTATCTGTATGCATAGGTCAATGATGAAGAAATACGTTACCGGAAATTAGTAAGTGGAAGAATTAAATAGGTATTGGTCGACGATACATATCTTCTGTGCAGGAACAGTGAGGGCATTGATCACTTGTTTTCATCTGCCTTTTCACTAGGAATGTTTTGAATGGTTTGGACATACTGTGGATTGGTTCATCCTCTTAATCATTTTAGGCGATTATTTAGGGAGGGGCGGGGAATGAGAGTGATTGCGGCCTATATTCAGCGGCATGATTGTTGTAAACTGTTGCTCTCTATGATTTGTTCACTTTGGTTGCAAACAAACGATCTCTTCCTTGGGACCTTATGTTGATAATTTTTGCATTCCTTTCATGATTATCTGTTTTTTTTGATAGAACCTAGGTAGGCACCCCAAATGTGTACTCACCTGTAACCTATATTAAACAAACCACTAATATCTACAAACGTGAAATGCAGGATTTGTCCATCGACTCCATCCCTCATTACTAGGATATCTGTGGGGAGGGGGGATTAGTGGTACATTTGTAACCACACTTGAAGTGAACATATTTGGATGATCACTAATCTATAGTGACCATCCTTTGGCTTTATTAAAAAGTAACTAGGGATCCAACACTCACTAATAGAAGAAAAACGAATGAATTATGGAGCTCAAACTTATTGTGTCCAGATTGGTTGCATCTTACTTCCAAGCTTTTCATTCATTGATGGTCTTTGGGTTATTCTCAGAAGGAAAAGCCGTTCTCAAAATGTCAAAGACATCAAACACAGATGAAAGTCGGCCATGCTATATTATTCCTTGAACTAAAGCTTGAAATGGACCGTTTACTAGCTGACCCAGTGAACGTTGAATTGAAACATGAGAATGCAGCAAACAAGAACATGGTTTTGAAAAAAAAGAAAAATATTGACTGCAATAATTTATTGTTTTTGTTGTTCTTTAGATAATTTTCCATATGTTATTCAAAGATTAAAGTAGGAAAGGACCTCCGAATTTGCTTGAGTTATTGTTCTGAAATCTTATTGGATATCTGCTATCTCTATTGGAAGTTTATGTCATGGTTCCTACCACTGCCATATGATTGCTGCCAGTTCATTAACCTACTGATTTTGTTAGCAGACAAATTTAAACAACTAAATGTACTTTCCTGCATATTTTTGAGACTATTCAAGCCTCATATTCTGACATTAGGATCTGTATTTTGTTTTCAAGTTGAATCTAATTTATGTTTTCACGTTAGAGTCATGGGTAAGGTCATTTGTAACCACACTTGAAGTGAACATATTTGGATGATCACTAATCTATAGTGACCATCCTTTGGCTTTATTAAAAAGTAACTAGGGATCCAACACTCACTAATAGAAGAAAAACGAATGAATTATGGAGCTCAAACTTATTGTGTCCAGATTGGTTGCATCTTACTTCCAAGCTTTTCATTCATTGATGGTCTTTGGGTTATTCTCAGAAGGAAAAGCCGTTCTCAAAATGTCAGACATCAAACACAGATGAAAGTCGGCCATGCTATATTATTCCTTGAACTAAAGCTTGAAATGGACCGTTTACTAGCTGACCCAGTGAACGTTGAATTGAAACATGAGAATGCAGCAAACAAGAACATGGTTTTGAAAAAAAAGAAAAATATTGACTGCAATAATTTATTGTTTTTGTTGTTCTTTAGATAATTTTCCATATGTTATTCAAAGATTAAAGTAGGAAAGAACCTCTGAATTTGCTTGAGTTATTGTTCTGAAATCTTATTGGATATCTGCTATCTCTATTGGAAGTTTATGTCATGGTTCCTACCACTGCCATATGATTGCTGCCAGTTCATTAACCTACTGATTTTGTTAGCAGACAAATTTAAACAACTAAATGTACTTTCCTGCATATTTTTGAGACTATTCAAGCCTCATATTCTGACATTAGGATCTGTATTTTGTTTTCAAGTTGAATCTAATTTATGTTTTCACGTTAGAGTCATGGGTAAGGTCATTTGTAACCACACTTGAAGTGAACATATTTGGATGATCACTAATCTATAGTGACCATCCTTTGGCTTTATTAAAAAGTAACTAGGGATCCAACACTCACTAATAGAAGAAAAACGAATGAATTATGGAGCTCAAACTTATTGTGTCCAGATTGGTTGCATCTTACTTCCAAGCTTTTCATTCATTGATGGTCTTTGGGTTATTCTCAGAAGGAAAAGCCGTTCTCAAAATGTCAGACATCAAACACAGTTGAAAGTCGGCCATGCTATATTATTCCTTGAACTAAAGCTTGAAATGGACCGTTTACTAGCTGACCCAGTGAACGTTGAATTGAAACATGAGAATGCAGCAAACAAGAACATGGTTTTGAAAAAAAAGAAAAATATTGACTGCAATAATTTATTGTTTTTGTTGTTCTTTAGATAATTTTCCATATGTTATTCAAAGATTAAAGTAGGAAAGAACCTCCGAATTTGCTTGAGTTATTGTTCTGAAATCTTATTGGATATCTGCTATCTCTATTGGAAGTTTATGTCATGGTTCCTACCACTGCCATATGATTGCTGCCAGTTCATTAACCTACTGATTTTGTTAGCAGACAAATTTAAACAACTAAATGTACTTTCCTGCATATTTTTGAGACTATTCAAGCCTCATATTCTGACATTAGGATCTGTATTTTGTTTTCAAGTTGAATCTAATTTATGTTTTCACGTTAGAGTCATGGGTAAGGTCATGGCTATGAGGATATATTATCCTATGGTTATTTGGGGATATTGTAATTGTTATGAATCTTGCAGTAATTAGCTAGATGTAAGTTTTCAGGTATTATGACAATCCAGAGCATTCTAAAGAATTGGGAGGCATTGACATTGATAAGTATGTTGCTGGCTCTATTGTAGTTTTTAATCTAGAAACGAGGCAGGTCAAATGGACAGCAGAGCTGGACCTAAGCACCGATTCAGGAAATTATCGTGGTTATATTTATGGCTCCCCTACAGTTGCCGACTTGGATGGGGATGGAAAACTGGACATCCTTATTGGTACATCTTACGGGTTGTTCTATGCTTTGGATCATCATGGTAATTTCTTCCTCCTCTAGACATGGTTTGCATTAACAGGTACTTAAACATGACATTTTTTTGTTAAAAGTAAAACTATCTGTACACTCGTTGATGAATTCCAATTTTATGATCTGCATCTACTTGTAGTCAACACCAATTGGCAATTATACATTCATCTGAACTTACTTTTTTCTGTTGTTTCATAGTATCATAATTCCAGGCATGTTAAATTCTTTCTCATCGTAGAACCATATTGTCCTAGAGTACTAGGCACGATGTGGATAGGTTTTGTATGTGATCCGTGTATATGGGCATGGGTACCTTCATATGCACATCTAATCTTTTTTTTCAGGATAGTGAATGGAAGGAAAGAATGCTAGGGAATTTACCAGGGTCCTCTTCTGTAATTCAAACCATGCATTTTAGGATAACATTAAGAAAATATGTTTTGGTTCTATTTTTACCCATCATTTGATTGGCTACTACAGTATTACCTCACGATCCAATTGTCAGTTTTTATCTTCAACCAGATCCAATCATTATTGTAGTTTCACTGCCACCGACCACATGTTCCTGTGCCAAGTAATGTTTAAGAAGGCGGTATGTGGTATTCAATCGGAAGGGTCATTGCATGGAGAGTATGCGGTATATGGGAGAGTAGACAAGGAGTATGCGTTTTATGCAGTTTGGTATTTTTTATTATTAAAAATATAAATAAAATTTTAGTATTATATTTATATCCTCTAAATATTATATCTTTTGATTATAATAATAAAGAATTGAAGGTACAAAGAACAAAACTATTGGGATGAAAAGTAATATAGAATCAAATAAGCAAAAACATCAATTGAAAGAGCGTTAAGTCGGGTGTGTGAGTTTGGGTTAGGGTTTTAAAAAATATTTATTCGAAAATTGGTTGCATAAACGGACGAATATACGGTATACTCGGCCGAGTATGCGGTCTGACCCGCCAAGATGCCGATTTGATCATACTCAGAGCACTAAGGCTTTCGAGTATGAGTATGCGGCCGAGTATGCGGTATACTCGGACGATTTCCTTAACACTAGTGCCAGGTCTGAGCTGTCGCTATTTTTAGCCGCGAGGTTTTGAAGTCGCCATTGAGGGATATCAATTTCAGCTTAATGTTGCAGTTTTTACTTTTCATAGAGACATTTTCCGTCTTATAGTCACACTATCCTCATTTTATCCCGAGCTGTGCCTTGTTTGGAGCTTGGTATCGTGAAAGCAGTTGTGGAGATCTGTTAGAGGGTGGCTTGAGCTTGAGTGTTAACCATGCACAAAATATTTAGTGTAATAAGAATATTGAACAAAGATGGTTGACATCATACTTTGGTGTTGAATTATATAATAGTCAATGGCAGTGGTTGGGTTGCGATAGTTGGTGGCAATGTAGAGTGGGTGACCGTGCATGGCTAGTTATAGTTGGTGGCAATGTAGAGTGGGTGACCGTGCATGGCTAGTTAGCCCCTTTTCTTTTAGTTAAACTCTTCTCCATTGGAAAATGTGAAATATTCAAGTATAAATTCAAGCTTCAATTGCTTAATTTGGTATAAAATGGGGCTTAGATGGGAAATCACTTGGAGCCTTTATACAAGTAAATCCTCAGACTATATGAAATGGAAGTATGCTGTTTGTAATTCAAGTTTGAGTTGGATGTACATCATCTTTTTCTGGAGATTTTGTGCATGCTTTGGTAGCAATTCCCTATTATGGGATCTTATTATATCCTTTGGCTTCTGTTCGAAAATATAATGCGGAAGCTTTATCAGAGAAATAAAGAATAAAACATTGATAACACGGGATTTACTGTGGAGCCTTAATCCCTAAGGAGCGGGATGAAACTGTGGGAGGACACCTCAAAGGACAGATTTATGCATCGAACTTTCTCGCAAGATACAGTGGGTGAGGGGTTTCTTATATAGCCCTCACTGAGTCTCCACATCCCATAAATGGTAGATGTGGGACTAAACCACATGATGCAGTAATCCATTTACGCATCTACTCAAGTGACATATATAACAAATACTCCAACACTCCCTCTCAAGTTGGAGCTTGCATTGCTCAGCTTGGACAAACAGAAAGAGATCTCAACTCACAATATAGGACACCACAAACAATATCAACTCAACGCGCACAACTGTCAGCTGCTGTTGAGGACGTTGCTTCTCATGCCGTGCATGTGCGGAGGACGAACGTGCTGGAGTGTGAGTCAAACTGAATGTCCTTGTCGGAGAGCATGTGGTCTGTACTACGCCTATCAGAGTCACTGTAACTGAAAATGAATCTCTACATGGAGAACTTTGGCCCGCCACAACATGTGGACAACTGCTCCAGACTGAAAGGGCTGAGTAAAGATCGTCGCTAATTATCCGTACGTAGATCTTTGAAGATGTGTCTCTCTCATAGGGATCTCAAAGTGGATTCTCTCTCATAGGAACCTTGGAAGGATCTCGTACTGGAGTTCACGAACATTGGAGAATGGAGTCCGAAAGTCTCCTCGTCGGAGAATTGGGTCTCTCCCATCTGTCTTAGAGAATGGGATCTCTACTCTGGAGGCCCTATGAAACCACATGAAAACCCTAGCCCATATGGCATAGGGAATGTGATCTCTAATATGGAGTCCCTATGGATCACATGGAAACTTTGACCAAAACACAAAAGGTGGGGACCACAAACAGGATGGCAAACTTGTGCACATCTGAAAAAGACTGCATACATGTGCGTGTCTGAAATTGAAGACTGAAATCTGACAAAATATGTAGAGTATGAAAATCTGCCCGGCCTCTAATATCTGAATCTAGAATCTGAAATATTTGACAATATGGCATGTAGAACTCTACACAATACTCCCCCTTTCTCCCATACTTGTCGGAAAGAAGACATTGGCCAAGTTAGGAGAAGGCAAGAGAAATGGAGATAACAAGAATCACATAAACCGAGCTCTTTTTTTCCGGCTTTTCAATTTTTTTTGCCAAATAAGTTGTTCATTCATCATTTTTTACGGCTTCTCTCCTTTCTTTAAAAGTTTTCTTTTCATTTTTTCAGGCTATATCATCATTTTTTAGCCGTCATACATTTTTTTAAAGAAGCCGTTCATCGTCTCTTTTCTGTCTTTTCACTTTTTTTAACATGCCTCCTTTTTTTAAAATCTGTCCTATCTCTTTGTTTTCATTCACGCATTTTTTAAACTGGCCAGCAACCCACTTGGCCTAAATATCAACAAAGAATAGAATAAAAAGGCCCACTTGGGCGTGTGGTCTTTATTTAGGGTTCCCTGCTTGGGAATCCTTGTTACGGATGCCGCCAACCCCCCTGATTGGGGATTCTTCATGCCACTGCTGCTGCCAGGAGGGAGAGGTCGATGCCTTGGCTCGCCACTGCTTCTGCTGCGCGAGATCTTGCGGCTTCGGGAGGGCTTGTCGTCTGGATCGCAAGAGGACCGAGCTTCGCCTGGAAGGGAGGCCTCGAGGAGGTGCGTCGCTTGCGGATTCCACTTGGAAGGGCGGCTAGGGCTCCGCCATAGAGAGGAAGGAGCATGGGAGGGTTGCTGCTTCTTGGGGCATCGCGTGGCCTGGAGTCGATGTCGCCTGGAGTGGTTGCGCGAATGGCACCGCTGCTGCTGGAGGAGTATGGCGACACCGTCACACATGGAGGAGTCACCTAGCGAGGAGGACCGTTGCCTCTGCCTGCCACATGGAGATGGTGGCTCGTGCTGGGTGATGTAGAATCACTTGGAGAGGAGGAATCATATGGGAGGAGGGGCAAGATGAAAGAGCACCGCCTGCGCATGCTCCCATCTTTTCTGGCGACGACTGCGAGCTTGGAAAGCATTGGAGCACGCTACAATGAGGGAGGGAAGTCGCCGCCTGTTGGAACCCTGATGCTGATGATTTACGATGAGGGAAGCAGTCGCCTAGGGTTCCCAAATGTCGCCCTCCCTGGGACTTGGAGAACCAAGATTAGAGTTCTTATTCTGAACCCCAGTTCGCACGATCCCAGAAAAAAACAATCTTCAAATAAAGAAAATTTAAGAACTCTTCACTCATATCATGAACAATAATTTTCAAGAATACAACACAAAAAAGTCGAATCTCGGAAAAATAAATCCTCGAGAATTGAACCCGCTCTGATACCATGCTAGAAAATATAATGCAGAAGCTTGATCAGAGAAATAAAGAATAAAACATTGAGAACTCAGGATTTAATGTGGAACCCTACTCCCTAAGTAGTGGGATGAAGCCTCGGGAGAATGCCTCAAAGGGCTGATTTATGCATTGAACTTTCCACTAGATACAGATGGTGAGGGGCTTCTTATATAGCCATCATCGATTCTCATCCCACAAATGGCGGATGATTTGGTAAATGGATCATGGAGGAATGCATTTACCCATCTACTCAAGTGACGTATATAACAAATACTCCAACAGTGTCCTTTGGGAGTTGGCATACATATTAATTGATGCCTTTCAACTCCTAAACTCATTATTATTTGGAGTAAGACCTGTCTAGTAATGATGTTGGATATATTAATGATGTTGGTTGAAGGAGGATGGTTTCTTGGTTGCTTCCAGTTATATCTAACTGATAATCGACAAAGTATTATCACCACTAAGTTTTTTGAGAAGACCATTTGCTTAAAAGAGGAAGTTTTGTATTTTTAAATTCGTTTATGTCATTATATGTTCCAATCATCACAGGCACGATTAGCAGCAAGCCTGCCATGTATCATGTAATATCATCACCAAGTACAAGCTTGCATTATTTAGGTAAAAGGTAGGTTGTGAAATCTACTCCCATTAGTTAATAGGGCATATTATGGATTGCTAAGTAGTTAGGATATGGGAGACATTAATTGTGGTGTCCCTGATTTTTCAAAAATTGGGCCATGGTTTTCGTTTCCGGATCCATTGGAATAACCGATGTTAGTATGTTTAAAATTGCACATATATGAGCAGACATTCCTGAATATGTAAATCATTAAAAACAGAATCTCGATCAAAAATCAGAACATGTAGTGGAGGTGGGAACAACTGAGTCTGGATTGCATGCTCGGTTGTGAGTCATGGGCATCCATTGAATTTCGAGAAATATAGATGAGAAAGAAGTGTTAGATAACCAAGCATGGATAGAAATATCCCGCTATATCATCAATATATTGGTGATATATCCATATCAACAAGTCAGTGATTCTAATATTAGCATGGATATCCTTTTCCTCGATATTGACCACATCAAGCGCTATATCGGCGATATGTCATCTCATATCTTAGATTTTGCTGAAACTTTAAGCATTTAGTACAAGCTTTCCATCATTTCGAGTGATATCTTCGGGCATCGCGTCGATGCTCTATCATCGATATCAATCACATTAGTTGACTTCATTGCTTGATTTGCGAGGAAAAGAAGTTTGGAAGGTTAATTTTTATTTTTTAAGCTTTAAAATTTGATTTGATGAGGATTTTGTTGCCAATCCATGTATTATCACATTTGAAAACAAATCTAACAAGTCAGTGATTCTGCCCAGATTTATGGGTATTATTAATCTATCTATATGTTCTTTCAAGAAAAGTTAATCTATATCGATATGTATCCAAGTCAGACACCAGTTAGTATTGATTATCTTTAGTTCATATAGAGTTTATAGTTCCAAATCTATAATAAATATTTTTTCTTTGAAATTTACAATTATCATGAGTGACGTAACTATGATCGAATAAGGTTTTATACTCATTTGTTTGTTTGATTTTGGATATCACTCATGCTTTTGCTTGTACACATTATGCGGTTTAACATGTTAATGTGCTAAATACACCTTCCCGTTCACTCAAAAAATACACCGTCCTGTTATACAAGTGTAATCGTGTGTTGCTGATTTTAATTTGCGAAAAAAATACTATTCTAAGTTTCGAAATTTCCACTGATACCTACGAGATATCCCAATATATCCTCTATTTATCCATTTTCAGACCTATCGATACAATATCGATATTTCAAACCTTCGAACGGAGTGGAGACGGTGCTTTGGAAATATGCAAGGACCTGTTGAAATTAACTTTATGGGCTATTTTGAAAAATATTTGTACTCCAAGCACATTTCATTTAAGGCATTGTCTGGGATCTTGGATCCTGTGTTGATTCACCAAATGGCTTTGAGGTCCTGGAAACTCCAAGATTAGGGTGCCTCCATGAGCACCAGTTGTCATACTTGACTAAGTTCTCAGTGGCAATTCTTTCCCGTTAATACACAACCTAAACCATATTAATATTCTCTTATATTTTCCATTTTCCGGATCGAGTTATATCAAAGGAGTTGTGGAAATCCATATCTTTCAATCAAGTTTGTTTCCATTTTGTATTTGCTTTCTCTTCATTTCATTCACGCCTCCACAACCACACTTGGAATCCATCTATCTCAATGCGGTCAACCGCTTACGGTATGCCAATTGTGTGGCAGGGCATTTATTGTGCTGATTCCTCAACGCCACACCATACTTGCGCATCAGTCCTCTGAACATGATGCTACTTGCTACCACACTAGTTTATTCTGGTCCCAATGTGGGATGCACGAGCAAGTTCCCACTTTTCGTTCTACTCTATTTTGAACTTTAGTTGATTAATTATAAAAGATACCAAAATATTTTTGAGTTCTGCAGCACTGTATATTGAACTTTCTCACTAGTCATTTGAAACTTACTCCTCTCCCTCTCTCGCATGAAGTATTTGAATTCCTTTTATAAACATTTTAGTCCAGGGATTTTTTTGTTTTGAATTTTTTCACGAGGTATGTATTTTGGAAACATGATTTGATTATATGAAGTAACAGGCATTTGATCTCATTTCAATTCTTTTTTTTGGAAGTCTTAAAAGCGGGGAACACTCAACGGCGTCCGCCCCACACATATATTAATTCTCATTTCAATTCTTAGACTTTATTGATAACAGGGTTTGATTGATGGTTTATATATAGGGTTTAGACAATCATTTTTGGAATGTCTATCTAAAAAAATGATGGTTTGGTTAACTATTCATAAAGCTTTGATCGGTCACTTTTTGCGAAAGTGATTGATCTATTTTTTATGTGATTGATTACACATTGTCTGGGGCCATGTGTTATCGATCATGCCAGTCCTGGTTGATCAAGGGTGGGCTATTAAGGTTGCCTGAATTATCATGAGATTTTTTTAAAGCACTTACAACTAGGAATGCTAATTGAATTGAATCATAAGATTCGTTTGAGCATAATTTGATCCAAATTTAAATGATTTGAATATGAATTTTATTTGTGGATTTTTTTTCAAACAAATTGAATTTGAATTAACTTGAACTCGTTCGATGACAATTCGATTCGATATACACGTACATTACACATACACATATATAATATAGTTTGAAGATCCATTATATACATGTATACATATGAAGTGTAGATTTTGCAATATCTACACATTATCATAAACAATTTTAAAAAATTATGGATTTTAAAATTTCAAAACTCCACATTATCCTCCAACTCTCTCTCTCTCTCTCTGCCTTGCTTGATTTTCGGTTTTCACCCTCGAACCCTAAGCCCTGACCCCTGATTACCTTCCTCCAGTCGCTGTCAACCCCACCCCACCTACCCAAGCTCCAGCTCACCACCGGCTTACCACCATCGACCCGCACCCTCACCTCCCACCTCAAGCGTGTCGGCATCACCTTCTCTGTTCCCCACTGCCTCCTCCTAACCCTCTCCTCTCAGGCTGCCTCGTCGACGCCGTCGCCACTCGTTTCCACTCCCTCGACGTCCTCTTGGGCCACACCGTCACCCTCACTTCCCCAACAAACCCTGCCAGTCTCCCTTACTCTGCAGCTACCGCCGCCACGCTCTCCCTCCGCTCCCTCGGCATCCTTCTGGTCCACCTCGACACCGTCACCTCCCCTAACCTGCCCTGCCACTGCCGCTAGTTGGTCTCCATCGCCTCCTATCTGTCGTCACCACCTCTCCTCTCCCCTGCATGCTGCAGTGTCGACACCACCTCTCCCTGTTGGCGATTCAAATTTTATATTCCATCTGTTTTCTTTTCCCGAAAGTTATTAATCTTGACATAAAAGTTACTCTTGTTTGTTATCCTCCTTTGGTCATTGGATCTATATATTTTATTCATCACAGTAAAAGGAGCAAATGGGGATCATATCAGACAAAAAACTTACACTAGCGACAAAGGTTAGGTAATCCAATGCATTTCATATTATTTATTGAATTTTACCATTTATGTTGAGGCTTTTTACTTATCATAGACTTTTACCAAATAGACTTTATCTATTCTGCGAAAGACTTTATCTATTCCGTGAAACTTAAAATATTATTTATATACAATTATTTTATATTCTTTAGATTGTTAGTTAACATTCCAAATTTGAAATACAATGAATTGAATTTTCATATTGGAATGCATAATGAATTGAATTTGAATTCAGATCAGCAAATTTGTTTGAAATTCGATCTGAGTTCGGATTTGAAATTATAATGAATTGAAGCTTAATCTAGGTGGATTCGAAGGTATTCAATTCGATTAGTACCCCTACTTACAAAACATGATTTTAACCTAATTTTTTAGGAATACCACATTTGTTTTCAACATGCAATTACTGGGAAAGGTGTTTACACACTACAGAAGACCATACATGAAACATGTGATTCATTCGATAACTGTAAACTCCCATTTTCTAAAAGCAAACTTTTGGCCGAACTAAAATTTTTATTCCAATTTGGAATCGCAACTAGAAAGATGTGTTGGAATCTTTACCCTTGTAGTAGTGCAACACACACATTACTGGACTTCCTTAAATAAGCGTTGAATTATGTAAAATTTATCACAGATTAATGAAATCTGATTTGGGTTGCCTATTGAGTTGAATGAATCGAGTCTTCCTTGATTCAGAGTCGAACTTGGCAACCTGACTCAAATTCGAGCTTAGACTTGATAAGGTTTGAGCTTGGGATGGCTTCCTCGAACTTAAACTCATTCGTTTGAGCACGACCCCTTAATAATCCTTATGTAGTTTGTTTCCTTTATATTCGTGATTTGTGAGCTTTGAGGGCTTGGGGTTGGATCTTCAGAGAAGTGGGTTTTGGACAGAGTTGGGAACGAGAGCACTGTACGAGGAGAGCATTGTACGAGCTGTGGCAACACTACGCTGGGGATGAGCGGGTTAGGATGGAGGTAGGAAGGAGTGAAACAACTGTTGGGAAAAACGAAAAGATGTTTATTCCTTGAGCCCATGCTCTCTTATATAGGGAGAGACCTATGGGCAAATTACATAGAGTAGAAAGAAGAAGAACAAAATATATATAAGGTACAGAATTATAGAATATATCTCGACACTCCCCCTCAAGATGGAGCATAGATATCTATCATGCTCAGCTTGGCAAGGTTTGAAAAAATGAAAGGCGGAACGAGGCAGTCTCCTTGGAATCGAGGCAAGGCGTAGCCTCGAGGCGGTTGAGGCATAAGCCTCATATTATATAGAAAAATATGTATAAAGCTACAATTATATATATCTCATTGTAATTATATTTTCTTTGCCCAATATATAATAGTTTACACTACAAGATATGATGAAATTATAAATATAAGAACCCAAAATAGAAGATAGAACACCATCATATACATTTCTACTCATTTTCGTCCAATCAAAGAGGAACTCATTGACTATAGATATCGTGAGAGAATTAAACAATACATATATGTCTATGAAATATTGTTGTAATTAAAAGTACGACTAAATGTATATCGAAGAAATTTATGTTATGTGCCTAACATATAATATATGATCGCACGAGAAACCACGAATCATATCCATTTCGAGCAAACCTTTGAAATATTGTTGTAATTAAAAGTACGATTAAATATATGTCGAAGAAATTTATGTTGTGTCTAATATATAATATAAGGCAACATAAGAAACTGTAACCTTATCCATTTTGTTATATATTGCAAATCTTGTTAATTTACAAGTATTCTTTAATTTGGTATTTATGACTTCATTGATTAAGAGTGAAATAATAAGAGTTTGCCAAAATAGTTGGATACATTAATTGTAAATATGAAGTTATGGGCATGACAGAAACATCATATTTAGGCATTCATCTTATATAATCATTATCCTAAATAAATAGATATTTATAATCTTCTCAAACTACTAAGTAAACCATTAAAATAATAAAAAATATTTCATAAAAAGCAAAAACGCCTCACGAAACGCCTCGACCGCCTTGACCACCCGAGGCACACGCCTCACAGGACTGGTATGAGGCGTACGCCTCGAGGCTAAAAGGGACCGCCTCGCCTCGAGGCGTACGCCTCGACCGCCTCGAGGCTAGTTTTTTCAAACCATGCAGCTTGGATGAACACTTCTGGAAGGGCCTCTAAGTAGAGCTTTGGTGAAGATGTCTGCCGTCTGGTCCCCGTAGCTGACATGAGATGTAGTTCCATCAATTGATGAGGTTAGCATCCATATGAGCTTGATGAGGTTGTTCCATGAATTGGCTCACCCGACTGACTGCAAATGAAATATCGGGTATAGTAATGATAATATAAAGAAGCTTTCCAACCATCTCTCTGTATCTTCTCCTGTCTACCTCATCAATATCATCATCATAGAACTTCATGCTTGGATCCGTAGGTGTAGTCGACATCCAAGCATACTGTGTCACTCGTTAAGTCAGTGACATACTTTCTTTGAGTGATCACAAGCCCCTTTTTATTTCTGCCAAACTCCAATCCCAGAAAGTATCTTAGGGCTCCTCGATCCTTGGTAACAAATTCACGACCTAGAAATTTTTCCCTCTTTATTCCCTGCATATCATCTCCTGTAATGAGTATTTCATCAACATACACCATAATAGCAATCATACCTATGGAGGTTCTCTGTGTAAAAAGAGAGTGATCTGCATTCGACCGTTTGAACCCCTGTTTCGCAAACAAGTCTGAGAGTTTATAGAGCCAAGCTCTAGGACTCTGATTAAGGCCATAGATTGCCTTATGAAGTCTACACACTTGTGAACACTCCCCCTTAACAACAAACCCTGATAGACATTGCATGTAGATTTCCTCATGAAGAGCACCATACAGAACAACATTCTTGACATCCAACTGAAACAGAGGCCAATCTCTTACCACAACAACAAATAAGGAGGGCGCGTAAGGCAGAATGTTGAGCAACAGATGAGAATGTGTCAAGATAATCCACCCCGTATGTCTGTGTAAATCATGGCCTAAATTTCAGCGAAATTCGGTCGAATTTCTGTCGAATATAAATGTCCTGTCGAAATCGAAATTCAACCGAAATGACCGAAATATGGGGGTCCTAGTACAAAAAATGACCGAAATGACCGAAATTCCGGTCGAAATTCCATCGAAATTCTGTTTTGGTCGATACCGAAATGGTGATCAAAACCGGCATTTAGGGCCTTGGTGTAAATCCACGGGCAACCAGTCGAGTTTCATACCTATTAATGGTTCCATCTGCATTCTGCTTCACCGTGAAAACCCATTTACAACTGACTATAGAAGCCCCAATGGGGGCGGGGCCTAGGCTTTAGGTACCTCTCGATTGAAGAGCAACCATCTCTTCTTCCATAGCTAATCGTCACCGATCGTCTTGTAGGGCCTCATGATAATTCCGTGGAATGGTCACGACAGATAATGCAATTGCAAACTTCCGGAAATCGCTAATCAAGCGATCAAAGGAGACAATAAATGCAATATGGTATCTAGCATAGCTGCGCTTCTGCTTTCGAAGCGCAATAGGTAAGTCCAACTTAGTAACCTTCACACTTGTCTCCTGTGCAGGGCTCTCCTTAGGTAGATTACCAGACCCATCATTAGAATATATGTATTCAGTACATACCTCACGTGTGCTAGATGACGAGCAGTGACCGTGAGTAGTAGGCCAACAGGTATAATGATGAGGCAAGGGTGGAACCGGGACCATAGTAGGTGGTGGAGGTGGGTTGGTGGTGGCGGCATGTATATGCCATCATCAGAGTCTGAGGAGGCGAACCGATCACCTGTAGGAGAAAAGTCCACCACCGACTCAAAAAATGTGACATCAGCCCTAACACAATACTTCCTGCACAGTGGATCTAACACCTGCGCCCTTTTTGTATCCTGAAGTACCCTACAAAGACACACTTGACAACCTTGGTGGACAAATGCGACCGAGCCAAACACACAAGGAGTAAGTGTGAATAATTCCTTTTTAGGAAAAGCTAGAGAGATGAATTTTCTCACCTAAAACTGATGAGGGCATGCGATTAATAAGATAATATGTCGTAAAGACAACATCACCCCACAATGATTGTGGAACACGACTCTGGATGAGAAGTGTCCTTGTAACATCAAGCAAATGATGATGCTTCCTTTGTGCAACCCCATTTTGTTGGGAAGTATAGGCACTCGTTGACTGATGAATAATACCTTGGGTTGAAAAATAATTGGAAAGAGAACGAGTAATGAATTCCAAGTCATTATCAGGTCTCACAAATTTCACAGAAGATGAAAACGCATTTTGTACTTCAATGAGAAAAGTTTCGATAACATCTCCAGCTTCAGATTTATTCCGTAATAAAAAGATCCAAGACAGACGAGAGAAATCATCCACTGCAACAAGATAAAACCTGTGTCCTTGATGATCCGGAACATGACTGGACCCCAAATATCTATATGAAACAACTTAAAAATGAAGCTACTGCTCTAACTCTGACGACTGGGAAATGTCGATCTATGATGCTTACCCAATTGACAAGCCTCACATTAAAAGGACGAGTAAGGAGAAATATGAGGTAGGACACGACATATTTTTTTGGAGCGGGAGATGACTGAAGTGCAAGTGGCACATGAAGGATGAGTCATATCCAACAGAAAGAGAGGAAATGCCAGCATATGGAGTTCGGGTTAAGCGATAGAGGCCACCTTGCTCACGCCACAACCGATCACCTTGCTCGTAAGGATGTCATGAACTACAAGTGAAGATGGGTCAAAAATAGCTTGACAATGTAAATCCTTTGTAAGATAACTAATAGATAATAAATTCATAGAAAAGTCAGGTGCATGCAACACATTCTGTAAATGCTTAAAGGGTGTCAAACTAATCTCCCCCTGTCCTGTAATTGGGGAATGAGTCCCATCTGCAATAACCACCATGCGTCCTGGAGGAACATGTCTATATGCTGTAAGTTTATGCCTGTCTCCACACAAGTGATGCGTGGCACCGAAATCCATAATCCATTCAACTACATCGGATCCACAACTGCTAGTGAGTGTATAAGTACTACCTGAAGTACTGGAGGTGGCTGAAGCAACCACATCAGATTGACTCCCAGAGGTTGAGGAAGACATGGTAGGTCTGACTGGAGGTATAATGCTCCCCATTCGTTCTACAAGATCATCAAACCGCTTATCCATAGAAGAGGCAGCTGGAGGCTCAATCTGCTCTGCCATATGAGCAGGCAGGAAATCCATGCTTAGAGTAGCATGTATCTTCGGTATGTCCAGAACGATGGCAAAAAATGCAGGGCTGACGAACATGACCTCCTCTGTCGCGAGGTCCTCGTCCACGAAACCGAGAAGAACCTCCTCGACCTCGAGAGGCAACCATCGCTGAAGAAGTTTGACTGGCAGTGGAAGCCTCCGCCCAGTTGAGGGTCACCACGCCCTCGCATGGTCAGATGTAAGTCACCGTCACCGTGCACTAAATTATCAAGTATCACTGATTCTTATAATCATCGAGATTCATTGATTATCTATTCATACCTTCTTGTTCTATCTAATTGACTTTACAAATTTAATTGAACGATCCACTCCATCAATTATGTTAAGCAGTGTTCACACAATAGTCATACTAATGATCATTGATGAAGATTACTCTTGTCATTTTACTTAGCATCGTTCATATCTATTGCCTCATGTATGTAAAGAGCCAAAGATTATAGTTCAAAAAAAGGTATTCAGGTTATGATTGCATGAGCGATGAGGGAATGAATTCAAAAAGTTTTAACGATGTATAAATTTGTCTTGATTGCAAATCGAAGGGACAATGAAAAGATATGACTAGTGAGAGATTGATGTCTTAATTCGTTGGTTCATTATATCCTCCAACTCTTGCAACTCCAATTTGTTAAATCTTCCAGGAAAGTTAATGATCATATAATACAATAAGTAATCTTTCCAATAAGCTCGTGCCTTATTAATGCAAACGAGGAAATTCCAACGGTAGAAAAAATATAATTTTTGGTGGAAGAAATTTAGAGGGGTTGAGAAGAAGAAAAACTCGTCGGAACGAGGGGTTTGGAGAAGATAACTCGCCGGGAATGCGAGGGGTTGACAGAGGAGAACCGCGGAGATCGCGTGGAGGGAGAAGAGAGAAGGAGAGGGGATAAAATGAGATAAACTCAAATTTTACTTCATCATTAACTGTCTAAAACAATGGGCTACCCTCTCTTTATATAGGAGAGAGGGTTTACAAAAATAGTAAACAAATCAAATTAACAAAATTGACCTCTAATTACCTTAATTAGACTCTAATTATTTAATTGACCAACAATTATAATTAAAATCTACGAAATCAACGTTGAGATCTCAAGCGATCTCAATTATTCAATTAGACCAATACGACCGCTAAAAACGTAAATAAAATTGATAATTATTTAATTAAATAAATGTGGCCCCCTAATTTGGGGTCACGCTGCATCAACTCTCCACCGCTTTAAAAAATTCGGCTCCTGACGAATTGCTTGATGTAGGTGGATCGTTGGAGAAATCATCCTTGAATTGGGCTTCGATTCCCTCCCATGGGATCATCTTCAACATTACGTTTATAATTTTTTCCAATAGGAGGGTACCACTGCAATTTTCGTACCCCTTCAATTCTCCTCACATTTCTATAGCCTTGGACCTTTCTGCAAATAGATATTTTTGGAAGTTTCATTTTGTAATTTTTCCCAATCATATTCCAAGCCCCAAATCTCAGGGATTCGGTTCCTGGAGATATCGTTAGGGTTCTCTCCAACCCCAAGTGGCGGCTGCGAGGCTCCTGAACCCAAGGGCGCCGCCGACCTGGGCGACGCGGCCGGGAGGTCGTGGGCCTGCGCGTGCGGGGCCGTGGGCGATCACGCTGAAGGCGGCGTGGATAGGAGAGGCCGGGGCGGGGTCTGATCGAAAAAGCTCGCCAGGGGGGGTGGTGCGGTGGAAACGGGAAGGGCGGCGCGGGAGGATTAGCGGCGAGGGGGATGGAGAGGTAGGCGGCGCTGGGGAAGAGAGGGGGTAGCGCGGGGGAAAGGGGAAGAGGCGACACGGGGGTGAGAGGTGGGGGTCGGAGAAACCCAGGAGGAAGAAGAGGGGAGGAGGGGGGGGGGCGATGGGGAGAGGGTGGAGAGGGCAGGAGGCGTCGGAAGGGAGTAGGGTTCGAGAGAGAGGTGTCGGGGTGGGTACGATGGTGGGCTGGGGGTGCCGCTGGGGGGTTCGGGGGGTAGCAGGCGGAGGATGGGAGACCTGGGGAGAGAGGCGAGGGGCTGTGGCTGGAGGCGCCGCAGAGGGCCACTCGCGCACGGGGAGGAGGGAGGATGCACCGGAGTGGTGGAAGGGACCGCGGCTGGTGCTGTGGCGGCCTGGACAGCCCGCGGAACTGCCGTGGGGGCCGGGGCTGCCCTCGGGATCGCCGTAGACGACGGGGACTGATCGGAAAACTCCTGGACAGCCCTTGTTTCTTCATTTTTTTCTTCCAAAACGATCTGGACAGCAACCGTTTGGTCTTCTTTCGCGACGTTTTCTTCGTCCAAACTGGCGGTAGCGGCTTCAACGGGTGGCGGCTTCGATTGGGCGTCGCGGTAGGCCTCAAAGTTGGCCGTGAGGTTCCGAAACATTGATGACATGGATCGGAAGTTGTTCTACAAATCTCGTAACATGCGCTCCGTCTCCTTGTCGTAGCCGTAGTCGGCTCGTCGTTTTTTGTCGGACGAACGATGGTGTATTGATGTATGTCGACGCGAGTATCGGGACGGATCGTCAGATCGTGGGGGCGATCTGAAAGCCATGCTCTGATACCAATTAATGCAAACGAGGAAATTCCAACGGTAGAAAAAATATAATTTTTGGTGGAAGAAATTTAGAGGGGTTGAGAAGAAGAAAAACTCGTCGGAACGAAGGGTTTGGAGAAGATAACTCGCCGGGAATGCGAGGGGTTGACAGAGGAGAACCGCTGAGGCCGCGTGGAGGGAGAAGAGAGAAGGAGAGGGGATAAAATGAGATAAACTCAAATTTTACTTCATCATTAACTGTCTAAAACAATGGGCTACCCTCTCTTTATATAGGAGAGAGGGTTTACAAAAATAGTAAACAAATCAAATTAACAACTAATTTAATCCTAATTGACCTCTAATTACCTTAATTAGACTCTAATTATTTAATTGACCAACAATTATAATTAAAATCTACGAAATCAACGTTGAGATCTCAGGCGATCTCAATTATTCAATTAGACCAATATGACCGCTAAAAACGTAAATAAAATTGATAATTATTTAATTAAATAAATGTGGCCCCCTAATTTGGGGTCACGCTGCATCACTTCTATTAATTCTTTTTTTATATGGTATACTTCTAAATATTACTAATCATGAACTTATTGGATCTAGTAGATCAACTACATATTATCCCCCAGCTAATCAGATAAGATGTACCATCCTTGATTTGCCCATATATTCTTGATTCTGTACATCGTGTTTGAGATACATAGAGAGTAAATGACATTACATTTTTAATGATTTCTGAGGCATCAAGTACTCATATATCTAATTTCAATTATGTTTTCCTGTTGATGATTTCAGGGTTTTCAGTAACTATTAATAGATATAATGTTCTTAATTCATGCAATTGTATAAACAAAGATCGGATCTTAGAAAAAATATAACTCCAATTCAAAGTTCAATCAGAGAATTTATTCATGCAGCAGAACAGGGAGCGTACGTTGTTTAAAATTCTCCAATCACATACATCTAAACAGAGATCAGCGATCAGATTTTTAAAAAAATTGATTTAAAGTTCTATTCCATGCTCTCCATGCTGTGTTGCTCAAATCAAATTTTTGGTGATCTGACGGAGCCTACGGAAGGCTTCCTCCATCGGAGGAATAGTAGAGTCTGCCAAAATCTAAGAACGGGCCGCCTCATACTTAGGATCAAGGGCCGCTAGGAACATACCAACCATGGTGGCATTCCGATAAGTCTTCTGCTGCTCAGGGGTAGATGTCAGAGGCTTGGAGCTATATAGCTTCTCAAACATCCCACACAAGGATGTATATAGCGAGTGGAGAGGTCGTCCATTCTGCTTGATAGTAAAGATATCATGTTGGAGCTGTAGAATCTTTGTCTCATTCTTTGCCTGTGAATAAGTGGTAGCAAGATTATCCCACATCGCCTTGGTTGTGGGTTGATGGAGTATATCATTGGCGATCTCTAATGCCAATTTACCGGAAAGCCGAACCTTGGTATATGCATCATCCGCCTCCGATGAGGCGTTAACCTCAGTCTTCCTGACCGGTTCTTCCTCGGTAATAATGGGTTTCTTACCTGTAGACTTCATCATGCTCATGAACTGCATAGCCCACAGTTCATAGTTTGACCCATCCATCTTTACTATAGGCGCAAGACCTCTGAAGATGCCTATGGAGGGAACCTGGACCTTGATTTGCGAAATGATGGCTCGAGAAGGCTAGAGATGGAGACTAGACACGGGCTTGTCTACACAAACATAGTGAGATATGATTGCATGTGTAGACTCATGCAACCAATCTCATAAAAAAAAACTCAGCGACGACGCTTTTAGATGAAGGTGGCGGTGCTGTGGAAAGAAGCGAGACCGGGAGGCGGTACAACCCGCGTGAGAGAGGGGGCGACGGTACAACCTGTGTGGAAGGGAGGGGGCTACAGGACCCCGGGCGGCGGTGCAACCTGCGTGGAAGAGGACCGCGAGGGCCCGGGCGACGAGGGCAGTGACACCATGCGTGGGCAGGTCCAGGCGCCTGGGGCTGGCGGCAGCGCCCCTACGTGGGCAGGGGCAGGCGACACCCTGCGTGGAGAGGAGACGAGATGGGGGCTTAGGGTTATGGTTTCGGAGCTTCGGTCTAGGACCGTCGCTCTGATATCATGTTGGGAAAAAATGAAAAGATGTTTATTCCTTGAGCCCTAGGCTTTCTTCTATATGTAGCGATATATTTATGTTTTATGTATTGTTTCTTTATTCTCTCCCTACTTATGTATGGCTTATGTTATTTACCGATAGGCTCCTCTCCTATATAAGAGAGCCTAGGGTTATGGAATAAAGTACGAAACGTTTTTCTCCCAACATGGTATCAGAGCCATGTTCTAGACCGGAGCTCCGAAACCCTAACCTTAATCGTAGCCCTCCTCTCTCTCTCTCAGCCCCTTCCCCCTCTACGCTGTCTGTCGCGGCTGCTGCCGCCTGCCGCAGCTGCCGCCCGTGCCTCTCGCGACCACTAGCGGCCTCCCGCGCCTCCCACGCCTCCTGCCAACCACTGTCTATAGTGCTCTGGAGCTGATCTTGCGGCTCCACGGTGTCTGCTCGCTGCCTTCTGACCGTCATCTAATCCAATATGGGATTGGTTGCATGAGTCTGCCTGTGCAATCATATATCCCTATGTCAGGGTAGACAACTTGGTGTTTTATCTTCATAACTAGTCTTCTCGTGCCATCATGTCAGAAAACAAGGCTGACATTCCCTCCATGGGTGCCTTTAGAGGTTATGCGCCCATAGTGAAGATGGATGGGACCAACTATGAACTGTGGGCTATGCAGTTCATGAGTATGATGAAGTCTACCGGTAGGAAACACATTCTTACCGAGGGAGAACCGGCCGAGAAGATTGGAGTCTGTGCCTCATGGGAGGCAGACGATGCTTATGCCAAGGTTTGGCTGTCAGGTACATTGGCACTGGAGATTGCCAATGATATACTACATCAACCCACAACCAAGGCAATGTGGGACATTCTTGCTGCTAAGGTGCTACCTATTCACATGCCAAGAATGAGACAAAGATCTTGCAGCTACAACACGACATCTTCACTACGAAGTAGAATGGACGCCCACTTCACTCTTTATATACCTCGTTGCGTGGGATGTTCGAGAAGTTCTATAGCTTCATGCCCCTTAACTCCACTCCTGAATACAGAAGTCTTATCGAAATGCTACTATGGTTGGTGTCTTCTTGGCAACACTTGATCCTGAATATGAGGCAGCCCGATCGCAGATTTTGGCATATTCGACCATTCCTCCAATGGAGGAAGCGTTCTGTCGGCTCAGTCGGATCACTGTTCCATCCTCTCTCACCAACCAGTCTTCTTCAGCAATGGCTGCCTCTCGAGGTCGTGGAGGATCTTATCACTTTCGTGGACGTGGACCTCGTGGCAGAGGTGGTCGTGTTCGTCAGCAATGCTCCTTCTGTCACCGCTCTGGGCACACCGAGGATACACGCTACTCCGAGCATGGATTTCCAACTTCTGCTCGTGTGACTGAGCAGATCGAGCCTCTTACAGCTTCTTCTATGGATCAACGATTTGATGATCTTGTGGTTAGATTGAGAGGTATCATTCCTCCAACTTCTCGTGCAACGCCTTTTTCAGGTCCTGGAAGCCAATCCGATGTGGCTGCATCAGCCTCCTCCAGCAACTCAGGTAATATCTCTGCATTCAGTAACAGTTGTGGATCAGATGTAGTTGAATGGATTATGCATTCTGGAGCCACACATCATCTGTGTGGAGATAGGACTCAGCTTACAACATATAGGTCTATTCCTCCAGGATGTACCGTAGTTATTGCAGATGAGACTCATTCCCCAATTATAGGACAGGGGGAGATCAGTTTGACACGCTCTATGCATTTACAGAATGTTCTACATGCACCTGGCTTTCTATGAATTTGTTGTCTATCAGTCAGATTACGAAGGACTTACATTGTAGAGCCATTTTTGACCCTTCCTCTCTTGTTTTTCAGGATATCCTTACGGGCAAGGTTGGCTGTGGCCGTGAGCAGGTCGGTTTCGATCGCCTAATACAAGCTCCCTATGTTGGATACTCCTCTTTATCTATTGGATCTGCTTCACCATTCCTGTGGCATCTGCGCTTTGGTCATCTCCCACTCCAGGAAATGTGTCGTGTTCTACCTCCGGTGTCTCCTCACACGTCCTTCCAATATGAGGCATGTTAGTTGGGAAAGCACCATCGTTCCAACTTTCCCAGTCATCAGAGTCGGAGCAGTAGCTCCAAGTTCGAGTTATTTCATATAGACATTTGGGTAATCAGTCGTGCTCCCGATCACCAGGGACACATGTTCTATCTAGTTGCTATTGATGATTTCACTCCTCTGTCGTAGGTCTTTTTACTAAAGAATAAATCTGAAGCTCGAGATGTTATCAAATGTTTCTTGTCTGAGATTAAAAATGTTTTTTCCGCTATTGTGAAGATTATGAGAACTGATAATGCCTTGGACTTTTGTAAATATGATCTATCTAAATATTTTTCATCCCAGGGCATCATTCATCAAACCTTGTGTGCATATACGTCTCAACAAAATGGTATTGCGGAAAGAAAACACTGGCATTTTCTTGATGTCACGCGGACGCTTTCAATTCCGAGTCGTGCTCCCCATTCTTTTTGGGGTGATGCTGTTTTTACGGCATGTTACCTTATTAATCGCATGCCTTCATCAGTCCTGGGTGAGAAAATTCCTTTCTCCCTTTCATTTCCTGACAAGGACTTGTTCTCATGATGGCGGTTGTGGGTGCGCGTGCGACTGTGGGTGCAAGTGCGACTGCGAAGGGGAAGGCGGCTTGTGCGAGTACGAAAGGGAAGGCGGTGATCGAGTGGGGAGGGGAGGGGGAGCGAGTTGTCGTATGCGAAGGGAGTCCTTTGGAGGGAGGTGGCGGGGAGTGGACTTCGGTTTCGCACAGGAAGCCCGGTCGAAGATGCTTTCGTTGTGGAGACAGGGGGCATGTGGCCTCCGTTTGTCCTTCTCCTCCAAGGTGCTTCTCTTGTGGGCGGTCGGGTCACCGCCGGGCTACATGCATGGCGTTTCGTGGAACCGCTCGTGCATCTGCTCCTGCGGT
Source organism: Ottelia alismoides (assembly GCA_037367405.1). Lineage (NCBI taxonomy): Eukaryota > Viridiplantae > Streptophyta > Magnoliopsida > Alismatales > Hydrocharitaceae > Ottelia > Ottelia alismoides. The sequence continues at coordinate 234,218 of JAZKJV010009036.1, read as the reverse complement.
TGTTCATGGGGTCATGGGGTGCGGAGGTTGCGCGCGGTGGACCCTTCATTCGCGGAGGTTGTGGGGAACGTGCGCAAGGATGATGCCTGCTCAAAGCCTGTAAGGCCTAGGGCTTTGGCTGGGGGGCGTCGATCGAAGGTCGTGGCCCAGGAAGGGGTGGTCGATAGGGACTCGGATGCGCATGCGCTGATCAGTTTTGCTGTAAGGGGCATTGTCGTTTTGGACGTGGTTCTTTCCCAACTTCGTGGATTCCTGGGCACGAGATTCACTGGAGATGCGGTGAAGCTGGATGCTACATGGTGCTGCGTGCGTGGTTTGTCGGCTGACCAGAGGGATCGTTTGCCTCGCAATGGAGATGTTGCGAACGTCCGCTGGCGACGTCTTCGTTTCACGGATGGTGCCTGTTCGGAGGTAGAAGTGTGCGTGGCGAGGGTTAAAGGCGTTCCCTTCCTATCGCGCTCGCTTGGCTGCCTGAGGAAGGCATTGCAGAGGTGGGGTTCGGTCAGGGAGGTGCTGGACGACGAGTTCCGACCTGAGTTGCCTTTGGAAGACACGAGTATCCCGTTCGAATGCAGCAAGAGATTCCTCGACGGTATCGGGGGGAGAAGCACGTTCGCGGAGATGGAGGTCGGCTGCTATTCTTTCAAAGTGGAGTTGCTGATAAAGTAACCTCCGCCCTCTCCGGTGGTGCAGATGGAGGAGACCGGCGGAGGGTCCGGGGATGCTTCGGTTAACGAGCTGGCGGTTGGGTTTCCGAGGAGTCCCCTCGGGGGAGTGGCTCGATCTCCTCCTTACGCGCGACGGTTCGTTAACTCCTCTTCGGCTCTGTTCATGTCGCCATGCATATTCCTTTTGCATGGTGACGTGGCCAGACGTCCCACTGATGTTTCAGCTGATGTGTTGGAGCCGGATGCGGATTTGGATTCAAAGCTGCGGGCTGAAGACTCGGACCGTCTCGCGGATCCGCTTTTGGCTCGTCTCCTGATACGGTCTGGGGGGCTTCCGTGGTTCGGATGGGCGTGTTCGGATCCCGTGCTGCCCGCTCCCATTATGACGTCCGACACATCGGCGACGTGGTTCTTGCCATCTTGGGAGGTCCTTGGCGCGCAGGGGGATGCTTCGAAGATGGTCTCTTTCTCTCTATTCTCTCATGGCTCGGAGGTGGGGAGTCCTCGGGCTCGACCTGCGGCAGGGGTGGTCGCTGCGCCCTCCTCTTTGGTCCCTGACTCTTTTTCCCCAGTGGCATCGAGCGGGGTGCTGCGGATGTCTATGCTTTGGAGGTGGCTGATCTCGACTGTGGCGAGGGGACGAGCGACAAGAGAAGCGACAAGAGATACAGAAGGCGGAACAGATCCAGGTCGGCGCGGTCGGAGGAAAGGCCGTGCCCGTCCTTGAAGAGGCTTGTTGCGGAGACCGCGGGGGTGGCCAGAATCCTTGGGAGCTTCGAAGGTTCCAAATGAAAGTTCTGTCTTGGAATGTTCGCGACTTCGGAGACCCGGATAAGCGGAGAGTTGTGGGATCCAGGTGCATTGAATGGGGTTGTGACATCGTCATGTTTCAACAGACAAAGCTGCAATCTATGGCGGATGACATATGGAGATCCTTTGGGGCGGGGGCCCTGGACCAGTTCCGTGCTCTCGACGCGGTGGGATCCGTGGGCGGGATGCTGGTGGCGTGGCGGTCATCGGGTTTGTTCTTGGACTCGGTGATCCGTGGGAGGCACATGCTGACGGTGGTGCTCTATTGTTCGGATTCCTCCCTTCGGTTGGCGATGTCCTGCGTTTATGGTCCATGCTGTCGGGTGGCACGGGAGGAGCTTTGATCTTCTGGATGTGGGAAGGACCGTTGATGGTGGTCCCTAGCTAATCGACGGGGACTTCAACGTTACCCTTCTTTCCTCGGATAGGCCTGGGGGCTGGGGTGGACAGGATCCGGGCTCGCTTGCTTTCGCGGACACCGCGGATTCGTTGGGCCTCGAGGTGTTGGATGCGGTGGACACCGCGTGTACGTGGAGGAGCTCCAATTCGCGGTCGCGTCTTGATCGGTTCCTTGCTTCCAACGAGCTTTTGGAGGCCTTTGTTTTTGCCTCGGTGGAGACAAAGCCGCGGGGGGTGCTCGGATCACAACCCAATTATTTGGTGCTCGGGGGAGGCTCCTGTGCAGCGGGGGCTGTTCAGATATGAAAAATGCTGGCTGCTGGAGGACAATTTTAGGGGCTTGGTGGAGTCACATTGGTCGGAGGCGGTTGTTTCGGGGTCCGCTGCGTCGCGCTTTGCTCAAAAGCTATCTTCGTTGCGGGTTCGTCTATCGGCCTTCAAGAGGGATTCTAGAGCGGCCAGAGCAAGGATGGGTGCGGAGGAGGCTATCCGGTGTCTCGACGCGCTTGGGGATCTCAGGGATCTCACGGAGGAGGAGCTAGCCGACCGCGCTGCTGCTCAATTGATAGTTGCTCGGGAGGATAAGAAGCGCGTAGCGGAGTGGAGACAACGTTCGAGGAGCGTTTGACTTCGGGAGGGGGACACGAATACCTCTTTCTTTCACCGTGTGGCTAGTGGGAGGCGCAGGGCAAATGCATTGCGGTCCATCGTCATTGGGGGGACTCGCGTGGAGGGAAACAGAGAGATGGGGGGGGGTGCTATTGCGGATTATTTCAAGGGCGTGTCGTCTTCGACTATCCCAAGGCTGTGGAGGTGGCTGGGCTCGGGCACGCGTGCGGTGACGGGCTCGCACGTTGACATGCTCGTTCGTGATTTGACCTTGGAGGAAGGATGCGGTGTGGGAGCTTAACGCTGATGCGGCTCCTGGCCCGGTTGGGTTCCCATTCTCGTTTTACAAGGATTTTTGGGATCTCGTGGGCCACGAGGTGTTGGAGGTGGCTTTGGAGTTTTGTTAGGGGAACGCGGGCTTCGACAGGATCAACCGCGCACACATTATTTTGTTGCCCAAGTCGTGGGCGCTGGCCTCCATCGACGACTTTCGCCCTATTGCGGTCTCTAACGACATTTATCTCATTATTGCGAAGGTTCTTGCTACTCGGCTGTGCGACATTCTTGGCGGTGTGGTCTCCCCGACGCAATCGGCCTTCATTTCGGGGAGGCAGATTTCTGATTGTCTCACGTTTGCGTCGGAGATCATAGCGAATTGGAAGAGGAGGGACGCGCGTGGTATCCTTTGGAAGGTGGACTTCAAAAAAGCTTACGATAACCATGATTGGAGGTTTCTCTGGTCGGTGCTTAGGAGGATGGGGTTCCCGGAGTTGTGGATTACGTGGGTGAGGCGATGTATCACCACTGCCTCGTTTTCTATCATGGTCAATGGTCGCCCGGAGGGGGGTTGGATCCAGCCGCAGAGGGGGGTGGGTCAGGGGTGCCCTCTTGCCCCTATGCTATTTATTCTGGCGGATGATGTTCTCTCGGACTTTACGGCTCGTATGGTCAGCAGCGGCCTCTCGAGGGGCTACTCCAGGGGGGATGTGCATGCCCCTATCTTGCAGTACGCCGATGATACGTTGTTTTTTTGGAGGGGGGTTTGGCGGAGGCGAGGGCTATGACCGTGGCTCTGGAGGTCTTCGGCGAGCTGTCCGGGTTGGTCAAGAACGAGGGCAAGTCCAGGTTCGTGCCTTTCGGTCCTGCAGGTCTGGACAGCGGCGAGTATGCGGTGGCTTTGGGGTCGGCGTGCTCTTCGCTGCCAATGGACTACCTGGGGATGCCCTTGAACGTGGGGAGGATGCGGCTGAGAGACTGGCTGAGGGTAGTGGAGAAAGTGGAGGCGAGATTGGCTGGCTGGAAGTCCGCGATTTTACCGAGAGGTGGCCGACTTGTTTTACTTAAGGCGGTCCTTTCGTCGATTCTGATTTATTTTTTGTCCAACCGGCGGATGCCCAAGGGAATCAAGGCCCGGTTGGAGAAGCGTATGCGCGCCTTCTTGTGGGGGAAGTGGGGAGGTGGGTCGAGGGGGATCCACTTGGTTGGGTGGGAAGATATTACCTACGGGAAGGATCTGGGGGGGCTGGGTATCAAGTCGCTCGAGCAAATGAACGATGCCTTGCTCCTTAAGTGGGCGTGCAGGATTTGGGGGCCGGGGGAGGATCTGTGCTACTATGTGGTGCGGAGGATATATGATGTGGGGGAGGCTTGCCTTCGCAGATCTCCCGTGTTACCTCCCCCACCATGTTTTGGAGGGGGGTTGTGGAGGTGTTTTTTGAAAAATATCGCGTTGTTCAGACCGGTGCTTGGTGGTGGGGGGGGGGGGGAGTCCTTCTGGATGTACGACTGGACGGGAGGGGGACCCCTTTGCTCCCGCTTCCCGTGGCTATTTGCTTTGGCTGACGATAAATCTTGTTCAGTTGCGACTTGCTGGATGGATGGGAATTGGTGCCCAAGGTTTTCCGCGAACTTCTCGGATCAGAGGTTGGAGGAATTCTTGGCTTTACTCGAGGCTGTGAGGGAGGTTGGACGCCCTACGGTGGGGCGTAATCACTGGTACTGGAGGGAGACCCCGTTTACGATCAAGAAGGCCTTTGGGGCTACTCTCGGCCACCGCCATCTCAATCGGAGGGTATTATACAGGATTGTGCCTTTCTGTGGGCTCTCAAGCTTCCAGAGCGGGTTGGCTTCTTCTTATGGCTGCTACGGAGGCAGAGGCTAATGACGAGAGACCGTTGTGCCAGGCTTTTAGGTATATATCGGACAGATGCCTACTTTGCAATGCGGCGATTGAGTCCGTGGAGCATCTCTTCTTTTTATGCCCCAACGTGATTAAGGTGTGGTAGGGGGCTGGCTTGGAATGGTGCTGCACTAATGACCTCCAATCGTTCTGGTCTTCGCTTCAGGCTAATAAGGGGAGGCCGATGATGGAGATGCTTTATCCGGTGGCCGTGCTGTGGGAGATATGGCGGGGAAGAAATGAGTTGACGTTCTCGGGCCAAAGGTTCTATAAGGAGAATGTGGGGTTTTTTGCTAAACACCTGGTGGGGGATTGGGCGTTGTAATGGCTCTATAGTGTGTTTGTTTTCTTGTTCCCTCTCTGTTCCCTGTTTATATTGAATAAATTTTTGGGGTGTGCACCGTCGAGTGTATCCCCCTTGCTTCTGGATTTTTAAAAAAAGGACTTGTTCTCACTCACTCCACGTGTGTTTGGATCCACTGCATTTGTCCATCAGTTATCTCCGGGTGTTGACAAGCTCTCTCCTAGAGCTATCACGTGTGTATTTGTTGGGTACCCCAAGACTCAAAAAGGGTACATGTGTTATGATCCATCGCGCAGAAAGTATTATGTTAGTGCCGATGTCACCTTCTTTAAGTCTGTGGTGTATTTTTCTCCTACGAGTGATCGATTGACATCTTCAGATACTGATGACAACATATACATGCCACCACCACCTCCAATACCTACCACACCTGTGCCACCACCATCATCTTCGCCACCTACTCTGCCACCGATGCCATCACCACCTACTATATCGGTCCCAGTTCCACCACTACCACACCACTATACCCGTCGGCCGGCGTCTGCTCATGGTCATCGCTCCTTATCAAGCCCACATGAGGTATGTGACGATAACACAGTTTCTACTGATGGGTCTAATGCTATATCTGAGCAGGAGTATACATATGGGATAGACATGGAACATGCAGACTTGGACTTACCTATTGCTCTACTGAAGCAAAAATGAAGCTGTGCATCATATCCTGTAGCATCTGTGGTGTCCTTCGATCATTTGACTGGCGATTTCAGATCCTTTGCAGTGGCACTATCAGAGGTGGCAATTCCAAAAAACTATCATGAGGCTATGAGGGATAGTCGGTGGCAGTTGGCTATGGAAGAGGAGATGGCTGCTCTTCGTTCTAGAGGGACATGAAGCCTTGTACCCACATCTGATGCGTCTATAGTTAGCTGGCAAAATGCCGATGGTAGCATTGATCGATACAAGGCACGTCTGGTTGCTCGAGGGTTTACATAGATGTATGGAGTAGATTATCTTGATACGTTCTCACCTGTTGCTCGTCATTCTACCTTACGGATCCTTCTCTCTGTGGCTGTGATTTGCTATTGGCCATTGTTTCAATTGGATGTCAAGAATGCATTTCTTTATGGTGATCTTCAAGAAGAAGTTTACATGCAACAACCACCTGGTTTTGCTATTGAGGGGGAGTGTTCACAGGTGTGTAGACTTCATAAGGCGATCTATGGCACGAAGCAGAGCCCTAGAGCTTGGTTCAGAAGCTTACAGACTTGTTTGAGAAAAATGGATACAAACGCTCAAATGCAGATCATTCTCTTTTTGTACAAAGAACATCCAAAGGTACGGTTGCTATTATGGTTTATGTTGATGATATTCTCATTACATGAGATGACGTACAAGGAATAAAAGGAGCGAAAGAACTCTTGGGTCGTGAATTTGTCACCAAAGACCTTGAAACTCTTAGATATTTTCTGGGACTGGAGATTGCCAGAAATGAAAGAGGACTTGTGATGACCCAAAGAAAATATGTTACTGATTTACTAAGTGATACAAGAATGTTTGGATGTCGACCAGCTACCACACCTATGGATCCAAGTATGAAACTATATGATGATGACACTGACGAGATTGACAGGAGGAGGTACGGAGAGTTGGTAGGAAAGATCCCTTATATCACCATAACCAGACCTGACATCTCATTTGCTGTCAGTCGGGTGAGTCAGTTCATGGAACAACCACGACAGGTCCACATGGATGCTATACAGATGATACTCAGGTATCTTAAATCATCCCCTGGCGCAGGACTACTGTTTAAAAAGGGGAAAGAGGCTACCATCTCAGCATGTGTGGATGCAGACTATGCAGGATGCCCAAAGGACAGGAAGTCCACTGCCGGATTTGCTGTATACATTGGAGACTCTGTTGTCTCATGGAGAAGCAAGAAGCAAACTGTTGTAGCTAGATCTAGCGCTGAGTTAGAATATAGGGCCATGGCCCAGGCTACTACAAAAATGATGTGGATCCGAGCTGTGCTTACAGATTTACATATAGAGGTACCCCTTCCTATGGTACTGGAATGTGACAATCAGGCTGCTATATTTATTGCAAATAATCTAGCATTCCATGAACACACCAGGCACATCGAAGTTGATTGAGATATGATTCAGGAAGGTTTTATCTCTACATCTCATGTCAGCTCAGGGGACCAAACTGCAGATATCTTCACAAAGGCTCTACTCAGAGGGTCCTTTCAGAAATGCTCATCCAAGCTGAGCATGATCGACATCTATGCTCCATCTTGAGGGGGAGTGTAGCGATATATTTATGTTTTATGTATTGTTTCTTTATTCTTTCTCTACTTATGTATGACTTCTGTAATTTACCCATAGGCTCCTCTCCTATATAAGAGAGCCTAGGGTTATGGAATAAAGTACGAACATTTTTCTCTCAACAATATAGGGAGAGAGCTATGGGCAAATTACATAAGAACAACAAAATATATAAGGTACATAAATACATAATATATCTCGAAAATAACGATGCAACTATGTGGATGGAAGCTTATGAGGACCGGAGGAATGGTCTAGTGAATGGGGTTGGAACTTGGAATTGGAAGCTGAGTAGCGTTTTGGGTTTTCTTCAGTTCATCAAAAGGATGGAGAAGATAAATAGTGGGTCAATGGGTCGTGTATTTTGAAGGAAATTTCAAATTACATTTTATTATATATGTACACTCGAATGGTTTGGTGGTATCGTGGTAGTGCAGTGTGCCTGCCGCCCAAAAGACCATGGTTTAAATCCAACCTTGTGTGGGTTGCATTAGGTAACTAACAACCATCTTAAAAATAATCGGATCTTTCAATATGGATTTGAGCAAGAATCCATGTAGGCTACCTTACTTAAAGTGGGAGAAGGCTTCACCACTTTACACTCTACTATATAATTGTGCTTATATATATTAGTTTTAATACTTAAATGCCTAAATCGAGTTCTTGAGTCCAATTAGTGATTTGAGCACTACTTGATAAGGATAATGACTACATCATTTGACTCAAACTTGAAGTCATTAATTATTGGAGCTCGACTCATGGGTTGAGTTGAGTTGATTTCTTCAAGCCCAAGCTTTCCTGACACCCTTAAATCTGGTGCACCTAGCACAATTCCTTGTCAAGACAATGCTTATAAGAAAACTTTATATAAGAATTGAAGAACTTGCAAAGAAGATCCTACATTGAATCATTGAAAAAAAATGAGAATCCATGATCTTGACATCGAGGGGAACTTGTGCATGTGTTTATACACAAAAATCAGTCAACTTCAGCGACCTTAAAGACCCTCTGACAAGCTTGTGACAAAGATTCAGTGGGAGAAGGCTTCACCAATTTACACTCTACTATATATATTTGTGCTTATATACATTAGTAATTCTAATACTTAAATGCCTAAATCGAGTTATTGAGTCCAATTAGTGATTTGAGCACTACTTGATAAGGATAATGAGTACATCCTTTGACTCAAACTCGAACTCATTAATTATTGGAGCTCGACTCATGGGTTGATAACGAGTTGAGTTAATTTCTTCAAGCCCAAGCTTAACTGACACCCTTAAATCTGGTGCACCTAGCACAAATTCTTGTCAAGACATTGCTTATAAGAAGGATTTATATAAGAATTGAAGAACTTGCAATTCAGTCAACTTCAGCGACCTTAAAGACCCTCTGACTAGCTTGTGACAAAGATCCGTTGACATGATTTTTGATGTATTTGTAGTGTTTTTACGAGTTTTATTGGTTTATATACATATCTATAATGGTCAGTCTATACTTGCAAAAGCTGATAATACTTCAAAACCCAGAAACTTTTGCATACGAGTTTCAATGATGCAAACTTGGTACGCTTGGAAGGCTCTCTCTGGTCGAGCCGGTGTAATGGTCATAAATTTGCTGCAATTGGATGGTTGTGTTGAAATTTGACTTTTGAATTGTTTCTGTTCAGTTGACCATAATTTCACGAGAAGGCACTGATCAAAATGAAATGGGTTTCATTGGATTCCTTTCATCTATGCATCATAGTTCGAAGGACTATATACTTGTCATCTTTTGTTGGTTGGGTCAAAAGCGGACAATTTAGGTACGATGGTTGAGTAAAGAAGCTACAACTTTAACTGTATTGAAATGAGTTCAGTTTAATATGGATAAAGCCTTGAAATTATTAAACTAGCTGTAACTTTCACAATCGGGCTAGAATCATTATGAATCTAGATCTGTTGAATTCCCATCATCAAGCTGGATGCAAAGAGCATCTGTATGACATGTACTGAGTAGTTTGAAAGCGGTGCATTACGTTAGTGGATGAAGGGGAGCCATCGCTTATTTGACCTTAACCTTTATTCTTTCATTTTTGCTATTTAATGAAGCTTGAGGGTAAAAGTTCTCAAATCTGTTGTTTGTGATCTTAGAGTATGGATGAAAATCCACTTCATTGTGTGCATGAATGCAATCAGATTTACATCCGTTTGTGATTGTCTATATTTTACGGTGATACGGAGTGCACCTTTTTGAAATCTCTCTGTTATGGATTAGAAATTTGTGTGAAAATTTATAATTTATTTGTGGATTTGAATATATAGATTGAAAATTGTAGTGGATATCCGTCAGGATATTCGTTTATTCACATGTATATTGTATAGTGGATACACAACTATATAATATATTGTCTGTTTTTATTAATAAAATATTATCTGTATCACGCATTATATTGTCATGTATGGAAATATTTATGTGAATAACTTACAATTAAATTAAATAATATATAAAATATATTTTGTCTTTAATGAAATCACAACATCTTCGTCGATCTCTGCTTTGTCCATCGGCTCCCATAATATTTGTTATTTTCATTAACATCTTATATATGTTTTTCAAACTAACCATTTCTATTATACAATTACAATACGTTAACAACTATGTCACATTCAAATATCAATATTATCCATTACCTAAATGTTACAACCTGCTATGACAAGTCCGTTATCTGATTAACAATACCGACAATTTTTTAAGGAAAAAGGGTGAAGTGATGCATATCCAAATATTATATATATAACAAATTATTTTATCTGCTTACAAAGATATGGTTTCGCATTTTTTATATCCATCTGATATCTATATTAAAAAACAGATATGAATATTGTAAGAACAATATCTGGATTTATATTCATCATTTATCATTCCTAGTGTAGTGCCTGTATTTGTGACTTTATTGAGTTTGTTTCTAGTCAGACTCAGTGTCTTTTCAGATATTATTGCTCGTTGGTCTGTCTTCCCTGAGCAAGCAGAAGATTGATCCTTTTCCATTAGTATTACAGTGCACGAAAGATATTGTGCTAATTTAGATTGATCCAAATTCAGTTTAAGGAGACTTATACGTCATATTTCTAAAAGTCTGCGCGTTTTTTCTGTCTTTGTATGGATGCTAATAAACGGTTTATTATCAAGGAGTTGACTTAGTGTTTCACTAATTTTTTGAGAATCATGGTGTGAGCGATTGGATGACTAAAAAAATAGTGAAACCCACTGCTTCTGAAATCTGTGTAAGCAGTTGAATTCTTTTTTTATGGTTTCTCGCTTGTAGCAAATTGTGTATTAGAGAGATCTACTATCTGTTGAGTAACATTGGCTTAAAATTTTGATGGTCGGTACTTTGTGACTTGATTCTTGTCCTATGTTTTCAGTTGTCATTTTTTGGCAAGTACACTAATTTGGGTTTCATATTTGTCCTCCAGGTAATATGAGAGAAAAATTTCCCCTTCAGATGGCTGAGATACAAGCCCCTATTGTGGCGGCTGATGTCAATGATGATGGTAAAATTGAATTAGTGACTGCCGATGTACATGGAAATGTTGCTGTATGGACTACTCAAGGAGATGAGATCTGGGAAGTTCATCTTAAAAGTCTAATACCACAGGTAAGTTAATTTGTCACCGTGATAATTGTAGGAAATAAATTTTGCCTCTGAGATTTAGCAGCACCTCCCTTTACAATACACACTCTTATGGTAGTTACCAGGATGTGTTTGCATTTTTTTTCTCGTGGTTGAAGATTTCCAATTTGCAATTTCTGTTAGTTGTACCGTCCCCAGTAAGTTTGTTGAAAATATTTTGAACGTATCTTAGAATGAAGACATGCATTGTTGTTATGTTTTGCATTTTTCCATGCTATGTGCTTGAGTGTTTTCTTTCGATAAGCGGGCTGTTTGCAAATTTGCATCGTTACCTCTGAAAATGAAAATCACATTCTAAGAAAGTGTTTTCAGAGGGCAATAGGTGAAATATTAGTCGTTTTTTAACCTTTGGAAAATATTAATCTGTTTCCGTGGTATTTAACATTAAAAAGATAATCACTAAACCCATAATACCAATGGCAACATTAACCTGAGGCACAACATTTGAGAAAATTTATCATCTTTACTGTCTCTGCGACTCTGCCCTTGAAAATAACTGCATTCCGCCTGAGCCATGAAGCTCATCAAAAGGAACTGCGTGCTTGGATGCCTATGAGAGGAGCTTCTACTAAAAGATAACCAAAAAAAGAATCAGAAACATTTTTTTTGAAAAAACAGTGGTATGGATCTCCTTTAGAGGTCCATCTATATATATGTATAAAGGAATAAAGAAATAATTACATCCGCCAAAATTCAAAAAGGACCCTGGCATGTCCTAGTACATTTTCAAAGTAAAATCTCCCTCCCTCAATGACCACTCCATTCCTAAATCCTAACCAACCACAGCACCAAATAACCACACAAGCCTTCATTCTCCCTTCCTCACAGCCAGACCACCTTCTACTGAGAGACCCCTATCACTCCAAGTCAGACCAGAGATATTCGCGTTCTGCCACATCTCTATCGATCCTTGGTACCCGAAGAATAAATGATCTATATCATCCATTTGGATCTCACTTTTTCTACGCCCCTCTTCTGAAAGATCATTGCCCTTTTGGCCATCGTTAAGATCCACCCCCTCCTAAGTAACCATAAGAACACCTTCATCCTAGTTGGAACCCTCCAGCTCCAGATCTTCGCACAGTCCCGCGAGAGCTCCAAATCTATATCAGGTAAATGAGCAGAAAGTACTTTGTAAGTCTTCTTGACAGTGAAGGAACCATCTCTCCAGCACCAAGAATCAGAAACGTTTTCAGCTTATTTAACTCCCACCTCAATGTGCATCTAAAGAACAAGTAACTGCAACATGCATGGTCTTTATCACATAAAATGCAAATACTGTTGCCTCTTATACAAATTTCTGGCAGTGGATTTTTGACAAGTGCAAAAAGAAGAGGTGCATGCATGTGCAAAGCAAAAAAGGGGTGGTGTATGTGAGAGAATTATAGAACTTGCAATTAAATTTCTTCATGCTGTAGAGTTTTTTAGTAGCAAAATTAATCACTTGGTATGATGGCATGGCATTCTATTTTTTAATGCAAGTTCTAATCTAATATCATATAATAGATATTTGATTAGCATGTACCTGCAGGCACCAACTGTTGGAGATGTAGATGGGGATGGTCATACGGACGTTGTCGTCCCAACTGTGTCCGGAAATATCTATGTCCTTAGCGGGAGGGATGGTTCTCATATAAGGCCCTTCCCATATCGCACTCAGGGACGGGTCATGAATCAGGTTCTTCTTGTTGACTTGAGCAATAAAAATGAGAAGCAGAAGTCACTCACTCTTGTGACGACATCATTTGATGGGTACTTGTACATGATAGATGGAAAGACTGCATGTGTAGATGTTGTAGATATCGGGGAGACCTCGTAAGATGCTTTATTTCATCATTATCACCTCATTTCCACCTGTAAATTGGATGGTGCTCATGTTGATGCATCTTCTCTTTTACAGGTACTCAATGGTGCTGGCTGAGAACGTCGATGGCGGGGACGATCTTGATCTTGTTGTAACAACCATGAATGGCAATGTTTTCTGCTTCTCTACTCCTGCCTCTCATCATCCAATGAAGGTTAGGTGGTTTTTTAGAACTCTTCTATGATGCACTTTCTTATATATTACTTTTGTCGAGTTTGCGGATTTCCTTTTTACCTGGCATTGACCATGTATGTGAATATCTGGCATAATGGGTCTGCTGGCCTGAGATGGTTTTTAGACGGCAGATGTTTTTCCAACAATCTGAATACACGGAATCAGATCAACATTTAAAACTACTAAAACCATCTCTACTTTAATACTAGACATGGAGATCACAAGCTCAAGGCAGGAATAACTTTGCAATTCGAGACAATCGTGAAGGAATTTATATATCTCCAGCATCAAGAAGTTTCCGGGACGAGGAGGGCAAACACTTCTGGATTGAGATAGAGATTGTCGACAAGTACAGGGTTCCATCTGGGCATCAGGGTTCATACAATGTTACGGTAGTTCCTTTATCACTATTTACTATTACTTCAATGCTCTAATCATAGTCCTACTCTCCTGGAGATTGAGCAGTCACCTATAATTCAGAGATCTTTACCACTACGTTTTCTTTTTGCAGACAACTCTTCTAGTGCCTGGGAATTATCAGGGGGATAGACGCATCGTTCAAAATCAACATTTCAATCAACCTGGAAAGCAACGAATAAAGCTGCCTACAGTGCCTGTCCGGACGACAGGAACCGTGATAGTGGAGATGGTCGACAAGAATGGGCTCTATTTCTCAGACGAATTCTCCCTAACATTCCACATGCATTATTATAAACTACTAAAGTGGCTTCTGGTTCTCCCGATGCTCGGAATGTTTGGCGTGCTTGTTATTCTTCGTCCTCAGGAGGGTGCTCCTTTGCCGTCCTTCTCTAGAAATACTGATCTGTAACAGTCAATGAATTTGGAGGTTTGATGCTAGAGTCATCATATTCTCTCGTCCATGCACATGGAAAATATCAGGTAGATGGGTAAGGTTGCGACAAGTTTTTCTTACTCTGTTGCCACTCCCACTGGAGGTGCTGGTGTTTTTTCGCGAGTTATATTATCAGACAAATGTTATCAGTGTTGCTAGTTGACTTGTGTCAGTTTTCGATGTAAAATTGTAGAGATGGAAACATACAAAGTGAGAGGGCTGTATACTGATCTCTAAAAGGTTATTTTAGCTGTTGTCTACGTCTTGGGGTTTAGTCATCGATGGGCATAGATTTTGGTGGAGTTTATCTACCTTCTAAACGTTCAGAATTTTGCTGGGAGTATTCTTGTTTTTTTATGATTTCTAGTGTGTAACTGAAACTCATTTGACGTTACCAGATATTAGAAAAATTGTTTCCATAGAGCATGCATGATTTTTGAGTCTTATCTTCTACAGGGTCTGATGGAGATTATGAAGAAGGAACATTATACTGTGGATCTTAATTTCTTTGCTATAAAGGGGTCCGGTAGATGGACTTATACGTCGTTCCTCCTGAGATCATCAGGGAGTTTGAAGTGTTCATTTCCCTTTTCTTAAACTTCAAGGAACCTTTTTTGGTTAGGTCTTCCTTTCAGGGCCAACAGGATATTTATTATGTAAAGGCTAACAATCATGTTCCTTACTTCATTTATGCCATTTCGAGTGCTTGGATTTTGCCTTGTTGGTGACGAAAATGGTCCCGCATTTTGGCGTTGTAGTTTCTGGTCTGATGCCGCGTGTAATAATTAAATCTCCTGTTCCATCATTTATGGTAAGAGGAGTATCTTGATGCTGTAAAGTTGCTGGTCCAAACCCACTTCAATAGTTTCGTGGTAGCTGTGTGCCTACCTCCTAAAGGACCCCCCGGGCTTTGATGAAAACACATAAACAAAACTAGGTAAGGGACTCCTGTCTACTTTTGGGGATGTGTCTGCACAAGGATACCATATAAGCTCCTTTAGATTTAGGGTTTTGAATCATCCTGTGTGTTACAGTTCTTCCATCATCTTGAGAGAGCCCCATTGATGCCACCGGGATGTAGCTTGCCTAGTGTATTGATTGTTTTAATGTTTGCTTATCTACATGTTTGATTCGTGATCTGCTACAGTTACGAGAGATTAATGAGATTATTGAGAAAGATCTAGGCCTTTTTCATCGAGGATAGTAGCAGACACGAAGGCTTATTACAATGCATGGCAGTTTTTCCCACAATGATAAGGATGATCCACATTGTTACATTCAATTAAAAATTTCTACTAGTGCACATCTTAAAAAATGACATTAACAGCCTTGCCCTTGTTATGTGATCTTTACTTTCGGAGTGGAATGATGAACACGAGATCTAGAGCACTGAGACCGCATTACATTGCAAATATTAATTAATTGCAACCCAAAAAAAGCAGGGCTTTATCGTGTCCCTCCACCTTCAAGAGTGGACATTGAACGAGCAGCTGATCTCAGATTGTAGAGCAACAGCTGCAACTTTTAGATGATCAACAGTCTGAGATTCTGATCAGAAGAAAACTTGGTCCGCAGTAGCATGGCAATTCCAAAAAATGACAGTTACGAAGTAGAGAACTGACGTGAGAGTAAGAAAAGCTTGGATTGATCCCAGCCACTCGATGAAATACCCTGTTCCTATTGTGCTAACGATGGCTGCCAATGTCCCGAAGGAATTAGAAATCCCTGCAATCCAATCCGTTATGCAGAAATCAATCGAACAATCTTATTCATCGGAAGAATGTACGCGGTTGATGTATAACTTCTCTTACCATGGAGGAGTCCTGCGCAGTTGGGAGCAATATCCTGCGTAAACAGATCACGGAGAAGCCCGGTTTAAGGACGACAAACAGATAATGCGTGGAGGGAAACAACATCTCTTACTTGCATATTCAGGAGGAAGCCTGCCTGGCTAAACGAGCTCAAGCTCAGCGCCACGCTCAATAACGCCGCTGCCAGCGATGGTGTCCGTGCGAAATTCAAGCACAACAAAGCCACTCCAGGACCAATAAATCCAATAGACTGCCATTTCCACAATTGGGAGCTTTGCTTGTGAATAAAAGCTAGATGCAACACAACTTATGGATTGCGACCATATGTTACCTGCATGAACTTTCTAACTAGTGTCACTGGATAGCCGCGCTTGATCAGGTAGTCTGAGGAGAGGCCTGCAACGTAACCAGAGGTCGCCATCAATCCCCACGGAACGGCACTGAACCACGCTGCTTGTTTCAGATTCACGTCGAAAACCTGTCCACAAAGACGATAGAATTTGGTAAAGACTTGACTACAAATGGATCGGAATTATAGCGTATCACTCACAGTTTTGAAGTAGACAGGCATCCAAGAGAGGAGCACAAAGTATCCCTATAGTTACAAATGGAAGCTGGATATCACTCGATCATAGTAAGGAACAGATGATGTCTTTGAATTTCGGCAGAAAAGAATGTATACCCAGTTGTTTGTGATGTTGGCAAATATGATAGCCCAGGAGGGGAGCTTGGACAGCAGCTGCTTTAGGGAAGGAGAAGAGGTGCTGCTGCTCGTACCATCATCATAGGCTGTTGGTAATGATGAACCAATCTCGTTGTCATCATTGCCGATCCACGGAGCTGCCCACAGTGATAATAAGATGAAGCCGACGAAAGAGAAGAGAGCAAACACTCCGGAGATGCCGAGCTTTGCGATCATGATCGGGCTTGCGAGGAAGCCAACTAGATTGCCGAGATGGAACCCTGCCATGCAGAATCCAACTGCACTGGCTCGCTCGTCGGATGGGAACCACCTTGTTAAATTAAATTAAAATTTTCATCATGATCAAGCATGGCCATAATAACAACAGAAACATGAAGATCAACAAGATTGAAGGTACCTGGAGAGGAGGATGTTCATGCAAGGGATGGCGACACCCTGGGCGAGGCCGAAGAGGGCACGAGTTGAGAGGAGGAGGCCCCAAGTGGTGGAGTGACGGGCCGCCCATGGCGTGAGGAAGGTGGCCAGAGACCAGAGAGCCACTCCACATCCCATCACGTTCCGAGTGAAACTTGTGCTGCCGTCTGCGAGGGCTCCCCCAACACACGAAGACACCATGTATCCCCATAGGTAAGAAGACTGCACCACCATTTATCACCACCATTTGATTGTATACATATAGAGAAGGAGAAGGAGAAGAAGAAAAGAGCGTACCTGGACGATGCCGAGGAAAGAGGAGGACCAGGAGTGTGTGGCGGACAGGGGAACCACGGCGACAGACATGACCACCCGATCTGCGTTGCAGAGGCACATTACCAGAGCCAACACTAACTTCTTCTTATGACGACTCCCTCCTCCTATTCTTCTTCTACTACTACTAATGCCTTTTTCTTTTTCTTCTTCTTCTTGGGCATATGCACTCCTGTTGATATTCGTGTTGGCGGTTCCATGTTGAGCCCAGCACCTTCTTATCACATGGCGGGGGCAAGGGATATTTGACGATGACGATGGTCTCCTCCTCCACCTGTAATTGACATTGTCCTTGTTCTTTCCATGAATGCTGACCTTCTCGCCATGAAGAGTAATATTAGTGATGACAATAAACTTGCTGCTGCTGCTGCTGCTGTTGGAGGAGCCAATGGCATGTGAGAGCTGAAGAGAGGAGGAAGAAGAAGGCTTTGGGAGGGGAAGGGAAAAGGCCATCTTCACATGCTCTCGAACAAACAACAACAACAACTACTCTTTCTCTCTAATAGTATAATGTAACATATGACTCCGAGACCCACCAACAACACCAATTTCCGTCGGTGGGTGGATCTTATTAATCCTTATAATTAGGTGAGATGGGTAGAATGGATGGAACTGGTAGTGTGGCGGAAGCTGAGGGCGGACCCTAACTACCAACCCCCTCTCCTTTTTATTTTGCATGTAAAGAAGCAGAAAAACTTGGATTTTTACCGCATAGTAACAAATGATAAAAAACAGTAATCCATTAATTTTTTCTTTTAATCGTTGATAATTAGCAAAAATTACTATACATTTTAATGAAAAATCTATGGATAATAATCGTTATACGAGATGTTAGCATGCTGCGAATTAAAAAAACTAAATATTATTCTACAATGAATAATATTTGTTGTATATTTAATATTGAAAAATATGCCAACAAGTGCTCCAATTATTTGTTTCCTTGTACTAATTTGTTGTGGTGTATGAGAAATGTAATATACTGTGGTCGTGGTGTAATTATAAAGACTATACAGGTTGTAGTGTAATTTGATGAGATTTTAGGAGTCATGATGTGAAAATTCAAAAATAATGCGGAACTTTTAAATTTCAACATGATTTGTCAACTCTATTTTTAATGGTATTGAGAAGGAAACATTGTTTGCTTGGGAGTTGGGGGATGGTCTTACCATTTAGGAAGAATATTTATCCTCATTAATATTATAATTTATCCCATGTACACACACATATATACATATTAGATATTGAATTTGGTGAATATAGAAAATAGCGAAATTAACATCCTCGAGTTACTAATGAAATATCCATTTCGTGAAATTATATAGTTATTAATGAAATTTTCTTAAATTTTGATTACATACTATCGAGAATCTCTGACGATCTTAATCTAATAGCTTTAATTTAAGACAAATTCAAAATATCATAAATGTGACATCCGGACCCGAATAAACTCAATCTGACTCGATTAGGATCCATATGATACGATAAAACTATTGATCAATATTAAATGATCTAAATCGATCAATTGATCGTAAATCAAAAGTCGTTTGGGATCAAGCGATCAAAAAATGATCGTCTCGGGAAGCGTACAATTTAAAAGCCACGACACAAATTCGAAAATCGTAAAACAAATCGAGACAAAATTTCGATTCGTCAAGATAAGATCAACAAAATCGATTGTTTGCCGATCAGAGGTCATTTGATATTTTAAAATTAAAAAAATTAGTCACAAACCAAAATCATATCTAAAAAATTTTGTATGTTCATACTCGATCTAAAGTATAGGAATATTATCAATTTGATCATCATACAGAGACGATCGAAACAAGATATTGTGCACCTAAATCGGAAACTTTAGGTGTGAATACAATCGACTTTGATATCTTAAAAAAATGTATAATTTTAGAAATTTAGTTTTTCTATACAGGTACAACGGGCTGTATACAGAAACTTTCCATTTGGCCAAACTCTCCTCCACTTGTCAACGAAAGGGTTCAACTCTTTTCTTATTTATATCCCCCAATGTTTCCTCTTCTTCTTCCCCCGTTTGTTTCCAATCTCTTTTCTCTATCCCCAACTCCTAGCCGTAAGAGAACCCCCCTCTCCACGTTGATATCTTGCTATGCATGCAGTAGCCAACAACTACCAGTCCTCCATTCTCCCTGGAGCTGCTCCCAATAGCCCATGTTGCTGCCTTCTCCCCTGAAGTGGCTGCTGCTCACAACAGCTTGAAGGCCTGGTTTGGACTGCTTCAAGCTGAAACTTCAAGCAGCTATTGCTGCTCCAGGAAGTGCCACAGCTACAGCAACAACTCTACTACACGGAGCTGCTTTTGGAGATACTATTACATGCACTTTGATCTCCAAATCAAGGAGATCAAGGGTACAATCCTATTTCCTTTCTCTTTGCAGCTATGCATGTACTATGTTGCCTTTCTTTTTCTGCCATTTGTGTAAATTTACACAATTTGATTACAAATTCAAGTTTCAAAATTATAGGTCATGTTTTTTGGTTTTAAAAGATGAAAATTTGGGGGGTTTTCATGAAGTTTATAAGTTCCTGATAAGTTCTTGAATTTTAAACTTAGAGAATGATATTTGGGTAAAATTTGCATGTGATTTCTGCTCAAAATTCCAAATTGAAAGATACAAATTTCTTAATTGATTTGAAAAAAATATACTATTTCATTTCTCTGCTCAAATTTCAAGTTAAAAGTTTTAAATTATTTATTGTTATTTTGATTAGGAAAAAAATTAAATTTAAGATTTTCTCCAAAAGTGATTTGAGCACATTTTTTAGGGATTTGTCGGATGTTTTTGTTTTTCTGGGTTTCCCATTTCCCAAGTTTACACGGTTATGAAAAAGATTTGATTTTGGGAGTATCGATCACATGCTCTGTAGGGATTATCTAGCAAATGAATTCACGAAGCGCTTTACTACATCAAATTAGATTATAAATGCAAATTGATATGTTAAAATACTAGTCCATGTTAATTTGATATTATGTATTGAAAGTTGATAATCGGAGTATTGTTAATCCTTATAAAAAAATTAGTGCCAAATCACAAGGATAAGAGAGATTTTGAGTCTTTTTGTGTCTGTAAGTGGTAACAAATTCGAAGAAGCAATCTTTTTCTGGTACTGTATGTGGTAACAAATTCGAAGTGTTTGGGCAGTAACTATAAAGGGAGAAATTATTTTTTAATCATCATGAGAGATTTTTGAAATTAGATCCTTATATTGAATATAGTTCATCGACTACTTCACCCTTTGATGCTAAGTATAGCTTTTCTTCGTATGCGTGTTAAGGAGGCATCATTCAATATAAACATAAAATGGTTGATCTCTACCTTTGAGTGAAAAATTTTTCCTTGATTAAAAAGTAAGAGAAATATATTGAAATTCTAAACAAATATTATGTTTGGGCACTTTGCACTCTTAGAAAATCCCTGTAACTGTAACGATGTTCTTTGTTAGTTGCTCAAGGAAGTTGGTCGGTTTTCATTACGTACCTTATTGATAGAGCATTTTCACTCGCATCTTTTTGAGAAGGAAATGAGCAGTAAACCAAGTGAAAATTTGGGTAAATCAATGATGATTATTAATTAGGAGTGCCGATCATGGTGACCCTTACACCTGGCTGCGTGAGAGTGCGGTGACCCTCAGGTAGGCTGGAGATAGGAAACCTAGTTAGGGCAGCAACCGCCAAATGCACGGGTTTAGGATCTCGATCCTTTGTATGATTTTGCGCGAGCTCATATTGCTTTTACGCTTCGTTGGGATCCAAATATTTGGCCAGTTCCGCTGACCCTCTGTTTTAGTGTACCTAGGCCAGGGCGCCCTCGGTTTTAGTTTTGCTCACGAGCTCGTTTGTCCATACAAGCCTGGCAGATTTTTTAGGAGTGATTTTTTCAGAGAGTCTTTCCCACCCGTCTCAGGGGCGTAATTTTGGAGTAGGCCTAGTCCTCTACTGGACCACACTTTTACTTAGAGGGTGAGACAGAAGAGTCTCTTAGGAGACTTCTTCATTGCTTGAATTTTGGTTACCATTCCGCCAATAGTTTGGCGATGTGTTACAATTGAGAGTTTGGTTACAGTTGAGTTGGCTACAGTTGAGTTGATTACAACTGAGTTGTTTACAGTCAAGTTTGGTTACATCTGAGATAGGTTAAAGTTGAGATTGAGGAAGAAATCATCAATAATCATTAATCTTCGATATTTATTCAGAATTTAAATCTATTAGTACAATGTTGGGAAAAGCTAGTGGACGTGTTGGGAACATATTTAGGATGCATTATGCCCTACGACATGCCTATAGAGGTACCCCAACCCTAAGGTTTTCTTCACACCTTAGAGTCATAATGTGAGCTCACACTTAGACCAAAACCACAGACTATCCACTAGACTTGAGAAATTAGACAAAAATGAAGATAAAATCAGAGACTCATCATCCTCAATACCAAGATCCATCAACATGACCCCTAAGTAATAAAAAGATTATAACCTATATATGGATCATTAATTAATATATAGAAATATTATATATGAAAAGTTATGAGTGATGGATGATAAGGGATTTACTTATATAACATCTTGAAAACCACTTTTATGCAAGTAGCTTGTTAAAGTTAAATTTCAATACTTATCTACTTGCTTTCTTTTGAAACCACTAAAATATCTGTTATTTTTAGTATGCTGGATTGTATTCAACAATTGTTGACATTCTTTTGTCCCTGCATATTTGTTAAAATAATTTGCTTAATTTCCTAAATAAGATATATGAAACATATGTTCTCAAGCTTTGCTGGTCTTTTCGCAGATTCTGACTTGAAAAAATAAGTGAAGAGAAAGTGAAACGAATTTGAGCTCCATACCATGGACATGAACTAGGATTTCATATTCAACATTTGAAAATTACACTATATTAATTGTGTTGTAGCTTCCTTAGAACTAGGATTTCATACTCAACATCCTTTAAGTTCTACAACTCTCAATCCATGTTCGGCTCAAAATCAACTCAAATTCACCATATCATGAAGCATACTCTTCGAAGATAATGTGTTAGATCTTCTTTTTATGGCGGTGAATTAACCGACCAATCTAGCTTGGTTTCTCTGATTTTCCTTCTCTAGCAACTCTTTCCTCGGTGAGTCAGATATTTCTGTGAGTTATTCCGGATCGCTAAACATTATGTTATGGTCGATAAACAGAGATAACAGATAATAATCACTACAAATATAAGTAATCAATCTACAGAACAAGAACAACCACAAGAGATAGGTATTTTTTACATGGAAAACCCATTGGATAATAACCACGACCTGAGTCACCTGACTCAGGATTTCCCAATTGATCAAGGCAATCAATTATTCTACTATCTTGAGTTATTTTTCAACGGATAACAAGTCCTTTGTACACCTTGGATCAAATGTAAAGTGTTACAACACTTCAAATAAAGTAGAGATTATAACAATCTATAAAGTATCGAATATGAATATGCAATGCAAATAATGAGGCTAAGAAAATGCTCGCTATAATAAATAATTGAATTGCAAATCGAACGTGTAGACAACCAGCTCTATGAAAAACTTGAAATAGCCCTTGCCGATAATGTCATTTTGTTATAGTTAGGGCGGAGCATTGGGCCGTGCTCACCTGGACCGATCTTGACTTGACCTGCAAAAGCCCAAGCCTGACCCAAACCCAATGTACATGTGGGTCGGGCATGGGTTCTGATTTTGTCGATTAATCAATCGTGGGCCGAGCTCAGCCCGAATCTGGTGTGACCCATAGAAGATCAACCCAGTCCACTATGCATGCACTTCTCCTACTAAAATTATGCTTTCTCTCTTTCTTTTTAAGTTCTCTATGGTCGATTAAATGCTTCATGTTGTTATTCGTAAATATGAGGTTATTTCCCTTAGTGATGTTACATGTGCCCTACTAAATGCATGTCCTCTGGGCATTTGTACGAACATGCAAAGAACCCAAGGAGTGGTCTAGTGGCAGAGTAGTGTGCCTCCACTTTAAAAGACTCGGGTTCGAATCCCAGTAGGGACGCTTCAGACCCCAGAAATTATTGGGCCTACTATTAAAACACATACACAAGATTCGTATGAACAACATAGTTAAGTACAACATGCAACGAAGATAAAGATGCTTATATGATGGGATGATATATATAGTTCTCACCTCCCAATTATCTTAATTACAATATTATTGTGCAATGAAATAATCATTTGATATTATTTGAAATGTCTACCCTAAACAAAATATCTAGATATATATATAAAATAAGTTGTAAACAAAACAAAACTAGAAAACAACCCAAAGTTAACGTCCTCATTAGAAAATAAATAAATTTCTTATTCTTTAAAATCACAGACTTTTCATACAAGCTTTCTTTTTTATTAATTTTGACTTTCCTGTTCAATTTAGTAATTAGTATAAGATCGTGGCTAATTGTCTCACTTAATTATCCAGAGTTTGGAAACTCCATGATTGTTAATCTTCTAATTAAAGGGTATGAAATCACATAAAAATGGGGGCGGGTTGAGCCCGACCCGAACTTGGACTCGAATATGTGGGCCTTGGGCTGGGGTCGGGGCAGGGTCAGGCCTTTGATTTGCCCAAAACTACTGTTCATGACCTAACCCATGGAGTAATGAAATTTAGTGGGCCTTGGCTAGGCTTTCCCAGGTTGGGACCGGTCGAGCGTAATGCTCCACCCTAGTTGTAGTTGGGCAATCAAGGATTGATAAAAAAAACCACACAGATTAAATAATATGTACTAATGCGCTAAGACTTACCCCACTATAAATAGAGTCGTCTACATGGATTCTTGATCAAATCCATGTTGAAGGATTCGACTATTTTTTACGTTGGCTGTCAGATTAATTAATGTTCAATTTAATTCATAAGCTGCCAATTTTAATTTTTAATTTGGGTAAGTTCGATCACAAGGAGGCAACTATCAACTTAAGATTGCTTTTTAGATTATTTAGTTCATGGTTTCCAAGAAGAATATTTTTGATATTTTTTACAATGCAAAGAAAATGAATGCAAATGAATACAGATGCAAGTGGACTAGGTTTTTAAGGAAATCAATAAACTTCACTAGCATAATTTTAACGCAAAACTGATCCTAATTAGAAAAGTTGTATTATTCATGGGAATTTTATGAAACAATGAATGCACAATGTATTTTTAAGAGTCAAAATGCAATAATGAAAATGGACATTTATTTTGAGTTTTTATGCAATTTTATGAATAAATAGTACGCAAATTTAATGAAACTTGGAAAGAAGATTAAGTGTAATGAAATTCACCTATTACAATTTTTTAGAATTTTTTGATGTAAATTAAAATTATTATAAATTAAAAGATGTAGACAATGTGATTTGTAGTAAATGAATTTTAATAATTAGCAAAATTAAATATTTTCCCTAAATAAAATTATCCACTATGTATCTAAATAATATATATCCAAGAAAGATCTTAAATTCTTAAAATATTATGTTCATATACAACTAAATTTTAGTTCCTAAAATCATAACTAATTTATCTCAAACAAAGCATGCATGCAAATGATTTAATTTTTGGATGCATGAACTAGGGAAATCAGTTCTACTAGCTAAAATTTTTATTAATTTTTAGAGCATAGGATAATTTAATGTAAATGAAAGACCTGAATTGGGTAAAATATGTAATTTCATATCAAATAAATTTTAGTAAATTTATCTAAGCTCAAAAAATACAAATTAATGATCACACGTCAGATAATTAAATACTTAATAACATGTAATTTTTGGAATTTCAAAATGATCGCAAATGAAGGCACGTGCACGCCGAAGGCTGCTGTTGGAGGGCAGAACCCGGGCATAGGGCGACTGGCAGAGGCATGCTGCCGCTAGTGAAGGAACGACCGCTGGCCCTGTAACTTGTTTTGTTTTTTTGTTTTGATTTTATATTTTTTAATAGTTTATTTAATATGCAATGAAATGAGAATGAAGAGGCGATGATGATGTTAATGGAGAGGTGATATTGATGATTATAATGATATAAGAATAAAAACAAAAAATGATTATGAGGTGTTCTGCGTTTGATGATGAAAATGATGGTGGTGAGGCGACTGGTTGCGATGTGTGAAATAATAACACAAAAAATTTATTAGATAAAAAATTGAGAAAGTGAATATAGAGAATTTTACCTCTGGTTCGTAGGATTTTGGAGGAGCTATGCTGCAACTCTGATTGTCAACTCGATCCGATTTGACAAAAAATCAAAGAAGCTTGGTTGTGACCCGAAGATATGCACACCAACATGAGCAGGAGCCCTCGTGGATCTCGCCTTTGCGACCGTCATTGCTCGATCGGACGGTGCTGAAGCTGTCACCGACAACACGCAGGAGCGGGCGGTCTCTCCCTCTCAATTTAAGAAATGACAGATCATGAGAAATGAAGATGAGAAGGGAATAAAAAGGAGGAGAGGAAAGTTAGAAAAGATGTTGAGAAAGTGGGGAGAATGGGGAGTTAGCGACTTGGAGTGGGGAACAAGATGGAATAGAGAAGAAGTAAAAGGGAAATAAAATAAATAAAAAATAAAGTAAGATAAATATGCTACTAAATATAATGAAGAGAAAACAAAGGTAGAAGAAAAATATTAAAAATGAAAATAAATAAATAAATGTAAATAAATAATTAATTAAATTAGATAATATTATTAATAATAAAATAAAAAAATAAATAAAATAAATAAATTCTGAAATATAATAAAAAATGGGGTGACACGTGGCGGCTCTAGGAGCGACCACGTGTCACACCTAGAAAAACAAAAATTAAGTTTGAAGAAAATCAACAACAACAACAACAAAGCCTTTTCCCACAATTAAGTAGGGTCGACTACATGGATTCTTTGCCTCCATTCAGATCTATCTTGGGTCAATCCCGTGCTTATATCCACAAAACTAAGATCCCTTTGTATGGTCTCTTTCCAACACTTTTTGGGCCGTCCTCGTCCTCTCTTAGCCGGCTCAACATCCCAACACTCGCATCTCCTAACTAGTGCATCAGATGATCTTATTTGCAAATGTCCAAACCATCTTAAGCGATTTTCTCGCATCTTATCCTCGATTGGAGCTACAACAACTTTCTTTCTGATTGCATCATTCCGAATCCGATCTTTACGTGTGTGTCCACACATCCATCTCAGCATTTTCATTTCTGTTGCATTCATTCTCTGCACATGTCTATGGTTCACAGGCCAACATTCAGATCCATAAAGCATAGCAGGTCTCACGACTGCTTTGTAAAATTTTCTTTTAATTCCGATTTTTATGAAATTAGTCTTGTGTTATAGATCTTTGAATGTATATAACTTTAAAAGTGAGTAAACCTAAATTGGACATTGTTTGAGAGAGATATGCGTATTTTAAGGTTCATAGTCTCAAAATTGGATTTGGATTTTATTAGTCAAATTTACAAGTTAGTATTTTTTTGATATTTTTTTCTTTATTAGTGTTAGTAATATATACACTATAGATTGGTTTTATTGTATTTGGAGTTAATATAAAATAGATACAAATAGGTGAATTTGTCTAATATATAGGTGAATATTTACACGTGAATGTGGCTCCTTATTTAATGCATATATGAATGCTAAAATGCACATATTATTTACACATGCATGAATGCTAATTTTGCAATATAAGTGGAGATATGCAACTAATTAGTCGATAACAAAGCTCTATTTTCAACTTTTAGAGTGATGAATCACATATTCATTAACTTGAGAGGAAGCCTCTGAAGTCGGATTCGCAGAGGGTCCGACGAAATAATGGTTGGCAGACGTCTATGGTGTTGGATAATTTTTAGCGGTACTCGGAGTGGGGCCTCAAGAGTCAGATTCGGAAAGGGTTCAAATAAAACGGATGACTAATTATGTTGGAATTTTGTTGGGTTGAATGATGATGAAATTGACTGTAGTGGAATTAGTTGGCAATAGAATGATGGTAATAACAGAATGTGGAAAGATTCCTAGGAACTGGATGATCCCCCAAAGTCCCTCCTATATGGTATTTATACACAAATAGTAGCCATTCCCACCAAGGGGTGCATCTCCACAAATTTAATGTAAGCATCTCTTTATATTAGCATTGCACCTCTTGATATAATCACCAACTAATTTGGCATCTTTTAATATTAGTATTGCACCTCTTGATATACGCACCAACTAATTTGACATTTTTTATATTGGCATTGCACCTCTTGATATAAGTACAAAAATCATATGTGTCTTTTTGCATTAATGATACCTCTTCACCATAGTGGAGGTTAAACCATTCTCTACATTTCATATTGCCAATGACCACCATGTTTAATCATTTATTGATTATTAATTTTTTCTAATGCATAATTAGTTCTCATGCATGGTGCAAAATTTCCATTATGGACATCCTTGCCCCAATTTTACACAACCACATACCCTTTCATATATTGAGGTGACATTACTAATTTATTCAACAATGAATGCTAATAATTGAATGAGTTTGAAATGGTACGATAGATGTGTGTGCCGTAGAATTAAAAGACGTAATATGAGGAGGACTAATTGATAAAAAGATTTGACTATGATAACAACTTGTGATCAACATGATACCTTCAGAACAATATTAAGATGGTGTCATATTAAACTTCCAATCATCCCTTAATCGAATTGTTAATTCTCATGTCATATTTTTAATAATTCAATATTCTCCCTTTTTTAATCTGTATTAAGTATGCAATAAAATACAATGGGATCAAATGGTAATGATAGTTTCTTACGGATGGAGAGGATACTGAACAAATGAATTATTCAAATGGATAAATAAGTCATGCACATAGGCTAATTATGAACCAATTTATGTATGATGAAGATAGTACAACTTATTTAAAATATTATATAGCAAATATTTTATGATTTAGCGTATGGACACGATTAAGTTTGGCACTGTTAGGTGATGAATCCGAGATTCGTCACTAGGCAGCAAATCCATGGGGCTCAATGACAACGGAGCCGACCGTAAGACGGTGGTGGATACTTTAGGTCTACACTGGAGCATGAGACACCATTATGTCCTTCCTCTGACCTCCGTTTGTCATAGGGAGGTAGAGGAGGGTTAGGGTTCGAGTTCAGAATTGGTGGACGAGGTGAGAAGGTGGCAGAGTGGAGGGATTTATAGGTGGAGGAGGCCAGTTACAGGTGAGTGAGTGGTGGTTTTTGAATGGTCGTATTGACGATGTGGAGTGATGGAGGAGCGTTTTGATGGCCGTGTAAAGATGGTGAATCTAGGGATGACGTGGAGGTGTCGAGAGGAGGTGGACAAGTGGTCTGTCATAGGTTCTAAAAAAAGACAGGGGCTACGAGGTGAAACAACTGGAGTGAGGGTTTCGGGAGGTAGGTGATGGGCTCCTAGTTGTTGGATTAAAGGATCTAAGATCTAAGGTTAAGACGCGGATGCAGGGCTTAGATCAGATCGATGGTCTGATCGAGCGATTGTGGGACCCATAGAGATGAACGGTGGAGATGAGATCCTGGGTGATCTGGCGGTCGAGGATGAAAGGGAAACATGGAGGTCTGAGGGCCAATGGATTTGTGGTGATCCTAGGGTTAAGATGAGGGCGGACAGGAGCGGATGAGATTAATTAAAAGGACATATCTTATGTTTGGGAGGAGAAGGGAGATGTGCAATTGAGATTGAGGTGGGTAGAAGGCGATCCAAGGGCGGAGAGCAAGGCTGGATAGCGGAGAGAGGTACAGCTTGTGGGCGGCCTAGAGGGGGCAACGCGGCCGCTCTAGAAAATTTAAAAATGAGAAAAATAAAGAAAATTAAGAAAAAAATAGTAGGAGGATGAATTAGTAAAAAGTCAAAACATAATAGTTGTATATCTCGATGAGATGTACAAGTTTCATGTTGATAAAAAAGGAAAAGGAGGTCATTTGCTTAAGGCTCAATTTTTGCAAGTAATTTTAATGTCTTAAAACACTTATTTTAAGGGTTTTGTATTTTCTTTGTATTTTTAATTATTTTCTAAATCTAATATATATAATATTTAACCTAATTTTTAAGGATTTTTAATAAATTAGAAAATAAAAATGTTAGTGATAAATATAATAAAATTAGGGTTAGTGTTAATTATAGGTGATTAGTTATTTAACAAAGATGCATGATTAATGAAGATTTCTCATGAAGTTCTTATTTTTTTGAGGATAAAAAGAGAGAATAATGATGAAAGGGATTCATCAGTCTACAAGCTAAAGTCAAATGATGGTGGTAAGCAACTGAACTACAAGGTCAGATTGGTTGTGAAGTGATTCAACCAGAAAGAGAGTATGGACTATGATGAGATCTTATCACCGGTTGTGAAGATGAATTATGTGAGAGTGATGATAGGAGTTGTTGCAAGTCTAGACCTTGATCTACAGTAGATGGACGCGAAGAAAACTTTTCTTCATAATGACATGAAGGAAGAGATCTATATGGAGCACCCACAAGGATACTAGAAGAACAGAAAAGAGCACATGGTTTGTAGGTTGCTGAAGAGTCTCTGTGACTTGAAGCGAGCCCCTAGACAATGGTGCTTGAAGTTTGATGCTTTCATGATGAAGTGGAACTTTGATAGAACTACAGTGGATCTATATGTGTACGTTCGACATCTTCCCAATGGGCAGTTGATTATTCTATTGATCTATGTGGATGATATACTAATAGTTGGTCAAGATTCCAGGTTGATTGCGAAGCTCAAAAGGGAATTCACTAGGGAATTTGAGATGAAGGATTTAGGAAAGGCAGGCAACATGCTTGGGATGCATATCACTCATGACAGGAAGAAGCACATGTTATGGTTTTCACAAGATAAGTATGTTGAGCACATTCTGAAGCAATTCAACATGAAGAACGTGAAGCTTGTCAGCACGCCCCTTACCGCTCATTTCAAGTCGACGAAAGAGACTTGTCCATCTACTTCTGAAGAGAAAGTTAAGATGACCAAGACTCCTTATCAGTCAGCAGTTTGGCAGCCTTATATACGTCAAGATTTACACCAGACCCGACATTGCTCATGCTGTGGGTATAGTGAGCAGATTAATATCTAATACAGGGAAGAATCACTGGAAAGTTGTGAAGTGGATTCTGAGATACTTGAGAGGGACCTCAAGTATGTTTTTGATGTTTGGGAGGTCAGATCTCAAACTCTATGAATACACAGATGTTGTCATGGCAGGGCAAGTGGATCAGAGTAAATCGACTTATGGATACATTTTTACTTTCGTAGAGGAGCAATTTTGTGACAGTCCAAGTTGCAGAGATGGATTGCACTCTCAACGACTGAAGTCGGGTACATTACATAGGAGAAGTAGGGAAATAAGTGTTGTGGTTACAACGATTTCTTGGTGAACTTGGATGCAAACACAGTGAGGTGATTGTCTTCTGTGATAGCCAGAGCACCACTTATCTAAGCAAGAGCATGATGTGCCATGCTCGCACAAAGCATATAGATGTGAGATATCATTGACTAAGAGATGCTATTGACAACAAGCACCTCATTCTAAAGAAGATCCATACAGATGGATATCCATCAGATATGTTGACGAAGGCCATGACTCGTGACAAGCTGCAGTTCTATAGAGAGCCGAGCGGTGTCACCTCTCATTGATCATTTTCTTGACGAGCCTCTCCATTGGGTCTGGAGGAGGAGGTTGTTGGGTATAAGTACATGTCTAATCCCAATCATCGGAGACATCCTTGCAAATTTCCCAAGTTATTGAATGGGGGTACGTTGAGGGAGGATGCAAAAGGGATGTGCATATCTCATGCACAAGTGGGGTCCTATTCCAAATAGGACTAGGAGGAGAGAGAGGTGATGGGTTGGAATATAAATGCAGTCCCAAGCACGACAAGATGAACATACGGTCTCTCTCTCTCTATCTCTATCTATCTCTTTCTCTCTTCGGTTCTCTCTCCCCACACAAGGTGAGAAGCAGTTCACATCGGAGGCTCGAAGAGCAGCCGCATCTGTAAGGAACGTCCGTGTCGGAGGCGCGAGGTGCAACCACAAAGGGGTCCACTCTCCCTCGACCATACACACATAGAAGGCGTGAGGTGCATCCATACGAGGAAGAATCGTGCTTGATGAGGGACATCTCGTGAGGAGGAGAAACATCGGTATCGTGTTCTCCGAGTACAAAGTGACAGTTATCTGATGTTATTCTTGTAATTGAGCCTCAGTTTTGTTGGACAACAAAAATGCGAAGATATTGTGGCCTCTCACTTTTCGATCTAGTGGATTTATTGCAGATCGCGGTGCCTCGTGGGTTTTTCTCCTCTCTCACATCAAGGATGATTTTTCCGTGTAAAATTTCTCATCTCTCTATAGTTGTTTGATTATCGTGCATCGATTATTGTACTTGGTTCTCCATGAGAGGAACGTTCCGCTTCCAATCATCCTTAACAGAAACCTTAATTTCCATACAGTTGCACCACACCACGCATATTTGATCCCTAATTAAAGTTGAGATGGAGAAAATGATACCTTGATAAGCAACGAATGACCACACAGTGAGAGATATTTATGATCTGCAGTTGGCGAAGAACGATGGCTTCTTATTAAATATCACATCTTCCTTCACCTCACATACATGCAATCAGATTGCGCTGCTTCCTTTCCCTCTTCACGGTACTCCTGCCTCTCTTGTTAGTTGCAGTTGCATGTGATAAATATATAGCTTCAACTTTGCAGTTTTGATCAATTATCTCTACAGACAGACATGGCATCCTCTCAGTTGGCATCAACTCCCCTCTTGAGCAGCAAGGCAAAACTACTGGGTACTACCTCCTTCTTGTCTAGATTCGAAGCATCATCGGTGCATCCAAGGGTAGTGGGCAGCAATCTTTCCAAGTCCAGGACCTACGCAACATTGACGTTGGAGCCACCTGGTTCTTCCTCCACGATGGCCAACCACAGAGAGCACACAGTCGATCCTTCAACGCCTGATTTCCTTCCCGTACCATCCTTCCAGAAGTGCTTACCCAACAGTACAAAGCAACACATGTCTGCTAATCGTATTCTATCTCACACACTCCAGCTTCCTCCAACCAACTTTTTTGCCATCTCCCTATGCTGCAGCGAAGTAGTCCACGAGGAATCTGGCCATGTTCTTCATGTTCCAATTCGACGCGTTCATCTCTCTGGAGGACAAGAACACTTGGACGCATACGACACGAGCAGACCTCAAGATATAAGCCCCCTATTGGGTAAGCATAATAATATCACAAAGAACAAAATACCATAATATATATTGTTCTATATTCTTGTCTGATTTATTACTGAGCTAGAAGCTGTTCGAATTTGCACAGGGCTTCCTAAGACCAGGAGAGGATGGATGGAACAACGAGATGCAATGGGTTTAGAAAGACAGACGTAGATGTTCTACGCCAAGAGAGGGATGATCACCGAGGAGATGTTGTTCTGTGCTGCTCGTGAGAAGCTCGATCCAGAATTCGTGCGGTCGGTGGTCTCGTGTGGGTGAGGTACCATTCCTTTGTTGAGTTATGTATTATAATTGGGCGGGTAAATGGATATTTGGGTGAGGGACCATTTACCCCGAGCACTTATTTATGTACTCACCCTCCCTTGCTTTGCAGTCGAGTCAGTGGAGAGAACCCTACTTTCATTGGGAAATTAGGGTTATTGTGCCCCCGTGGTTTTTCCCTGATCGAAGGGTTTTCCACGTAAATCGTTGTCTTGGTGCTTGACCTTCTTGTTTTTCATCATGGTATCAGAGCAAGTTTTTGGGTTGTGATCGGATCTCTGTCCTGCCGGGATCTTGGAGTTTTTTCCCTCGGATCGCCCATCGCTGCACCCTGCCCTGTTGTCCTGTCCCTTGGCGTGCGCGCCTGGGACCATTCCTTGATGCGAGCGTACCTCCCTGGGGTGTACGCCTACCACGAGTGCACCCGCACTTCAAGTTTTTCCCTGCACTTGACGTGAGCGTGCCTGCCGCCTCTCTGTCCCTTGGCGACTTAACACGAGCGCTTTGCAACGCAAGCGCACCTGCCGTCTCCCTGCACCTTGGCGTGCGCCAGCCCTTCTCCTGACGTGTGCCCTGCCGCCTCCCTGTCCCTGATTGCCCTGCTAGTCCCTGACGTGCGCCAGCCCTTGGCGCCTGTCCCTTGGTGTGCGCCAGCCCTAGGCGCGTCTGTCCCTTGGTGTGCGCCAACCCTCCGCCACTGTGCCGCCTCCATCTTTTGTGGCGTTTGCTGCGATCTTCTTTGTTATAGTTCGCGGGTCCTATACATGCCCTAGTGTACACAGGTTGTACCGCGCGAAAGCCATGTACGTGGCCCCCTGGTGTACGTGGTTTCCTTGTGGTCCAACCCCTCCGTACGTGCGGCCTGCTCTCCCAGTGATTGCGGAAGTGACGTTTGTAGAGGCCTTGATGAATCCACGATTCATCACCTTTATTCTTTTATTTTAGCTTCATTTTCTTAGTCAAATACATGTAAATACCCACTAATTCCATAATTTTACCATTTTGCGTGCATTTGTTAAAATTGCATTTTTAACACTTTTTGTACAAAAATAAAAGAATAAAGAAGAAAAGAAAAAGAAAGGATGTATTTACGTAATAAATACAGACCGACCCGAACCCCGAGAGAAGGTCAAGACTTGACCTGATTGACCAGGAATAAAGTAGGGGGAGATAGAGTCTTCTGTCAAAAATCCAAAAATAATTTGTACATAAATTCCTTGTATATCTGTATAAAACTTGTACTATTTTATTTGTACGTAATTTGACATCAAATTAATTATTTTTGTAGACGAAAGTTGTAAATAAAATGTTATGTAAATAATAAAAATAATTGGCAATACGATCATTGAAATACCAATTCGGCTCCATACGAACTCAAATTGAACCAAACTTGCTTCCATTATACTCTAAATTAAATTATCTTTTAAATGGTCGTGGTTTCATAATTTGGAGTTACAGGTAAAAAGTCAGTTTTCTGGGGTGTTTTGTGTAGTTTTCCCATTATTTATTGTATATATTTATTCATATTTTTTTTATATACATAATGTACATATTTGTAAATTTTTCATTAAAAATAAAGAAAAAATAAAAATAATAAAATTAAAAAATTGTGTTTATAAATTATTTCCCTATGTGTATATATGTATAGTGTATTATATGTATATAATATGTGTATACAACTAACTTCCTTATATGAAAATCACCAAAAAAATAAAATATCTCTCATTAATTAATTAATTAATTTAATTTATATCTGAAATTAATATTTAATTATTTGATTTATTGAATTTCTTTGAATTAATTGATTTAATAGCTTTCCTTGTATATATGATTTTATTCCACACCTTATATGGCCACCATTAAGGTGGTTAATTGATTTCCATAAATTACTTTATTTATTTAATTTATTTAAATCATAAATTCGTAATTAATTAATTAATTAATTAAATTATTCTATTAATTAGCCACTAAACACCTTCCTTAAGTGTAAATATCTTCTATTTTTTATTTTTGTCTCTTTTTATTGGTCTCCTCCTCCCTCATTTCTCCTTAATCGATCTTTGGTGGAGAGGAGCCCGATCTCCGAGAGTTTTCTTGTTGAAGAAGGGTGCCTAGCCTCTGAACCGTCCAGTGACAGCGCGTCGGCCCTCGTCGAGGCCATCATGGTATTTCCGAACCCCGAGGTGAGATCCAGTTTATTTCTTGTCTTTTCTCTTAGTTAAATCATAGATTTATTTTCTTCTTAGACATAGTTAATTTTTAGCCATTAAAAATCTCAAAAATGTCCAACACACTTTGATCTGCCTCTGAAGCTAATTTTTCACCTCATCTCATAACCTCTCCATTTCACGTCTATCTCACGCAACCATACACCTCCGACCATGTTCGATGGTCGGAGACTCAGATCCATCCCTCACATTTCCATCGGATCCCCACCCACACCTCCGATTTTGTGTATAAATAAATAATAAAACCAAAAAATATTTGGTTGTTTTTCTCTAATCTTTGTTTTGCAGGTCAAAATAAAAAAACTTATCTAAAAAACTATTGTCTATGACTGTTTACAATTCTTGTTAAAAAAACCAAAAAAATATACAATTTTTTTCATAACTATTTCCTGTTTATAGAATTAAAAAAATAAAAAATGAAAACAAAACAAAAAAATTAACGCAGGTTCTTCTCCACGCGGCCCCGCCTCCGCCGCCTTCACGGGCGGCGCCGCCCTTCAGCCCAGCGGCAGCCCGCAGAGGCCTCTCTTGGCCTCCATGTGAGTTATTTTTTTCCTCCTTGCTCTATGGTTTTGCTGATTGTGGTTTCCTATGGCTCAAGAAGATATTAGGGAGAATATGACATTCAAGTTTGATAATATCCCAACGAATATTACTATGATCAAATTACCAAAAAATAATTACCTGATTTGGTATGCGGCTATGGAAGTTGCATTAGCCTCGAGAGGTTGCGAAGGCTACATCAATGGGCAAAAAAAGGCCCTTGCTGTGACTGATAAATTGTATGATCAGTGGTACATCGAGGATAGCCAGTGTAGAAATTGGATCATAAATGCTATTTCTCCTGAAATTCAACCTTTGGTGCTCAGAAAAAAGTCTGCTCGGGAGCAGTGGCTCACTCTTGAGAGCGTGTATGATCAGAAAAAATAGGTTATAAGAATGTATCAATTGAGCAGGGAAGTCTACAATATGTAACAAGGGGATATGTCAGTTGCATGGTATTATGCTATGTTGAAAGCAAAGGGGGAAGAGATTGACTATAATTGTGATGACACGTGGACTAGTCCAACAGATCAAAAGAAGTTTTGGGAGGAGATATGAAAACAGAGGATCTTCATTTTTCTAGGTGATCTTAACAATGATTTTGAATCTACCAGGAGTCAACTCCTCACAACAGGGGTAGGCTCCGACATTGAAGAGATATATCATGCAGTTGAACTGAGGAGCAATGGCGTATCGCGATGAGAGATGAACATGCCTCATCTTTTGAGAAATCTGCTTTACTTAGTAAAGGGGGGCAAAAGTGGCTACTGGAAAGACAAAAAATGTGCTCCTTGCAAGAAGACTGGTCATGGAATTGATTATTGTTGGGAACTTCATCAGGAAAGGAAGGGTAACAAAGGGAAGAAACCCATTGCTATGATTGCTGACAACAAGAAATTGATCGAGGAGCAACTTAATGACCTTCACACTTATGTGCAAAAAATATCTAGGAGTACTAATGATGCTGATATTGTGAATACTACAATGGTCGTGAAGAAAACTGAAGGTAATCATTTATTTAATAATGAATGGATTATCGATAGTGGCGCTTCTGACCATATGACAGGAAATGCTAGAATGTTTCTTGATTATAAACTTGCTTCGGGTAGAGAACGTGTAAATTTGGCTGATGGGTCTTCTGTTTGTTACTGTTGCTGGAAAAAGGAGTATATCTATCATATATAAATTTATGTTAAAAGATGCACTTCATATCCCTGATTGTCCAATTAAATTACTCTCTATGTATCGAATTACCAAAGATTTAAACTGTCGACTAATTTTTGATGAGACATCGTGTGTGTTGCGGGACTTAGTGACGAGGAAGAAGATTGGGATTGGTTTGATTGTTGATGGTCTCTACCACCTTCCTGTACGTGTGGTTTCTGCTTGAGTTGCTACAACTGATGCAAAAGATTCTGATGATAAGTTGGCCCTGAAGCAATGACATGAGCGTCTCAGACATCCCGGTTATCCTGTTCTATCTAGATTATTTCCCGAATTATACAATAAAGTTGGATCAAATATTTGTTTTTGTGAAGTGTGTGAGTTCTCAAAGCATACTAGAACTGTAGTAAAAGCAAGTTTTGATATTGTTCATTCGGATGTTTGGGGACCGTCTAATCTGCAGAGTTTGGGAGGCCATCGCTATTTTATGACTTTTATTTATGGTTTTTCTCGATTCACCTATGTGTACTTAATGAAGAGCAGAAGTGAGGTTCCAAGTATAATTCAAAGCTTTGTTAACATGATAAAAACCCAGTATGACACCAATGTAAAAGTATTACGATCTGACAATGCTAAGGAGTATCTGGAGGGACCTCTCAGTGTATTTCTTGAAGATAATGGAATTATTCATGAAACTTCTTATAATTACACACCTCAACAGAATGGCATTGCTGAGCGGAAAAATCGTCACAGATTAGAAGTTACAAGAGCCCTTCTTTTCCAAAGAATTACTCCAAAAAAGTATTGCGGAGAAGCTGTTCTCACTACTGTTTATCTTATAAATATGCGTCTGTCTAATGTGGTTGGAAAGAATACTCCATTTACAATTTTACATCCTGATAAAGTCCTTTCAGCTTAACTCCTAAGGTTTTTGGGAGTGTTTGCTATGTCCATATTTCTGGCCCTGGAATGAGGAAATTAGACCCTCGATCTGTGAAATGTATCTTTCTTGGATACTCATGTACAAAAAAGGGGGTATACATGCTACAACCCGATTGAAAAGAAACTTCATGTTACTAGGTATGTTACGTTTCATGAGCATGATTTCTACTATGCAAAGAATTTTTCTCAGGGGGGTGCAATAAAATGGATGTTGAGAAAAATAAAGATGAACTTCACTTTATAAATGATTGTTGCGATGTGATCAATGATGACATTGTTAATCCTTTTGGTCACAATACTGATAGACATGAGATTGTAGATAACAACTTTGAGAGGATGGACGATGATGACAAACGAGAGACTATGGATGACAATGATGATGATGAGAAAAACATGACACCAAACCACAATCCCAATCTCTCCTCGGATGATCCAAGTCATGATCGCACTGTAAGTAGTTCTTCTTCCCCTGATGATTTGGTCGAGAACACTGACAATTACTTGAATGACCTGATTAGTGATACTGAAGGTGTAGAGGAGGAACTTCCTATTGCTTTGAGGAAGGCTGCAAGAACAACGGGGCCTCCTTCTCGATATCCTATGAAAAATTATGTTTCTTACTCTCGGGTGAGCTCGAACTATAAAAGTTTTATCACTGTGCTTGATTCTCATGTTATCCCGAAGAGTTCTGTTGAAGCCCAGTGTGATCCCAGGTGGGCAAAAGCTTTGAAGGAGGAAATGGAGGCTCTAGAAAAAATGATACTTGGGATATTGTGAAAATTCCAAAAGACACTCATTTGGTCAGTTCAAAATGGATCTACACAATCAAGTATAAGGCCATTGGGAAAATTGATATATTCAAAGCCCGATTGGTTGCAACAGGTTACAGACAGAAATATGGTATTGATTACCTCGAGACCTTTGCTCTTGTTGCAAAAATGAACACTGTCAGAGTTATTATTTGTCTTGCAGTTCAATTTTCCTGGAAAATGTATCAACTAGATGTAAATGAAAGTATCAAAGAGGAAGTTTACATGAAGATGCCACTAGGGTATAATCAAATAGATAAATGTTGCAAGCTAAAAGAGGCTTTGTATGGTCTAAAACAGTCGCCAAGAGCTTAGTTTGAAAGACTCAGGATTGTAATGATAAAAAATGGTTACAAACAGGATAATGGAGATCATACCATGTTCATCAAGAGGAAGGACCATAAGAAATCTATTCTTTTGATCTACGTTGATGATATGATCCTTATTGGAGATGACGAAGCGGAATTGTCTATCCTAAAAAGAATTCTTTCAGCAGAATTTGAATCAAAAGACTTGGGACAACTGAAGTATTTCATTGGTATTGAGATGGCTAGATCTCCACAAGGTATGTGTTTGAATCAACGAAATTATGCTCTTAATCTTTGTCATGACTCATGAATGATTGATTGCAAACCTGCTTCTTACCCTGTGGAGGATAAACATAAACTGAGTAAGAAGGATGGGAAACTTTTCGATGATGAGGAGAAAGATAGATATCAGCGATTAGTTAGAAAATTAATCTACCTTACTCTCACAAGATCTGACATCACCTATGCGGTAAATATAGTCATCCTATTTATGCACGCTCCTACTATCGTCCATGTGAACGCTGTTAATAGGATCTTGAGATACATAAAGAAGTGCCCTGGCAAAGGGCTTATGTTCAAAAAATAAGGTAATGTTACTATTGAAGGATATACCGATGCTAAGTGGGATGGATCTGTTGATGATAGCAGATCTACTTCTGGATATGTTGTGTACTTGTGTGGGAACCTTGTTATATGGAGAAGAAAAAAGCAGCATGTTGTTTCGAGGTCAAGTGAAGAAGCTGAATATAGGACTCTTGCTAATGGCATGACAAAATTTTTATGGCTACAGTTGCTATTAAAAGAATTAGGGACTGATGCTTGTATGCCTATGAAGACGTTCTGTTACAACAAAGACGCTATAAATTTAGCAAAAAATCCGGTGATGCACGATAGAACCAAACATATGGAGATCGATCGACATTTCATTCGTGAAAAAATCAATGATGGACAGTTATGTCTACCTTACCTGAAATCTGGAGATCATATTGCTGTCCTCTTTACAAAGGGGCTGCCTACGACGCAATACGAGTTGAATGTAGGCAAGTTGGGCATGGTTGACATGTATGCCCAACTTAAGGGGGAGTGTTGAGTTCTGTATTATAATTGGACAGGTAAATGGATCTTTGGGTGAGGGACCATTTACCCCGGGCTCTTATTTATATACTCACCCTCCTTGCTTTGCAGACAAGTCAGTGGAGAGAACCCTAATCTCATTAGGAGATTAGGGTTATTGTGCCCCCGTGGTTTTTCTCTGATCGAAGGGTTTTCCACGTAAATCGGTGTCTTGGTGCTCGATCTTCTTGTTTTTCATCATCCTTCTAACAAGAAGCACTTGGAGTTGGAACCTATGATTGTGGGTAGGAACTTCTTGGTTAAAGTGAATGCAAATATCGACAATTCTGCTGTAGTGAGATCCATCGAGGAGGAAGTCAACAAGCTTCAATGGGCAACCATGTGGGGTGCCGATACCATCATGGATCTCTTAAGAGGCCACCACATCCACGAGACTCGTGAATGGATCATTCGCAATTCCGCTGTTCTAGTGGGGACAGTTCCTATCTACCAAGCATTGGAGAAGGCAAATGGCATTGCTGAAAATCTTACTTGGGACATTTTCAATACTCTGATAGAGCAAGCAGAGCAAGGAGTGGATTACTTCACTATCCATACCGGTGTCTTGCTGCGCTACATCCCCTTAACGGCAAAAAAGATGACCGGTATTGTCTGGTTTGGGTGGGTCTGGGTTATTCGATTTAGGTTGAATTCGATTTGGGTTGCAAAAATGACACCCATCATCCAACCAAATTAGATTGGGTTGAGATGTTTGGGTGACCGGTTTGGGTTGATTGGGTTGGGTGAAAACCAAATTACCCATATGAAAAATGTTGTGAATTGAAGGTCAAGTAATGATGGGGCCATTGATGTATGAAAAAGATGTCAAAATAAGCATGTATTATGTTCAATATGGAAGAAGGTTGGAGGTATATATTTAACATGGATGAAGAAGGTTGAAATATGTAAGTTGATATAGAGTTGTTCAGTTAAGATTATGGGTGCACTTAAAACCATCCCCTTTGGTGGGAATAGGAGACGGTCTTCAATGACCGTCCCCTTTGGTCAGGCCAACTGGCCTGATGTGACGCCAACAGAGGCGTAATGGGGACGGTCCGAACCGTCCCCAACGGTCCTCTCAGGTAGAGGAGACGGTCCTTGGTGACCGTCCCCTCTGTTCAGCCACTTAATATGAAGAGCCGGAGGCGACGCCAACAGAAGCGTATTGGGGACGGTCACAACCGTCCCCAAAGGAACTGCGAGGGCAGACGGGATGGTCACCATGGACCGTCCCCTCTGGTCGCCGATCGTCTCCAATGGGGACGGTCGATACGACCGTCCCCATTGGTGAGATCGAAAAAAACCCCTGCGCCCAGCGTTCATTCTCACTTTGCCCTCTTTCAAGCCGCCGCCACCGTCGCCCCTCTCGGCCAATGTCGCTCCTCCGACCTCTCCGTGGTTGCCATCCTCCTCAATCTTATTTTCTGGTATCTAGCAACACTCCTTTGTGTTTATTCTTGTTTATTTTACTTGATATTGTTGTTAAGGATGTTATTCCTCATGTGAATGATTTTTTTCTTGTTATGTTAGGGTTGCTTGGTTTGTTTAATACATTTTTCCCCATGTTATGATGAAATATCTTGTTGTAGGATAGAGGAAAACATTGCTTGTTGTATAAAAGGATAGAGGAAAACAATGCTTGTTGTATATTGGGAGGTTATGAAATATCTTGTTGTAGGATAGAGGATAACATGTTATAGGATGAAACATGTTATAGGATTAACATGTTATAGGATGAAACATGTTATAAAACATTGCTTGTTTATATTAAATATAATGTTCTTGGGTATATTAGATGTAGAAATTCTTATTGTGTATAAGAGAAACACTTGATAATTAGGGTTTAGGGTGGAAAAATTTGTTGTCTATAATAACATAATGATGGTGGATTTTATTCTGATTGTGCAGTAAAATGGATAAATCATGGATGGATAAGAGATACGATGATTTTCAACAATATAAGAGAGGAGTGATCGCGTTCTTGGATTGGGCATTTGAAATAGAAAGAGTTAATAAGAAATTTGGTGGTCTTAAGATTTATTGTCCATGTGTGAGATGTAAGAATATTAAA
Source organism: Ottelia alismoides (assembly GCA_037367405.1). Lineage (NCBI taxonomy): Eukaryota > Viridiplantae > Streptophyta > Magnoliopsida > Alismatales > Hydrocharitaceae > Ottelia > Ottelia alismoides. Next base: position 192,355 of record JAZKJV010009036.1, on the reverse strand, counting down.
TGGGATGTTAGAGAGGAAGTCTATAACCATCTTATACTCAACAGATTTTGGTTACATTATTCCATTTGGACTGAGCATGGAGAGGTTATAGATTTGCGAATGGATGAAGATATGGGTGTAGATGCAGGAGTTATTACACAAACCTTGAATAATGTTGATCACGAGTTATTTGAACTAATGGACGACTTAAGAAGACCTGAGGCACAAGACATTGGTGTAGACGATAGGTTTTCGAGCAGTTTGCTAGATGCAGAAGATATATTGGCTCATGGGGTGGAAATGACGCGTTTGCAGTTTTTATTAGAGTTGTTTAAGATGAAAGTAAGGAACGGATCAACTGCTGCAATGATGACAGATGTGCTAGCTTTAATACGAAAGTTATTGAATAATCCTCAGAATTATCCTAAGGATTGGAAAGAGGCGAAGCAACGATTCCGATCGTAGGCATATATTCAGTGGTATACGCCGCGTAATATCCGATGACGGTAGAGATCTCATACACTACTATGTCTTGATGCAGTTGTCAGAAATAGACGAATTTTTTGATGAGTAATTCATTATTTAATGTGACGCATAATAAATCTGAATTCCTCAAATGATTCCGTTCACGTGTGAAACATTTACGGAAAACGACAGATGATAGGTGGAACATTAACCTTGACATTCTTGGAAGCATACCATATTCTCAAGTTATGTCTTACAAGGGTTATATTGTGAATGGATACAGATTTAGAACAAAGTCCGCCGACGAGATGAAATCGACGCAAATGTCGGGTGTTATAGTAAAAATAGATTTACCTTCAGGTTTAGACGGTTATTATGGAGAAATACTTGACATAATAGAGATCAGTTTTACTCATGAATGTCGATGTGTTCTTTTTATGTGCAATTGGTTTGATGTTGGTCGCGAGGGGATAGGATATCAAAGAGACAGAAATGGGATCATTTCATTGAAACAATCTGGGAAATTACAAACAAATGAGCCTTTTACACTAGCCAGTCAGGTAGAACAAGTTTTCTATATTCCAGACAACTTAAGTGATGGATGGATCATACCCGTGAGAACAGTACCAAGATATTTTTTTGATGTCAATGATGATGATGAGTTGCTAAATATAAACGAGGCATATCAAGCTGAAATACAAGAACATCCAACAGAAATTGTAGATGCGGATTTTTAAAATGTAAGTTTACCATCATTTTTTTCCAATATTTTGATGTAATATGTGAATTATATCATTGTTGTTATATCTAATTTAAATGTTTCATAATATGCAGATATGCCTCCACGTCCTAGACGCATTCGGGATGCACCGCCAGCACCACAGCGAGGGAGTGAGACCTCCGATCCTGACGGATCGAGTAGCTCAGGCAGACGTAGAGTCCCATCTCAGTGCCGAGTGTTGGACCGTCTTCGTCCTGGAGAGACACTCAGGGTGCGGATAGTTGGAGGCGATGCGGTGGGGGAGAACTCAGCTGTTTTCCAGAGTTACTTGGGACAGGTGTGCAGAGCCAGGGTCCCTCTCCACATTACACACTGGGGTTTAGTGGAGCGGTCAATAAAAGATGCCATTCTTCATGATTTGGAGGTATTTATAATATTAACAAACCAAATTTTTTCTTCAATATATATATATATATATAAACTTATTTATGTTTGCTTTGATTTCTTTGCAGTCTAGTTTTTCCTGGGACCGTGACCCGGCCACTGATGCTCTGATTTTAGGCCATGGGGCGGAGATGTTGCGTAAATATCGAGGTCGTCTGAAGGCCCGAGTGAGTACCTTTCTTTATAATTAAGTACAAATTTGTTTTTCATCATCAAAGTATATAATTAATTTTCTTTATATTTTAAAGTACTTCGACCCGGAGCTTCCATTGGAAGCCAATTTGGCAAATTGTCCTCTGAATGTACCCGCTGAACAATGGAGGGCGATGGTCACTATTTGGATGGGAGAAGAACATACGGTATGACATATATATGTGCATTTTATACATATATCATTTGGAATTCTTTTATTAAAATTACTATCTTCGTATAGGGCATCTCAAGGAAAAATGCTGAAAATCGGAGGAAAGGTTTCAAGTCTACCCATAGAATGGGGAGAAGAAACACAAATCAACTGAAGGATGACTTCGTAAGTAATCTACTTTATGATTAGTGTTAAAATTGTAACCATTATATATGTATTAAAATGGTATCGTAAGTTTACTAATCTTTTGCCATTAGGAAGTGGAGAACGAGCGAGTGCCCAGCCGAATGGAAGTCTTCGAGAGGTCTAAGAGCCGCGATGTGGGCGGGGAAGTTCATTGGGTGGATCCTGCCTGTGGTCCAATTCATGTAAATTATTCGTAACATATTTGCATCTTTTTTACAAATTAAATGAATTTGAACTTACTTAAATAAATTTGTAGGAGGAGATGGTCAGGCTCACAACCACTGGCTCTGTAGACCACACCGGAACGAGTCATCCACCTCTTACTCCTGATGCGGCCTTCCTCCAGGCGACCGTCCAGAGCATCAGGGACGCGTCCGTTGTGGTGGTCGTGGTGCCACCATACGGAATTGGTATGGAGTAGGGACCGGCTCGACCTCTCAGAAGACACAAACGGAGAGGGAATTAGAGAGTTAAGTGTCTAGCATGAATATGGAGATTCAGGATTTGCACCAACAAATGGCGATTTTCAATGCATTCATGCAGGCACATCAAGGTGCAGCGTCGACTAGCCGCCCAACAGATGATGATAATACCGTTGCGAGGCTAGGCGATGACGATGACGGCGAAGAAGAAGATGATGATGCTGATGACGACGAGGACGACGACGAGGATGAGGACGACGACTAGGATAGCTTAGATACTTTGTAGGATACTGTAGTATATTGTATAACTATTTTGGACAATTACTATAGGATACTGTAGTATTTTGAATGCATATGTTGTTGGATGATGACTTTATGAATGTGGATTGCATTTTTTTGTGTGGTGATCGTAATATTTATTATGAAGACAGATTTTTTGTAATAGGTACTTTGTGTATATTGACATACAGGGCAAAATGAGGATCAAATAGGGGGCAATGGAATTTTTTTTGTTAGCAGACGAACAAAGGGGACGGTCATAGCGACCGTCCCCTTCGTTCTTAGAGACGGTTATGACCGTCTCCACTTCCTAACTTTTGGGACGGTCGTGACCGTCCCCCCTGAATGCCTTTAAGGGACGGTCGTGACCGTCCCCAATAACATTCTTTAAGGGACGGTCATGGCCGTCCCCTATACCAGGCCTTTAGGGACGGTCAAGACCGTCCCCTGGTCTAGACTACCGTCGCTTATACCAAATGGGACGCCACCTTTGGAGACGGTCGCATGACCGTCTCCAATGATCAAAGGGGACGGTCATGTTATCATTTGCGACGGATGTTGACCGTCGCCTGTTCTACTCTTTCTTGTAGTGAGAGATCGGTGGAGAAATCCATGTACCTGAAAGTTATGTAGTACAATCAGCAGAGTGATCGAGGTGAGTTGTTTCAAGTCTACGTGAATTTTTATTAAAAGAACAATTGGCTTTTATACTCGTTGAAGAACCAAAGAAAATGTTTTCGTCTTAATTCCCTATCCTTGAAAATCGATTAGCTTCCAATTCCTCGTAGGAAGTAATGATCAGCTCATGTTGTTTATAGAGATATTAGTAAAAATATTCATAAAACACAGGCTTTGACTTAAACTGCCATATTCCAAGTTGTTCGTGGTAGCGTATCCAGATGTTTACGTAAATAAGCATGCAATATGACCTCGTATTGGTTTCATTTGTTTTGTCAAAGTAGTAGAAAATTAGTTATTACATCGAAATTGATGGGAGACGGGCAACAAGCTGCTGAGCCGTCAATCCCTTTTGGATGGCAAATCCAATCCTTCAAAATACAACATTCATAGATATAGGAACCATAACGTTGCTATGCATAATTTTTTGATAAGGAAGCCACTGGATTTCTAAGCCCCTCGTTTGGCTAGAAACCTCTTTGACTTGCTAGATCGATGAATAGAGTATTTGTGTGTGGGAATGTTAGTGGAAACAAGCAATTCACAGGAAGAGGGATGCAAAAGCTCACACCACTTTATTTGAGCAATCACAACTATATATATACATTGCGGGGGAAAATGAAAAGACACAAAAAAACGGACGTAATCCACTATCTCATGTACGTCCTCTCCATAAGTTGAATCATGAATGAAACAATTATTAGCCACATAATTGTCTCATATGTTATGCTCCAAAACGCATGTCAATAATAGTTCACACCCATTATAAACACCATGCATGGCACTAATTTTAGCCCTTAAATGTACGTGCATTGATTTCAATCCATGCAAGGTGTGGAGTAAGGCGAGAGATCACAACAAATTCCCCCCTTCATGAGCCTTCATCCCAGCAATCTTCTTGCATTCTTGGAGTTTCGACTGTGGTAGTACCTTAGTGAACATATCAGCTCCATTGTCATCTGCGTCCACCTTATCCAGCTACAAATCTTTTCTCTCCAATGCATCACGTATCTAGTGGTGCCGTAACTCAATGTGCTTTGACCTGGAGTGAAACGTGGGATTCTTGCTAAGATAAATAGCACTTAAGTTGTCACATAACAATATGTATTTATCCTGTATAAATCCCAAACTATGCAGCAACTTCTTGCACCACAGAAGTTCTTTGCTAGCCTCTGTCACGGTCATGTATTCGGCCTCTGTAGAGGACAATGCCACACTCTTTTGTAGCTTGTATTGCCAAGCCACGGTTCCTTCTGCGAGAGTGATCAAGTATCCTGATGTTGACCTTTTACCATCAACATCACCTGCCCAATCTGAATCTGTGTATGTCTCCATGTAAGCTTTACTTCTTCCGTAACAAAGGCATAGACTGGATGTGCCTTTTAAGTACCTCAGAATCCATTTCAAGGCCTCTCAATGATTTCTTCCTGGATTCGACATGTACCTGCTCACAATTCCCACGCCATGTGCAATATCTGGCCGTGTGCATATCATGGCATACATCAATGACCCTACAACAGAAGCATAAGGTATATGGGCCATACCTTGACGCTCTTCCTCAGTCTTGGGTGCGTGATCCTTTGATAACTTGAAATGGACGACATGTGGGATGCTAACTGGTTTGCATCCATTCATATTATATCTCTCAAGTACCTTCTCTACGTACTTCTGTTGAGAGATCCACAACTTGTGATTCACCCTATCACGTGTTATCCTCATACCAAGGATTTGTCTCGCTGCGCCTAAGTCCTTCATGGCAAAGGACTTGCTTAGATCTTCTTTCAGTCTGCTGATCTTAGTATTATCCTTGCAAACTAAATGAATATCATCAACATATAGGAGAAGAATAAGTTTCTCATGTCCATTACCTCGCACATACACGCATGTGTCAGCAGTGTTTCTAGTGAAGCCTTGGTTTGACATGAAGCTATCAAACCTCCTGTACCAATTCCTGGGTGCCTGCTTCAATCCGTATAAAGACTTTTTCAATCTGCAAACAAGGTGAGTCTTCTTCCTGGATTGGAATCCCTCTGGCTGCTCTATGTACAGCTCTTCCTCAACATCACCATGGAGGAAAGCGGTCTTCACATCCATCTGCTCTAGTTCAAGATCTAGAGATGCAACTAGATCTAGAACCATCCTGACAGGCGTCATTTTTACCACAGGAGAAAAAATCTCATCAAAATCGATACCTTGCCTTTGTTCGAAGCCTTTGACCACAAGACGTGCTTTGAACCTTTTTGAGCCATCAGCTTCGCATTTGAGCCTAAAGATCCACCTGTTCTTCAAGGCTCTGGCTCCTTCGGGCAGGGGCACAAGGTCGAACACCTTGTTCCTTTTAAGAGCTTCCATCTCCTCCTGTATTGCCTTCAGCCAGTGTTCTCTGTCGCTATATCGATTTGCCTCATCAAAGGACTCGGGCTCACCATCATCTGTGAGCAAGAGATACTGGTCGGGTGAGTATCTCATAGATGGTCTACTGAACCTTGTTGAACTTCTCAATTGAGGTTGTTGTACTTCTTCTTCAACAGGCTCTACCACTGGTTCTTCAAGAGGTGGCATCCCCCCTTCAACGCAGTCTTCTATGGCCTTAGATTCCTCCCTTACGCCATCATGGAGGGCTTCTTCAAATAGGGAGGGCTCATCATCATAAGTGACAGGAGGTTGCGATTATGGCTTGAGGATGTCCTGGATTGTTTGGTCCTCAACAAACTTGACATCTCGACTTCTCACAATTTTCCTTTGAGTAGGATCCCACAGCCTATACCCATACTCATCCTGACCATATCCTACGAAGACGCACACCCTCGTCTTTGAGTCAAGCTTGGTGCGTTCATCACTGGGTATATGAACATATGCAACGCACCCAAAGACTTTGAGATGATCAAATGAGACATGTTTACCTCTCCAAGCATGTTCTGGATAGTCTCCATCCAAGGGGTGAGACGGAGAATGGTTGATCACATATACAGCCGTGTATAGTGCTTATCCTCAGAAGCTCTTCGGAAGATTCGATTGAGAGAGCATGACTCGTACTCTCTCCAACAAGCTGCGATTCATCCTCTCCGCAACTCCATTCTGCTGTGGGGTCTTTGGCACCGTCTTACTCAAACGACCCTCGATATTCTTCACCGTTATCAGATCGGATGAACTTTAGTCTCCTTCTGATCTCTCTCTCCACAGCAAGGTGCCATGTTTTGAAGACGTCTTGGTCCTTCGTCTTCTCCTTGATGTTCTCATCTGAAATGATGTACGCCTTTGTTTGTCAGCCATACAATGGATGCAAACCTTCGAGAGAACTCCGGTGGATGGAATGACATTTTTCTTCGCGAGAATTTGCATACCTTTATCGCACATGTGTCCCAGCCTTTGACGCCAAAGAGTTGTTTCGTCTCCTTTAGCAACATAGGATCTCCCACATGACCGACCATGAGTCATGTAAAATGAGGCTTCCTTCTTTCCTCGGGCAACTATAAGAGAGCCCTTGGAGAGTCTCCATTCGCCTCCTCCAAATTTGTTGGTATACCCTTCATCATCAAGTGCGCCAGTGGACAACAAGTTCATGCGTACTCCGGGGACGTGCCTTACATCGTTCAGACTGAGTTTGGTGTTATTTGGCATCTCCAAAACCACTGTCCCACGACCAGCAATAGGGCAACTTTGATCATTTCCCATTCTCACCACGCCAAAGTCACCAGGCGTGTACGAAGAGAAGAGCTCCTTCCTAGGTGTGATGTGGAAGGAAGCACCAGAATCCACCACCCAAGTGGACTCTTGAAGTGATATATTGGCTGATCCAACGTCCCACGTGATAACAACTTCTTCTTGGCTAGCCACGGCTGAAGAGCTAGCCTCACCGATCTCCCGTGCATCTTCTCTTCTAGGTTCTTTGCAGAACCTCTTGATGTGCCCTCTCTTCCCGTAGTTGAAGCATGTGATGTCTTTCGGGGCCTCGACATCGAGCGTCCTCGAGACCTGGCTCTCCCTTGAGAACCATCACCATGGCTCTTATTGCGGCCTTTCCTTTCATTCACCAAGGCTTGTAAATGATCCTCGCCGTGCTCCTTCTTCCTCAGTTCCTCGTTCATCATACCGTCCTTCACGGTGCTGAGGGAGAGAGTTCCACTCGACGTGGAATTGCTTAGGGAAACCACCAGCGTTTCCCATGAATAAGGTAGTGAGCTCAAGAGGAGAAGCGCCTGCATCTCATCATCGATGTCCATCTTCAGGTTGGAAAGTCGGTTTACACAATCTTGGAACCGACTAAGATGCTCGCTGACGGAGGAGCCCTGTTGGTACTTCAGATTCACCAATTTTCGGATGAGGAATGCCTTGTTTTGAGCCGTCCATGGCTCGTACATGGTTGTAAGCTTCGTCCACAGGTTGCTTGCATTTGTCTCTGTTGAGACATGGTGGAAGACTGAGTCATCCACCCATTGGCGAATGAACGCCATGGCCTTGCGATTAAGCTTGGCCCATTCTTCATCCGATTTGCCATCTGGCCTCTTCTCGTCTCCTTCGATGGGGCCGTACAAATCTCTTACAAATAAGATATCCTCCATCCGTGGCTTCCAGATGGAGTAGTTGGTGGAATTTAGCTTCACCATGGCCGTCGACATCAATTGGTTGCTCGTGATTGAATCCATCTCCTCCTATCAACACCACGACGTAGCAATCCCGGTTCTAATACTAGTTGATAAGGAAGCCACTAGATTTCTAAGCCCCTCGTTTGGCTAGAAACCTCTTTGACTTGCTGGATCGATGAGTAGAGTATTTGTGTGTGGGAATGTTAGTGGAAACAAGCAATTCACAGGAAGAAGGATGCAAAAGCTCACACCACTTTATTTGAGCAATCACAACTATATATATACATTGCGGGGGAAAATGAAAAGACACAAAAAAATGGACGTAGCCCACTATCTCATGTATGTCCTCTCCATAAGTTGAATTATGAATGAAACAATTATTAGCCACATAATTGTCTCATATGTTATGCTCCAAAACGCATGTCAATAATGGTGCACGCCCATTATAAACACCATGCATGGCACTAATTTTAGCCCTTAAATGTATGTGCATTGATTTCCATCCATGCAAGGTGTGGAGGAAGGCGAGAGATCACAACAATTTTTTACAAGAATTCTGCCAAAAAAAGCTTTTTGATAAGAATGATGATGCTGATGGTATGTAAACAGGTCTCAGGAAATAAAAAGATCATCATTGATCAGAGCCAAATGCTGAATTTCCTTGCAGCTGCAGAACATGGATAAGTGGGAGATGATAGTTCATAGGTAAGTGGTCTTAGGGAACCATGGATGAATAAGTGGCTATCTGTTGTGTTATGTTAAGCATAATCCAACATGGTTTGAAATCTTATCTGCGAATTATAAAAATCTGGACTTGTTTAGCCAACAAGGTAGAACATTGTTTGTGTTTCTTCTTCTGTTGATTAATCGAAAAAGAATGCACCGGGGGTGCCTGTTAATCTACAGTCCAAGCATAAATTGCTAGCTTGAACTGAAGCAGAACTGGCTGAGAAAGTCCCTTTGCACCTGAACAGGATAATGCCTGCGTAGGGAGTGTGAATCTTTTTGTTTTGTTTTCTCCTATTGCCGCAGGAGTATCTGCAACACATTATATTTTGGGAAATGAAATGGTCTATCGAGTTTCCTGATGATGGCGATACAGCGATCACTGGCCAACTCTGAACCGGACGACTAGTTTAAGTCCCACTTAACCGATCATTCTTACCAAGTAAGATGCGGTTATTCAGAAGTTCAGTTTTGTTGTTCTTATCAACTACTGCATTATCTGTTTATGATAATTCTTGCAAAAGTTCTGCGCAATCCTCCACCTCAACAGGTCTCATAGTTTGGCCTTGATTTTCTTGACATGGAGCTTTTAACTTGATCAAAGTTTCTCATTGGTTCAGTTAATATCATCTCTTTGTTAAGTATTATTTGGTGGTTGCTCAATTGATGCTCTTATATCCTACTCCCAAGGTTATAAGAGAAGAAACAAACTCTGTTGTACAATGTTGTCGAGAGCTTGATTACGAGTAGGGAATAGTATAAATCAGCGGTAGGGGCGAAAGAAATCTTGGCTGATCCAAGAAGAGTGGCATATGCTGAGAAAGTCCATTGGAAGAAGAGTGGCATATGCTGAGAAAGTCCATTGGTACCTGATCAGGGTAATGCTGTATGGGTAGATTTTGATGCTGATATACTATTTAATGAGATTTCATGATGAACTCAAATGTGAAATATGCCATGCATTCATGCCAACATTATAACTAACGCATAATCATACTGCAATACAGAAACTTCGGCCATGATCTCACCTTACATGTATGCCCTCACCATGTTTTTCTCGCCTACCGATCAGTCAGCACTCATTGATCTCTCTATCTCACGTGCATCCGCATCTGCCTCTCAAGTTCCACATCTCTCTCTCTCTCTCTCTCTCTCTCTCTCTCTCTATATATATATATATATATATATAGGGTTAAATGTAGGGTTGGGCATGGGCCGGGCTCGGGCCGGGTTCGCCTTGGCCCGGCCCAAGCCCATTTTAGAATATGGGCTAACGGGTCGGGCCTAGGCCCATTTTATTTTCAAAAATAAGGCCCAAGCCCAAACCCGGCCCAAATAAAATGGGTCGGGTTCGGGTCGGGCCGGCCCAATTTAACACCTATGTATACGAATATCATGTCTCCCATTCTTCTTGCATTTGTGTGGTTGTTTCTTATGCATGTGTGCATGTTTAAAACTATAAAGTATGCTAACTAATTTGTGATTTTAACATTAGTTGTATGTTGGAAATACAAATGTGGTAAAAATATGGCGACTTAAACCACCATTCAATTCACCATTACATATTCTATTGTAGATGCGGGCACTATGACCCAATACAAATTGGTTACTTACAGTTGTACATGATGTAACACTTGAGGACACAGATTCCATTATTGCATATTAATGTAATAATCTTGTATATTAATGTAATAATATCCTCAATCTACTATTGGATATGATTATTAATGTATCTAAGCATTTATTCTACACTTGAATAAGGATAGTAAAGTTAGAACATGGTATTTGGAATGAACATGAATATAATTGATATAATTATACCGTACTGGATATAAATATACTTGCTTTAGAATGGATCGGGCTATCGGGCTAACGGGTTTGGGCCTTCTAAGGCCCAAACCCGGCCCGTTAATCAATATGGGCTCATTTTAGGGCCCACGGCCCGCCCATTAAATTTCGGGTTCGGGTTTGGGTCGGGTTATACGGGTCGGGTTTTGGGCCGGGTCGGGCCGGCCCAGCCCAATGCCCAACCCTAGTTAAATGAGGCTACACTCTATGTGTAACCAATTGGCTCATCTCACCTCATTTTCTTCTATTTTTATTTTTTTGAAAAATGAAAATATTTATATTCATTACTATATCTCCCTAATATGTCACTCCAATTTCATCGAAAACAAAGACTCATATGCCCTCCATCTGAAGTGGGTCAATTTCAGCAATTTTAAAATCATTAAAATTTGACAGTTTGATGGAGGAGATAGAAGTTTCGAATTAAGTCAAATTTTGAATGATACCATGGTGACATATTATGATCTAATATCCAATAGGTTTTATTTCAAAAAAAAATACAGAGGAAAAGTGGTGGAAGTATGTTAATTGGCTACACCGAGGGAGCAACTTCTTTTTTTCCTATATGTGTGTGTATATGTGTGTGTGAGGAAAGGGATCTACTCCAAGGAGTATGTAGCTTACCTACTCCATTCTCCTTTTTTGCCAATTCTTTTTTTAAAAAAATATTTTCATGGATTTTCATAACTATATCCCTCTAATATCATTCAAAATTTCGTCAGAAACGAAGACTTATATGCCCTCATCTAGAATATGTAATTTTAATGGTATTAGATTTGTTGTAATCGACCTGTTCTAGATGGAGGGCATAAGAGTCTCTGCTTCTGACAAAATTTGAATGATATGGTAGAGGGATATAGTTATGAAAATCCATGGAAGTATTTTTCAAAAAAAAATAAAAATAAAAGAAGAGGCAAAAATGAGAATGGAGTAGGTAAGTTACCTACTCCAATGAGAATGGAGTAGGTAAGTTACCTCTCCATGGAGTAGGATCCCTTTTCTTCTCTATCTCTCTCTATACATGTGTGTGTGCATGGACGGAGCCAGAACATTTTTGAGGAAGGGCACAAAGTTTAAAAATATGTCTATCAATTATGATGTGATCATATTCATTAGGAAAAAGGAGTATGTTGTTGAGTATTCCACTTATGTGTTCATCACCTTTTTAGCCATTTATCTGTTTTGGGATGGGTGGGTGCAAGTGGCTCTGTCAACGAATGCATGCATGTTAAAGTTTAAAGACAAATGAGTGGTTGTGAGGTAATGAATATATAAGTTATATACATATGAGTTGGATAATCCCCCTCTTTTATTCATCATATAACAATAGTTGTGAATGATAAATTATATCATCTATAGTTTTCTGTAAATAATAGTTTATTATGAAGTTATTTTTAACTAACTGTATCTTTTTATTCAATTTTACATAAATTGATATCGTATATGTTCCGCACTAGCGAGATTTTTTGTGAATGATATTTATATCATTTAAAAAAAACAGACGCATTCTAATATTTTCATATTTTCAGTTCACTCTTTGGTTTTTATTAATTACAATATAAACTACACGTGTTTCGAATTTTTATCAAACTGAAGATATAAAAATACATAATTTTATACTTTTTATTACCAGTAACTAGAAATATTAATATGTCAATGAAGAAAAATACATCGATAAAGAATATATGTGTGTTTTGACCACTTACTTGATAATAAATCTAACCAGTGATTAGTATATGAGACTTGATCATAAACGATTTTTTAGAAATTAAACCTTGTATATGTATAAGTGATAATGAGATTGGATGAAAACTGATTTCTTCTATATGTTGATATTAAAAAATGGATATTCAAAAATATAGTTTCGATAGAGGTCTATTATAAGTTTTTTTTTCCAAGAGACTCTAAGGATATAACATAATTGGAGAACATATTACAAAGAAACTGTTGGTCTATTACAAGTTGATTGGATTAAGAAATTATCTGGGCAGATTTATCCAAGGTAAAATCTACTATTGTTGGATAGAAATTTTATGTTAAATGATACATTATCTATTGGTAAAGATTATTATTCCCCCCCCCCCTCCCCCCCAAAGAAATGAAGGGGATGCATGTATAAGTTTTACCCTAAAAAATTAATCCAAAAGGGGATTTATTCTTAGAGAATATTATGATTATTTTTTCTTCAATCCATAAAAAATAACTAAATATAAATTATGTAATCTCAGAATTTAAAGGGTGTGGGGGGGGGGGGGGGGGGGGTGTGAGGGGAAGGGAGGGGTATGTGCCCCCTCTAAACCTGTCCGTGTGTGTGTCCAATATCCGCATACTCGCGTCCACATGCACACACAGTAGTTCTAAACTTCTAAGTCGGTGGATTAGGCAGCACTTGCCTTCCACCCCACCGACTTTGCTGGATGCTGGTGGGTAGGTACGTAGATCTAGAAATCCCAAATCCCTGTTTATAAATTTTGTCTATTTACCTACTCCTTTTTAAGACAGACTTTATGCAAATTCAGTTGATCTTGAATGCATTCGAGCTTTGTCGTATTAAACCCTTTTGTAACTATATCAGCTACTTGATTGTTTGTCTTAGATCGAATTCATCTGATTTCTTTTTCTTGCACTCTCTCATGTTTGAAGTGATAGTGAACTTCTGCATACTTTGTTCTTGTGTAGTGATTGGTTGATTGACTGTTGAAATAGAGTTTAACTGGACGGTTGATAGGTTATTTTAGGGTGTCCCGTCAATGTACTCTCATGTGCTGCTTTTGTTGTTAAAAATGACGTTGATCCCAAACCAAGACTAAACATGTAACCGGTGGTCGACTTTTCTGTCATGAACTCAATTAACATCCAAGGTCAAATCTTGTACTCATTCATGTCACTAATTTCACTTGGTGCGATCAAGGGTTGGTAGATTTGTTCTTTAATTGGTGACTATGGAAATCTAGCTGGTTCTACATTCTCCAATTTTTAGAGAATTATTTTTCTATTGTACTTGACAGGCTTGGCATTCTCTTGGATTTTAGCAGCTCAGATGCAAGCCCATGTCATAGAATTTTCAATTAGGTTCTTGTACAACTTTTGGTCACATGCAACCCCATGTCATAGAATTTTCAATTAGGTTCTTGTACACCTTTTGGTCACATGCAACATATCCCCGCATTGTTACATATAGTCTGTCTTCTAGCTAATTCTCTATGGAAGAAGGATCCACACCAAATGTCTGACGGGTCGCTAAATACGATATTTAATTCGGGTTCGTTGTAATACGTGTACTTAGCGAATCAGTCAGAACCGAGATAAGATATCCGTGAAGAGTGTCTCGGCTTTAATTTATATCCTGGGCAAGTCCGGGGTCAAACACAGGAAGACAAAGGAACAACTTTGGTTTAATTTTAAAATTAGGTTTTAGATTTCCAATCGGTTTTTTTAAATTTTTTATGCAAAAAGAATGCAAATGCAAGTGAATTACGACACTAAGAAATCACACAACTTAACCAAATTAATTTTAATGTCAAATCAGTTCAATTTAGTCAAATTATATTTTTCCTAGAATCCTAATCCAGTGATGAATGTAAGACACATTTTTTTTGTATTTTTCAGGGTTAAAATACAACAATTAAAAATGCACACTTTATGGTATTTCCGTAATTTTTCACACAAACAGTAAGAAAAAATTATGAAAATTTTACTGGAATTAAAATATGATGAAATGAGATGCAGTAATGTTTTTGGAATTTTTTGACAATATATGAATTTTTTATGTATTTTTTAGTGAAAATAGAGTGACAGTGAGTAAATAATTTCTAATAAATCCACAATATCAAATAATCAGAGTGCGAATTATCCCAAAAAGATATTTTTATATAGAATCTAGGAGACTTGAAATTTCACAAAAATGATGTACGTGTATTCAATTAAAAATCAAAGACTAAAATCACTCTATAATTTATTTTAGGCACAAGACAACTACACTTTGGATGAAATTCAGACAGCAAGTTAAACACTCTTCAAGGCATCATGTGCAATTTTTGTGGAATTTTTAGAGCAACCGTGTATGAGATATAAATTTAAGTGCTCAAAATAGTTAAAATACATAATATTTCAGTTAAGAATTTTAATTAATTATCCAAAGACAAAAAAAATATAAATAAATATCCATGAGGTAGAAAATTAGTTGCTCAACATCAACAAATTTTTCATTGAATAAAAAGATGCAAAATATAAGTCCAAATTAATTTGCAAATACAGGGTTATCTGTGCAAAAATTAAAATAGAAAAGAAACAACACAAGTATATACAAGGATGATTTTGCAATTACGTAAACATAAAAATAGAATTATGCAATTTTTACATGAAAAAAATTGGGAAGAAATCACCTTCTTCCTCGCGATGGGCAGCTAGGGCACACAATGGGGACGGAGCGGCGGAGGGGCGCGGAGAGGAGGCGAAGGCGGCAGCAACGGCAGAGGGACGGTCGGCGTGCGACGGTGGCGCAGGTGTTGAAGAGGCAAGGGGGCGGCGGTGGTGGCGTTCGCGACGTCACGGGTGGCGGCGATGGCGGAGCCGCGGGTGGCGGCGCCACGTGTGGGAGGAGGCATGTGGGGCTGGAGGGGGCGTCCGGCTGGCGCGAAGTCCATCGCGCTGCGGCGGAGGCTTGGCCGGCTGGGGGTCGCACGTAGATGCGCCGACGGTGACGTGGCCGCGAGAGGAGGAAGAAGGGGCGGGGCTGCAGCGGCTCCTGTTTTTTTATTTTTTTTGCT
The DNA here is from genome assembly GCA_037367405.1 of Ottelia alismoides. Lineage (NCBI taxonomy): Eukaryota > Viridiplantae > Streptophyta > Magnoliopsida > Alismatales > Hydrocharitaceae > Ottelia > Ottelia alismoides. The sequence goes on along the minus strand of JAZKJV010009036.1, from coordinate 176,888 downwards.
GTAATAACAAAAAAACTTTTTTTTTGTTTTATTTTTTTATATTTTTTTGTTTTGTTAATCAAGGGATGCTAATGGAGAAGAGGGAGTGATGAAATAAAAAAATAAGGGAGATGATAGTGGTGGTGATGGAATGATGTGATATATATAAAAAAAGAAACAAAATATTAGATAAAGTAAAATAACAAGAGAAATGAGAAGAGATACTTACCTGATTCTTCGCCGGATTGACGGAGCAGCTACGCTGGACTCCTGTCGTCGCCTCGATTCGATTGGCGAAATAAAATCGAAGAGGCTATGCGAGCTCGATGGAGAACTCGTGACGTGACGATGGTGGTCGTCGCGGATCTCGCCTGAAAGAGGTCGTCGCTTGAGGAAGATGATAAACCGCTATCACCGACATCACGTTCCAAGCTCTCTCCTTTTTCTATAAGAATGGCGGATGGGAAAAATGAGGATGTACAAATAAATATAAAGAGAAGAAGAATGTGAGTTAGAAAGATGGTGGAGTTGAATGGGAGGTTAGAAAAAATGGAGTGGAATGAAGGTTAGATAAAGATTTGGTGGTTAATGGAGGAAAATGGAAGCTATTGTAGAGAATGAGAAAAAATAAATAAATAAAGTAGGCTACTTTAAATACAATAAAATAAAAAGAGAAGAAAAAGAGTGGAGAATTTACAAAAGAAGATATACAACATGTACATATTTTTTTGTTTGCTTTCCTTTTTATATTTTTTTATCTTTTTAATAGTAGCTATGTACAACAAGAAAATACAATAAAATACTACAATCAAAATATAATACCACCATGATTTTTTGTATTTTTAATAATTAAGAACGATAAAATAAAAAATGAAAAAGAATGAACATATACATAATATATAATGTACATCAAGGTCCCAAAACCCAAATTTTGCAAATGAGCTTCAATTTTAATGAAACCACTTCCATTGGGTAGATAATTTTTTATCTTGAACTTTAAAAGTGATTTGGTGAATTTGGAGTTCATACGGAGCGATAATTCGACTTGGAAATTGGACTTTACGGCTTTTTCTCTTTGGGATCTAGGAGCATTTATTTGAGGTAAAATTTGTTTTATATTTTATATTTTTATATACATGGTTATGAACAAGTTGGAGAAAGAATTAGCCAAAAAAGAGTTGAAATGAAATTATTAAAAATACATGAAGTTTTGGGCTATTTACATGCGAGAAACTCCTTTGATTTTGCGGCTTTTTATTGTTATTTTTTTGTATAATCTACTATACAATAATTAGTGTGTTTTATTTACAAGAGTCATTTTATTAATTTCTTGATTTTATGTACATTTATTTGAGAATTTGCTTAGGGATTCTGCTACGATCAAGATATTGAGATGATGAATCGCGGATTCATCACCCCCTTATACTTAAACTTTGCTAGTCCTTAAGCAAACAAAGAATGAATAAGTTGGATTAATCCCTAACTGTGCGTGTGAATAGAAGACTTGATGCTTTCAAGAACTCTCGGTTTTAGAGATCCTAAAATTATAAGATGAACCAAGCTCTAGTCAAAAGGTATCCAATTTCCCTAATCATCAGACTCTCTTTGTATACATATATAGTAGGGATATGACTTTAAGTGTTGACCGCAGTTACAAGAGTAGAGTCACAACGTCATCCAAGGTTCCAGTCCAAGAGACTCTCCTAAGGACCCGATCCTCAACACTAGGGAATAAATCATTTCTTACATCCAATCCACCGTCTCTTTAGTTGTCAGACTTAAAAGTGTAGATGGAAGGCCAGTTGATGGAGGGCATAGGATTGTGACATTTCTTCTCTCCCTTTCATTGGAACAAGGATCCTCTCGAGTGCCTTATTAGGCAACACATATTTTTGGAGTTGATCAGTGCGTCTGACAAGAGAAGTTGGAGCCGTCTGTACTTGTTTTCCTAGGAGTACACCAGGGTGTACCTTTTTTGAGTACCTATCGTACCTTCTACACCTAGACTTGTAGCATTTACGATGCAGAGCCCTTTTTTGATGCAAGCCTGACTCCTGGTCCTAATAGCGGTGGTCCAAGTGGACACTTTGAAATGTTAGGGAGCGCTCGCCTTTGGTGGAAGCTCTTTTGATAATTGACTTTGTGGAATGAGAGCTTTTCTTTAACATTTCATTGCTTTGTAGTATTTTGGCTAGCTCCACTGCTTTTACCAAGAGTTGGCGCATACTGATCAACATTTTTTATTTTATCACACACTGGCACATAGGTAAATGTCAAGAGATAGTATAAGAACCATATTCTCATACTGGCTAAAGATGCTGACACTCAGGTTTCATGAAGCCTTCATTGGTTTTATCCCATCCTCAAGTATCATTAAATCAAGTCCAAACTCAAATCCCTCATCCTAGATCCTCAAGTGAAATTCCAACTCATCTCATCATAACTGCAGCCGTGTATGTGAGGTGCTGATCATATTCTTAAGGTAGAGACTAAGTATGCAATATAGCATACAAATCATTCAAATTAGGGAAATGTGAATAATTAAGTCAAGACCCTAATGACTAAGGCTGGTTAACTCAAAATCTCAAGACCTCATAAACCAAGTGTTCTTGAACATCACTAGTCTTGTGTGAAAGTGTAAGTGTCAGGGATTAAACCAACTTATTAGTTAGTTTTTTTTATATTGATTTTTTTTAAATTTTAGAAAAGTTTTTTTTCAAAAAGTTTTTTTTACAAAGGCAAAGAAGAGATTTTTGTGTTTTTTTTGACAAAGTTTTTTTTTGAAAAATGGTAGATAAGAAAGGATATTTCTTTTTTTTTTGAATTTTTTTAGAGCAAATAAGGAAAGAGAACAAAAAACATTTGTTTTTTTGAAATGTTTATATATATATATAACACCTTTTTTTGAAAAGTTTTTTAAGAGATTTTTTTACCCACCCCATAATTATTGTATAATATATACAAAAATACGTGAAAGTACGAGCTATGGGTAAAGTATATATGTAATATACACCCCCTATATTTAGCATGTGGTATGTCCTCATGGCACTAGGTGACAAAAAAGCATAGCTCGTACTAAGTATAAGTGGGTGAAAAGAATATAAGAATATGGGAGAATACACAGCGGGCATCAGCTCCCCTATACTTAGGCTTGGTCAGCCTAAGTATTAGATAGAACATAAGATTGGGGAACCGATGAGAGTGGAAGAGAATATACAAGAAGAAATAGAGCAACTCAATTCACTCACCCTCCTATACTTAAAATCTACTCATCCTAAGTATAGCCACAAAGAGAAAATGATACGGAACTTGGGTGAGTGATGCGAATCATGGGAGAGGGAGGAAAATAAAGGGAGGAAAATCTATACAAAGAGGAGTGAGAATATACAAGGATCAAGAAGGTTTGTGATGGGAGTGAGGAGGTGGGTAGTATACACATGTGTCGCTGTCAGAATCGTCCTCTGAAGAATAATAGTGAGTTGTAGGGAACGTCCAACGGGGGTCGACAGACAGCTGCTTGCTCAAATATGACTTCAGAACAGCCGAACTAAGCTCACTCATATAGATCACCTCATTTGGACCTGATGAGGACTCCTCAGAAAGTTCCTTCTCTGGTAAGTCGAAGGCAACTTTCTTAGCTGGTTTTCTAGAACCTAAAGCATCAAGAGGAAGAGGAGAGTGACAAGCCTTAAGGGGTTCGGTGGAATACCTCGAGAAATCAATACTCTTCTTCTTCTTACCAGATGACCGAATAGAGGATGGAGCAACCGATTTATCAAGATTGGTCAATTTGGTCCCAGTTGTCTCTTTTAGTGTAGGTCGTGGATGTAGTGAGGTGCTGACTAGAGGTTCATCAGCAGATGAGTCACCATATGCATTGTAACACTCCTGCAGGGTTAGCACACGTCTCTGGTAAGGCATAGTGTTCTCAGTTGGCTTGGCATTGATTGGCTCATGAGTCGGATTATCTAAAAATCAAGGAAATCAGAAATGATCGTGCCCGACTCAATGACAGCTTCCGGTGGTGAGTCCTCTCTAGAAGCCGTCACAGTGGTTGTGATGCAAGCAGTAGGCGGTGTGGAGGTATAGGGAGTCTTTGAACCAATGGTCATCTGGACAATCGGTATCTCAGGTGTAGTAGAGAGACGAGACTCATCTGTCTCTCGAAGGTCATGACTGTCTGTGACTTTATGGGTTACCTTGGAATATCGTGCATCCTCAAAGATCGGGTGAGGTCAAAGTGCTCCCAATGCAGTGAAATCGATATCCCTGGTCTCGCAATCTATAGTTGCCTCAGCTAAAGCTAAGAACGACTTTCTGAGAATGATCGAATACTGGGTGAACTCTCCTCAGTGCTCAATGTCAATGATTGTGAAGTCCACCTGTAATAGAGCACCTTGGAAAGTAACGATGACTGAAACGGTTCCTCTCGTCCGTTTAACATACCGATCCGCCAACTGAATGATCTCTCTTGACTTCTTGGCAGATCTGAGTTTGAGCTTGGCAAACACGGAGGTCGGGAGGATATTAATCGGTAAGTCATCATCAATTCTTGTATGGGAGAATATGGTATCTTTAATTTCACAATCAAACCTAGGCAACTGTTTTACTCTACGGCTCTTGGTTTTTCTCCCTATCATCAAAGATGTGGCCATAGACACTATATGTATCGCAGTCCTTGTTCTCTTATTGGCTGACCTTTTAGGCAACAATTTACTTATCACAAATCTTTTAAGGTCGGGAAAGTGTTCAATGGCTATTATTAAGGGAAACTCAAAAATCAACTTTCTATCCAGTGCTTCCCTAACTGCAGGATCCAATTTTTTTAGATCTTTTCCTTTTTCAATTTTTACGGTATTTTCCGGTTTTTCATTTTTTGGGTCTTTTTGATAGATGGAGGAATAGGAGAATGTACAAACTCTGGTTTGGAGGGAAAGTGGTTAGTAGAAGAGGGAGGTAGAAGGGACTCCAGCTGTACAAGATGTGTGGTTGATGAATCTCGAATTCATCACTCTAAATCTCATTTATTAAGCTTAAATCCCTAAAAATCAACAGCATTTCTGCATCTACTCTGCATAATTAGCATTCATGCATGTTTTCATAAGAATTGCATTTTATTCAAAATTTCTGCACAAAATAAGAAGCCAAAAATCCAAGCCAAAAGTGACCTGTAAATAGCCTAACTTCCCCAATTTTTAACTCATTCATGCTAACTACGAATAAACGAAAACCACATCCACTGTGTACATCTCACTAACAAGAATAAAGAAAAAATACAAAAAAATAACTAACCCAAATAAGTGGACCAAAAACCCAAACCCTAGTTTCAGGATTTCCGGACTAAAAATCTCGTATCTTCCTCGTCCAGTGTTCGATTTGATTCTATTCACTTTTGAACTAATATACATTCAATTACCTTCAAAACAAGACCAAGTTCAAGTGAATCGAAGCTCATGTGTGAAAATTGAGTTTTGGGCCTCTTTTGTACATTGTATATTTTAGCGGTTTTTGACCTATTGTTTTATATACTTATTTTATCAAATAATAAAAATCCAAAAAATTAGATTAATGTCTAATTATTTATCTTTGATTTTATCATATTTTTTTGAATTTTTATCTGGTTTAAAAATGACATAAAAAAATTATAAAACCCAAAAATGTCACTTTGTGCAATTGATTGATTTTGATTTTGATATCTTCAAGAAAGTTGTAGATCTCATCGAGACGAGCAATTTTTGTGAAGAAACGTTTTCGATCCGAGGTCGTTTACTATTTTTTCTTGATTTTACAAAGGTTTTATTTTTGAAATTTTCTGGTGCTGACACGTGGTGGCCCCTAGTGCCGCCACCTGTCAGCCATTTTTGGCTTAATTATATTCGTTTTTATAAAAAAATAAAAAAATAAATTAAAAATAATAAAAATAATAAAAAATATATACGTCCCGCACGTGCGACGCACGTGCCTCCAAGGCACGCGCGACGCACGTGCTCTGCCTTGCACCTAATCAGCACCACGTGGTCCATCTTGGGTTGTCCGATCTCGGGCGATCGGATGGCCCACGTTTCTCGTCTTCTTCCCCTTTCGGGCGGCGCCGCCTCCTTCGTTAGCTCCGCCGCCCCTCCATCATCGCCGCGAATCTCGCGCGCAGGATCTCCTCAGCCCGCCATCATCTCGCACCGCCGCATCTCACCGGTCCTCTCCGATCATCCTCGATCGTCGAATCTTCACTCAAATCCCTCAGATCTCGTCGCCCCCTTTCCATAACCGGCAACCCCTTCTTCTATAAAACCATCGACGCCGCCCACAGGACCCTTATCCGCTGTTTACAAACGAACCTCCCTCTTCAGGCGTGACAACCGCAGAACCCTCCTCGTCGGCGTGATCCGGGGTCTCCACGACCTCGTCGCAGCTACCCCCAGGAGGCTGCTCCGCTCCGGCAGCTACGTCGTCGAGCCCTTATCTTCAGGTATTCCCCGCTTCGCCTTCATCCACTCCATCCGACTCCATTTATCTCCAGCTCCATCGCCATCTCCCTCGCTCTCTCGATCCTTCGATACCTCCGCCTACTCCGCCTCGACTCATCTCCGACAACGCACGACCTTCAGCTTCACCCTCCACCGTCGACTGCGACGTCATCCACCGCTTCCACGCCAAGAGCTCCAGAGACGCCCGCGTACCTCCAGAGCATCATCGACAACATCGGGTTCCTCGGCCGATCTCCGAGCCTTCGATCTTCCGTCGCCAGCAACCAACGAGCACAGAGCTTCATCATGGATGAACTTTCTATGATGTTTTAGTGACAGTGTTAAGGACACATGGATGGCTTTTCCTAATTTGCTTGGCCAATGATTGTCTGCATGTCTTAGTCGATCCTTGTAATTATTCTCATGAAAATTATCTATCTTGGACTGTAGGGATTTGGATCTAGTGGGTTTTCATTCTTCTTTGGACTATATATCTTCTATTTATGTATTAAATCTTTTACGTGTTTCTCATTTTCATCATTCATAGGATTTCTTCTCATGGCATACGAATCCAATGATTGTAATTTACCCAAGATAACGACAGTATGCATCGATACTCGTACAAGTAACCCGATTAGTATGCAAACATAGTTACGTTTTATTTCAAATATGTAGTGATATAACCGCAACAAATAAGTATCGTATAATGGTTCGTCATACGCATCGACCAAGTTCTGATACCAATTCGTACCAACGAATGGTATGGCCTTCATCTCTGATAGCAATTCGTGCCAACGAATGGTATCACCTTCAATTTGATACCAAATGTCATAGGATCAAAATCCCGCTATCAATTTTGACCTGTGCGGCGTTATCTACCCCGTAGCTATCCATCTTTCTCGAGTAGAATGGTCGCGGACACACTCCAACTTTTCTCGTACTCCTTCTTGCTCACGTACCGACGCTCCAACACAAGCACGGGCATGACTCTATGGATCGCTCAAGAACACTCTCAAAAACTCTCTCAAGAACACAACTATCACAAAAGGCACAAGCACAAAGATCTTCTCTTATTAGAATGGGAGACTCGACCTGGAGTGGGGTGTTGACACTCTACACATGTGTATTTACAAATGAGTCACCACCCCTTCTTATATACAAACCTCAAGGCTACCCATGAGATACTCATTATTACATCTACAATAATGATACATAAAGACACAAGAGATCCTTCAAGTTCTTTGGCAACCCTTCATATTCCACATCAACTCTTCGTCTTCTCGTCTCTTCGACTCCCATGTTATCCTTTTGTCTTCTCGCACGGTTGAAGCCACATCAACCATCCAGTCATCAACACACTTGCGCTCCAATGCCTTGCTGATGCAACTTTGCCATAATTCACCAAGTGCCACCGAATACTCGGTCTTGTGCCAAAGGGAACTCGCAGCCACCATGCCCTCATGCATAAACCTTTCCTTAGCATTATGCATGTTAAGGGGAAATCCTTCAAAACTTCGCTAAGGTGGCCTCCAGACTACTCTCGTACGCGTACTACCGAGCATGCTCAACAATGCTTATACTCAACACCTGCAATGCTCCATGCTTCCTTGGATCACCACACATCAATACCAATACCGTGTGCCTTTGTGCGTACACGTATGTGATCGTACCGCACTGCTCCTCAATGCATACTGCTTCACTGCATACCGCCCTTCTACGCTCACGTATATACCCATTGCATGCATCTATCGTCATGTCTTGCACTGATGCCTGCACTCACTGTGCTCGCACTGGTACAAGGTCCATGACACTCTGCTTCTGAGCCAGTGTCCTATGTGACGTTTCTCCATTTTCACGTACAGTTGAGCCTCCAAGACTCCATGGATAACCTCCGTGCTACCCGCACACTCTAGACTCCTCCTGAAGTCAGCTCCATCGATCATTCTCGTGCATCCGCTATTGTGTCTGCACGATCATTTGCGATCACTGAATTTAGGGGTGTGACAACAACGATGGAGGGAGCAACGGTGAGTTCTATGGTGGAGAAGAGGTTGCAAATGGCGGTGGTAGGGTTGTAAGGGTAATATGATCCATATACAAAAATTGGCGTCTTGTCTAACGGAAAAGACGAGAGTACCACATTGAAATCGTTCACAGAAATCAGACCATATTGTGACTTCTTTGGATTACATTGAATTCGATTGTATAGTACGGGCACTTTTTATGTAATTTTCTCATTTAAATAAAAGGTATGGATGTTAAATAATTAATAATTTAGTATATATTTATACAGAGGGGAATATTGCCTTGAGAAGGAGATGAGAATGAGTGAAAGAAATCATTATATATTTCTCGGTTATCTTTATTCCTTCCTAATTATTTAAATAGAGACAAATAGATATTTATTTGTAAAAAAACATATTCATTCATTCGTGTATAGAAATATTTGAGTGGATACGGTCAATTTTACAGGATTGACGATAATATGGACGAGTCATTAGCAAACATAGAGAACGCTCGCGGTGCCCTCGTGAAGCACTTGAGTCGAATATCACCAACAGATGGCTGTTGATTAAAATATTAGTTGTTCTTATTGTTTTATCTCTTGGTCTTTGTCTTTTTTGTTGCGTAACAAGTTGGATCTTCAGTTTAGTACGCATAAGGATGTAACTGCACTTTTATTTATTTCTTAAATGATTTTATTCAACATGGTTTAGTAATTCATAAACAAATAGTAGTTTGAAGACCGGATGCTTGAGATACTGCTATGTTCTAAGTAATAAGCTCGCTGGAAATATTTTTTTTAATCTTGGGAAATAAAGGTGGAATAGAGGTGAAATAATGAGTTTATTTCATATCCATTTGCATTCCTAGACTTTATTGTGAGTCTCACCCATCCGAGAGTCATATGCTTCGTTCATCGTGGTAATGTGTTGTCCCATTGGTTGTTCTTCCTTAGCATCTCTCATCTTGTTAACGTCGGTTCTTAGTTTTCTCTTGGATTCACGTCAGTTTGAATAAAGGGATCGAGAAAAGCTTGTACCCAATTTTTTGCCCCACGCATAGAATCAAACCTTATTCCATGATATTTCTATAATATTCATTTTTCTTAAACAGGCCCAAGAGTGGGCTTGGTTGATTCATAATGTATGTTTCATCTTGCTTTTCCTTTATGTTTTGTTTCAAGAAAGAAATCAATCAAATTCTGATTATAGTTTTTCTCTAGATTCATTTTAACCGTTATCCTTAGATCCGTCTATATGGATCTTGTTCATGAATTAACGGACAAAATCTCTGACTCAGGAAAATGTGAGAAAAGCTGGGATATATTTTCTCTGCTTGCCCTAATTTGTAGAACGGTGCTGTTTACTGAAAATGTGAACTCGTCAGGGATGCTTGGGGTACCATGCGAGTAAAGGAATCATCGTGGCTTTGGGCGGAAGAGATGATGTGCAATCATGCTGTTAGATGATGACCCATACCCATGTGAGCGCAAGCCGGAAAGGATGGAGAAACATAGATAGATAGATGGATAGAGAGGGGGGGGGGGGGGGGGAGAGAGAGAGAGAGAGAGAGAGAGAGAGAGAGAGAGAGAGAGAGAGAGAGAAAAGGATTATCATATCATAGGAATAGGAGGTGGGCAGGAAGATCTAGGTGGGGCCAAACCATTTAGTGCAGAATCCTCGTGGTGTCTGCCATTTGATCTCCCATCTCCTACTTGGTGGTAATATAAACGGGAGAACAATTGACCTATTGTCTCTTGTCCAGCTGTGAGGAAGGTAGCCGAAAGCACACGTGTGATGTTCCACCGAGTGCTGTTCTGGTCCATTCTTCATATATATTTCCATTCAGTCATCATCCCATTCCAACCAAACCAGGCCATCATCTGATTCGGTGAACATCGGTCTCTCATTTCTCTCTTTGTTGGCAGCTGTGGGGATTGAGACATCCTCCATCCATTGACCGCAATCTCCCCCCACTATCTCTCACATACACATATTTGACCCTGCGCTAAATCATCGCCATAGATCACATCAGCTCATATCGGTAGTATTACACCATGTGATATGTCTTACGAGAGGCACATTTCACCTACCCATTCCGAGAGGTCTGCTCCTGCATGCACGATTAATCATCCAGAGCTGTAGTATCCGTCTAATGGGTCTCATCTAGGCTTCTTCCAAGCCAGCAGAATCTGATATCACTATATATGAGAGGTGGGCAGATCGTCGCAGGATTAATCGACCACTGGATCTTGGCAGGCATCATTTTTTCCAAGGATAGATCCCTTTTAAAAACACTTTAGTTATGACTTTCTAAGTTATTCTCGGATTCTATCTATGCCTATCTATATGCGTGGTTTGATCATGATTTCTTTTAGATTTTCTTCTTCATATTCTTGTTATTCATATGCGTGCATGTTTATATATTACATGTCAATAACTTAATAGATCCGTTGCATTTTATGGTTTATGTCGGTATGTGTATATGTGATCTTGTATGCGGTATGATTTTAACGATCTCGGGAAAATGACTTCCAACTGCATAAGAAAATTATGACATTCGCATTTGAAGATGCATACATATTTAACTGGAATGTGCAAAAGTGATTGATGGGCAAAACTTAAGTGTTGCTAACAACGTATGAAGATTTGGCTCACAAGGATTAATCATGGAATTTGATTGTGTTGTTGTCCCCATGGTTGGTTGCATCCTCACGGCTCTTGCACGTAGTTTTCTCAAAGTATATCACTCCCACAGAGTTTGAATGGAGTGAATTGAACGAGTAGAGCGCTACGGGCTTTGGGATAAACGAATGTTCGCTCTCCAAATTTCTTGAAGAAGTCGATGTCATGATAGAAACATGTTCTTTTTACTTCACTTAGGGACTTGAAGTTCAAGTATCGATGTCCACTATAGATATATTTCTCAAGTTGTGAGAGGATGTCGAGATGTTCTTGAAACATGGGATTGAAAAATTATCTCCGGCTCACTTAATAGTGGCTATTATTATAGAAGAGGAACACATCAAATGAAAAACTATAGAACTTGTAGATAGGGATGATCATTGGGCCGGGTCGGGCCCAACCTAGCCCAGCCCAAGCCCGATTTCAATTTACGGACTTACAGGCCGGGCCTAGGCCCGTTGAATTTATGAAATTGCAGCCCAAGCTCGAGCCCGACCTGCAAATACATGGGTCAGACTCGGGTCGGGTCGGCCCGCTATATTAAAAAAAATTAAAACGTGAATATAATACACATTTAATATGTAAGTATACAAATTGAATATGTATTTCTTCAAAACATGAACATAGTTGATGTCTAAATAGTATAGAATAATGAAAATTTAAAAAGGAAGATCAAATTTGATATTTGAAATCATAAATTACATAAGAAAAAATGGGACTTATATACGGGCCGGCCCACGGGCTTCGGGCTCGGGCCCAAACTTGCTCGAATCCGGCCCAAAAATTGGATCGGGCCAAAAATCAAGCCCAAACCTGACCATTTATCGTTCGGGCTCAAGCCAGGCTCGGACTTTATCGGGCCGGACACCGGACTGTGCGGCCCTACCCAATGCTCATCCATATTTCTAGATAGTTTTAGAGAATGTGAACACTGTGACTCCAAAGAACAAGGGGAAAGCATAATAAAGGCCAAAATGAAAAACCCAAAGAAATCAAAAAGACAAACTTGCTAAAGAAGAATTGTCCCGTTGCGACGGATTCACCAAAGTCCACGATGGTTTCTCCTCATGCCAGGTGTTGAAGGTGCAAGGTAAGTGAGCTACATATTCTAGTAAACCGGAATTATATAGTATTAACACGACTATTTAGTGGTTAGTTAGATCAAATGTAGATATTTCTGTTGGCTGGTTATTCTTTGTCATATCAGGTCGCATTTTTTATTGAACTGTAAAGATGGAGAACGAATCTACAGTGAACAAATTTAGACTTGGACAGCCGATTGGTGTTCTCTGGATGCATGTGGATGTTATACAGACTATTGAAATGTTCATAATAATAGAAAAATTATTTCGGATTTATTTGGTAAAGATTATCTAGCCGATCGTGATCTTTTATTTTGCATTGGATGTAACACTATTAGATTTGTTAGTTCTTTAATGGATTCAAGTTCTAGTTCATTTTCTTTTTCCAAATGTTGTAAAATCAATTAATACATGGTATTCTTTATTATCGTGTTAATCATAATCTTGTAGGAGTGATGGAACTTAATATATTACTTGTCCACACCATTAAAAACTGAAATAATATAAAATAGGTATACAAGTCAAACAGCCTTAAAGATCCTTTCATCATGTTACGAAATGCACAAGGACCTTGATTTATCTAACAAATTGTACTAGCCAAATATCTCTTTCGTAGTATGCTAGTTGGATAGATATTGAAAGGAGGTCATGGTCGGAGTGTCGATGGACCTAAAGGGAACTATATATCCTTTTGCTTGTGCTATGTAGATTCAATGTTAAAAGGATGTGGTGATGCAAGGTGTATAAGTCTTAGAGCATCCAGGGCATGGATTTATCTTTCGAAGTAGTGTGGACTCCTGCAGGTTTGTAAAGCATATTACCTTAGTTCTATATATCATTGAGTCTAGTTGTGCGCTATACATTAATGGAACTAAAATCGAAAAAGTAAGTTGACTTCTCATAGAGATGTCCATAGTGGGCAAGCTATTTTTGCGATATCTTTGAATTGTGATTATATCAAAATTACAAATACTAAAAGTTCAAAATATAATGAAAAGGTCTGAAAGGCAAATCCAAGTTAATTTTAAGTTGGTAAGGGAACTCGTGTCTGAAGGATGATTATAATGTATTGTTGGATCCAAAGATATCACGATAAATCCATTTACGAAAGGATTCGACAAAGTTTTTGCCTTATGCGTATGCTTCTAATAGATTTGAACATTAGGAGTTTTACAATAGCGGAACTTGGGCCAAAATGAACGAAGATCGCAAAAATAGGTTTCTGTGATAAAAACAAGTTGTATAGATGAATATGATCCCCAGACATTCAAGTGTTGAGAAGGTGCTAGTTAAGGATGAGCATATGTATCCGAATGAATTGAAGTATTTAATGAATGTATGTGAATTTTCCTTGACAATATTCATGAGACAAAGCTGAGTGCAAGTTTATTAATAAGATCATAATAAAGTAGAAGATTATCAAGAGCTATATCGTCTTCCTTCTAACCTAGAGGTTTGGATTTAAATTTGTTGGGGATTTGATTACGTAACACCTTGACTTATCTAGATTTATTCGAGGTCTCCTAGCCTATTAATTAGGGTTATCGGGGTAGATTCTATTTTTATTTTATTTATTGAGCAACCAATGTAGAAGAATCTTTACATTACATGCTTTGGATTGATCATTACACTGGAGTGACTCTTTTTCGATAGTTGAAAACGGCCTTCCACGATCCTAGACCCTCGTCGTAGACCTTGACGAATCAATGGGGAAAACATATTTATTAATTGAAGAGCATATATATTATGATCAATATCCATGATGATACGCTTTCTTGATGCTACCAATGAGAATCTTAGACAGCGGAGACAGTGTGTTATCATATCACATAGACCATCAATCAGTCAAAATTAACTCGATTATTAAAGGTATTATTATACAACCCCCACTTAGTACTCTTTAATTATTTAATTAAGATGGAATCTAGTCGATTATAATAACGAAATAAAAAAAGGTGTCACATCGTCAGTCCCACCACAAATCAATTACAGGTATATATTCTTCATGATTAAGCACATATGTTACTCATAATCTATTCATGGTTACTGCATGTGTGGAGGTATAAACATATATTGTAGGCACCAACGAAAATGGAACTAAATGGCCGTACTAAATCGGATTAACATGTTTTTGGAACGATTTAGGTCAATGCCTATATGAGCTGAGCTGGATATGTTGCGTTTTCTCTCTCTCTCTCATCGCATTATATCTTCAATGATTGCATCCATCTTTTTCTCTTCGGATTGATTCTTTTAGGAGAAAAAAGAGAGGAAGACGAGGAATTCTTGCACGCCAATTGCTACCTTTGCAGGGGGAACTTGAGTCACATGCTCATCTCTTCTTTGGATGCCCTTACTCCTCTGTCATTTGGGCTAACTCCTGTGCATGACTCAACCTTCCGATTGCAAATCATCTATCTCCGGAAGATCTCATCACTTGGATTAATGGCTTCAATGACCCCGTGACCCAGAACCGCCTCTCTATCACGCTCGTGGTGGTTTTTTGGTTTATTTCGAGTGACAGGAACAAACTATGGACCGAGCCGGTGCTTGGGCCTCTAAACAACGCCGATGCGCTGCAAACCACTAACAATGTGGTGAAAATGTTCACCCTCCTTCGCTGAATTGGTGTGGCAGGGTCTCCTTGCTCGACTGGTCTTCCTTTTTTTTGCAACTACACCTTTGTTTTTTGGGCTCCCCAAAGAGGATTTTGTTTTTACTGTGATCATCCTGTAAAAGCTTTTGGAAATACAAATATTTACTTACTTAAAAAAAAGAATTCATCATTGCATCCTTCTTCACATTAATGGATATTTAATAGTAAAAGATAACAATAGCGTTATGGATTTTTGCGCTTACGCCCTTTTAAGGATTTTCCGAGAGTACTTATGCTCTGACTAATGTTTTTGAAATTAACTGAAGACGAGATTGAAAACCTTTTTAAAAAAGGTTGAATCAGGTCGAAAACAAAATTAAGGAGGTTCAGTTGGTTGATGGCATCTCATTTTTTGAATTGAATTAAACGGAAGCGGTGAGAAAAATATTGTTGAACCATATGATCAAATTGGAATACATAATAATAATAATTGTAAAATACACATTTGAAATAGTTGAAATAGTTGATCGGATCAACAAATCAGATACATTCATTAAGTTCAAATAGTAAGTTTCTTTACTCAATCATAGGTTCAATTTGGTATTTCAAATTTAATATTATTAGAAAATAATGGTATTTGTGACAGCTGGACACATACTATTAAACCCGAAACCCAAGTTATTTGTGACAGCTCGACGTCTACGTGACGGCTGGAAAGTTATTTGATTCAAATTGATGTTGTATGTGCCAAAATATTGTATATGTTATTTAAGATATTTTTACCTTATGTGTGCTTTTTAGTGGCTACGTAATAAGTATTTCTTACATCATATATGTATACAGGTAAATATTGTGTATGTTTGTGTTTATATTTATATAGTTGGTTTATTCCCATGTGTTTGTTTATATTTATGTAGTTGCACATGTATATGTATGTACTCACAACATACGTAAATGAAAATATTTATACATACAATTACATGTATGTACTTACAACATACGTAAATGAAAATATTTATACATACAATTACATGATAGTTTAAAAAAGTAAGATATAAGTATTCTTTGAAAATCTAGGGAGGACATAAGTGTAAAAATTCTATATCTCAGGGTCCACAGCGAAACTGTCTTTTGGGACCCGCAACCCCACACTTTTTTGTACCAAAATGCAAAAAAAAATGGTGCTTTATTTAATTAATGCGTTCTTTTTGACTACTAATTAATTGGTATTTCCTATTTGACATTCCTTAATCTCAATTCCATGTTGGCATTAATTTAGGGAAGAAGAGTACATCGTAAACAAAGCGATCGCACATAAGGGTTCGTTTGGTTGCAGGGTTGTTGGGTAGGGTTGGGCTGGGTGAATAGTAAATTGTGAGGAGGGAGTACCCATGTGAATAGTACCACAATCCAACCCAACACTGCCTAATCCGGCAACCAAACGATGACCACCATTGATCTTCCCGCGCAATTGAGGCTTACTCAAATAGGTGAAAGGGCTTTCTCCCTTCTTTAAACAGAGCCCTTTGGCAAGAGGGTCCCCTTTTCTGAGGCCCTTCGCTTACGGAAAGATGCCAAATCGCTTAGGAGTGTTCATGGGGCGGGTACCCGACCCATTCAATCATGACCCGTCCCGACCCATCAATACCAGGTCAACGGGTCGACCCGACCCGTTTCAACGGGTACCCGAATTATTTAAATGGGTAATGGGTAGCCGCGGGTACCCGCAGAATCACTAAAACACATTGAATAATACCAAAAAATGCCGCATTTAAACTATATAAAATAACTAATTCGTGAACAAAGGGGAGCTGAAACTGGGATTATACCAATGGCGGACAATGCCAACGGCATCTCAATGTACCACATCAACGACCTCGGCATGGAAGAACCCAACCCTCCGTCCTTGATCCCCTGCAACCTCCCATCTTATTGCACGGGGTTACCTTCGAGCTGCGACCTCCTTGACGACTCCGACCTCTTCGACGTTTCGCCATTCCTCTCCAAGAGCTATGTCGAGGAGTTGAGGACGATGATATGTTCCACCTCAATAAATCCATGGATTCCCTTCAATGGGCCATCCTCCCTCCTTTCATTCCTGCTATGTAGGCCTGCTTTGCGACATCATTGATAAGCTTGTCATCTTCATCTCCACCATCCTGCCCGCATCCGTGTAGGCGATGTCGTCGTACCCACAGTCGAAATCGACTTGATCTACATGGACAAGGATCACCGGTCCCGGCGAATGGAAGAGTTCGCCAAGAGTGCTCGACTCAAGGGTGCATGATAGACCCCTAACACCATTGTACCCAACCCGTCACCAAGAGCCATTGTTATCCAAATGTAGAACACGGTGCAGGTTGCTACTATAACTACTATTAATAAACATACCGCACACTTTATTAAATCTACCAACGACAACAAAGCAATGACCAATTGTAACACTTATTGTCCTCTTTAGCATTAGTCCACGTTTTCTCTCATAATTAATGATACTGGAAAAAGACCACCACTACCCGACCGGGTACCCGGTCCACCCAACCGGGTTTCCACTTGGTTCACAGCTTAAGCGGGGCGAGTACCCAACCCGCATATTTTTCATGGGTACCCATGAAATTAGGGTCAAAATCACTAGGTTAGGATGGGTACCTGACCCTAATCTTTTGAACACCCCTAAAATCGCTCACCCGAATTTGAGAAGCAGTTCACCAATATCGTGATTGAGATCTTTTTTAATTTAAATATTAATTAGTGGAAGAAAACGTGATGCATAGATAATTGACAAATAATGATCAACAATAAAATATTGCTGAATGACATTAATATAGGCGTGTATATCATAAATATATCTCACTGAATGGATGCATCGTGTGTTTTATTTAACTGGGCTGGGCAAGTTTCACGGTGAGGGATTCTTTGTTCATGTTGAGCTCATATGAAGGTGTTGTGGAAGTTAAGGGCGAGCCGCTACTGTGCTTGTGAGGGCGATGTGTCTTAGTTCAGATATTAGGAGGTTGTTGATGGTTTAGATTGGAACTCAGGCGTGAGGGACTTGACTTGGTTCACCCCTATGTCCTTCAACTCGCAAGGTCTTGATTTCGATTTCGTTTTCGTTTCGAGATGACAAAAAAATGAAAGAATTTCGAAATTTATCAAAATTTTGTTAATTTTGACAAAATCGATCTAGATTTGTGAAGGAAGGATCTATATCGAGATTTCAATTTAGGTGAAGTGTCGAACCCGGCAGCAAAATTTCACGATATTTGAAACACTTGCACATGAAAAATTTCACGATATTTGAAACACTTGCACACGAAGAATCCTTGCAAGAAGCTCCTCTTCGATTTTTATTGAAGCTGCTCCACTTCAGGCACTTGTCTTCTTTCATGTTCTTGCAGAGAAGGAGGTGAAGAGGAAGATATGGAAGGAGAGAGAGAGAGAGAGGAAGGTGGTTTATACACCATTCGATTAATTCATGATCAACTCATGTGTTTTTTGGATTTAAAGAATTCCAAAAAATAAAATTGAAAATATTTGTTTTGTACTTTTATTGTTTGAAAAATATTTTCATTAAATTTATGGACACGCGCTTGTTGATGCATGCACGCATACACGTGTGCACGTACCCGCACACACCACGCACGTATACACAATCTCATAATTATTGAAATTGATGACCTCCAGATGCAAATGTTAAGAATATATGTTTTATACAAAATTTGAAATACGCATATTCCACTGATTATTCTAACTAAATCCTCTCGAAATTTCATTTCAAAAAAATAAAAAAAATGTGGGAAAAAGACACTGCAAGGAAAACAAGTTGTGGCTACAGAACTATGGCCACAGATATAGGGTTTGTGGCCACAGAATTGACCTTTGGCCACGACACGTCGTGGCCGGTGGGCGTAGCTACAAGTCTCGTCGCGAGAGTTCTCTATCCACGAATATGCCGTGGCCATTACAAGTAGCCACAGAATTTATCGTGGCCACAACTCTTATATGAAGACTTTGGCCACAGACTGTGGCTACGAGGAACTAGTGGCCACAGAATTATCGTGGCCACAAGTTTCCGTAGCCACATTCCGTGGCCACAACTCATTTTTCTTGTAGTGAGATGAGAGCATAATTTTATATGCTCTCAAGGAGTATGTGTGAGTGCATGCGCGTTCGTGAGCGTGCGCATGCACTTGTGTGTGTGAATGTGTGTATAAAGAATAAAGAAGAAAGGAAGATCTTACTAAATACGCTTTCCAATCGTTCTACCAGGACGATTTATAAGGGTGTCTATGGGGCAGGTACCCGTCCCATTTGATCGAGATCACTCCGCCCCGTTGGTATTGGGTCATGGGTCGACCCGCTCCATTCCAACGGGTACCCAATTGGAATGAGTACCCGGTTAATGCCAATGGATGTTGATTACCCACGGGTACCCGCAGGTACCTGTGGGGATAAAGAGAGACACTTCTAGTGAAAGATGACATATAAAAATACAAACGATATAACCAACTATGTATATCTGTATTTATATCATATATAGATAAATAAATTAATAGGGATATATAAAATTATGTGGATAATGTAAACCATAAGAATACATACAATTGGAAGGAATACTATCGAATACGGATCCAATAATGACACATTCATGTAGATTCATCCTCATAATGAATCAAATACGGATAAACAAGATATAAATATATATAAACGGAGGACAACATGACAAACTATATATAAGTATATATTTATATTAGTAAATGGTTATATTAATTATCATCACTATTGGTTATCGCGATGTGTGTGCGCGCGCTTTAGTGTATGCATGTATTCGTGGGCGTGGACGTGGACGCATATGCACGCACGTGGGCATGGATGCGGGCATGCGTGTGGGTGGGTGGGTGCGCATACGTGTGCATGTGTGATACAATTCATATTTAATTGTATTCATTATCATCATGTGTGAATGCCAGGATGTATGTATATTGATTTAGATCGTATCTAATTCATTGTCATATATGTTAATTCAAAATTTTGACATCTATATATATTTCGATTTCAAAATGATACATAGATGGGCCCTTCCATACATATAAATTTAATCTTATCTATACAATTTTAATTCTACTATTTTTCCTATCTATTTTGCATCCATTTCATACTGGTATTCATTTTAAATGATTCGCCAATATGTTTTCCATATTCACCGACATTTGTATCAACATCTATTTCTATATTTTAAAATAGACAAGAATAATGTAACATCTATATTGGTATTTGTATCTAACCATTTGCATTTTTGTAAATCAATTGATAGTGAAGCTTCCAACTGGGTACTCGCAAATACTCGTCGGGTTTTTGTATGAGATACTGGTCATAACATTGCGGGTACCTGACCCATCATTTTCAAACGGGTACTCGAGAGCTTATGTTCAAAATAAACGAGTCAAGTCGGGTACTCATTGATTCGGATATTTTTGAACACCCATAACGATTTATATATCATCAAATTCCCACAAATGGAATGACAAATGGGTCCATGCAAATGATCGAGACCTCGCAAACAACAATGCTCCTTCCCCATATGGAGTTCAGACACGGTCCTTCTTGAGTTTAAGAAGGCCGCTCTCTTTTTTAAAAAAAATGAGGACTTTGGTAGAATACATATATAGTTTGTATTATAATGAGCAATTTTGATGCTTGTATTATAATGTGCAATTTTTTTTATAATGTATAATTATAATACAAATTGTATAGGTATTTATTAAGTGCCAGTATTTTTATGAAACAGGGACAACCTTCCTGAAATCAAGAAGGATGCGTCCTATTTGAAGAGCTCCCTATATACATAGGGGAAAATGTGACTGCCCCTTACGGGGAGCTAACTTAGCCCCCCCCCCCCCGCGTCCCATTTTTCCCCATTTTTAATTTTTTTTCAAAATGCTTCATATATTTTTATAATATATCCCTGTATTATGTTATTCAAATTTCGTGTAAAATAGAGACTCATATGATCTCCATTCAAACATAATCGATTTCAACTATTCTGTGACCGTTAAAAAATGACTATCTGAATGAAGGCAGTAGGAGTCTCTATTTCTCATGAAACTTGAATGACATAATAATATAGGGATATATTGATCAATTTTCATGGAAGTATTTTTCAAAAAAAATAAAAAATAGGGAAAATAGGGGCAGGGCTATACATGGTCCTTCCATGTACACACATACACACACAGGATATCTTTCCTATGAGGCATGGTCCTTCCATCATAAGGAAGGCCATAAATCTCAGTCATGTGTAATTAATCTTATGTTTGCTATTAGCAGTATGCTAATATCATTTATAAAATACGGAAAACTTATTTTGATCTTTATACATTACCTAAATATAATTTGTGCCCACCTCAATTATCTCCTCCATTAATGTCACATCCATTGCTTATTCAAAATTAGAAGGGATATTTACACCCATATCCTTGAGTAATTTTGTAATTACCCCAAGAACCCTCGCTAATCATGAATCACCCAAGATCCTAAATAACTGCTCCGTTTTACACACATAATCTTCACTTAGTTTAGCTCATTAACTCATTTTGATGACTGAGCTAATATAACCAATCACGTGATCTAATGATTGAGATTATAAAAAAAGAAAGGAAGAAAGGAGGAGGTGGGTTCGATCAGAGCTTGAGTGACGGGGTTAGGCGGTCAGAGGTGCACGCAGGGAGGAGCTCCGACCAGAGACTTGCAAGGTGGAGGCGGGAGGAGGGACCGGGGGCTGGGGCTTGCCCTGGGGGTGCAGGACTGGAGCTCGAATTCGAGCGAGCGAGGGGTGGAGGAGGGTGTGGGGTTGAGCTCACATTCGAGCGAGTGGGGGTGGAGGGTGGGGTGCGGCGGGGGGAGTTTGCGGGCGAGCGATTGGGAGAGTGCAAGGATGGAGCTCGCATGCGGGCAAGCAAGTGGAGGGGAGGCTAGAGCTTGTGGGCGAGCATACGAGGCTGGAGCTCGCATGCGGCGGGGGGGCAGCTTGCGGGTGATGCGAGGGGGCCTGGGGCTTGCTGGGGGGAGGATGTTGGAGCTTGCGGGGGGCCTAGGGCTCGCCGGGGGGGTGGGGAGATCGGCGATCTGGAGCTTGCAGGCAGAGGTGCGCCCAGAGGGAGATCCGTGCGCAAGCCTTGAGGATTATGGAGGGAAGCTAGCCAGCATGTCGCACTTCCTCATCATCCCTCCTCTGTAGAATGACATCATTTTGTTTGATCTACAGAAAGGCATCATGTTATAAATACGATGTATTTTGATGGACAAAATTGGCAATATATGACTTTTTCTATTAGAGTTAACATAGAATTAAGACGGAACTTGACATAAGTTATGCCTTGTAAATGTTAAGCATTATTCGGAGTTCTGGATGTAATTCATGATTATCGAGGGTTCATGGGGTAATTACGAAATTACTCAAGGTTATGGGTGTGAATATCCTAAATTAGAAATCCTAATTATTTTGGCATGTTGAGGAGACATTTTTTGGTGTTTACAATGATGAGCGGGAGGAAGAGGAGGATGTGGACGACGGCAACACTTGCGTAGAGGAGCAGATGGCCTTGATGTTGATATTGGTGAGACTTTCCTATGTCGCATCGTTGTCGCGTTCCTTGCAACGATGATGGCTTTACCGCGGATGATGGCGATAAGGGCAATCGCCGATACGAGATGATGATCAGATGCTTCTTGGAGTTGTTCCCAACGTCATGTGTGGCCTCATCAGCAAAGCAGAAGTGGATGTCATGCATAGTTGACGGGGGATGACGTCGTGACTCTCCAAGAAGTTTTGTACACAGGCAACAACACCATCATGTAGATCGTATGGTGACGTGTGTAACACGGTGGTGGACAAATGCAACCATTATATCTTGCATATTTCTTATGTATTATACAATTTTGATATGTATATACACATTCGACGTGGATTTTTATATCAATTGGATGCAAATGATAAATGTAGTTTTTACATATCTTGTATTTTGATGTATATTACACATTTTGGGTCCCTTTTAAATATTTTGGGTATGTATTATACATATTTAGATGTGTATTATACATATTTAAAGGATGCATTATATATTTTTGTAAAAAGCATTGTCGATTTCACATAAATCAGGAAAATCGTAAAATAACTAATATATTATTAATATGGATTGTATTATGCAAATAACAATATAATTTTTACATGATGGATAAATTTTGAATGAACCGCAGATTCTACAAAAAATATACAATCGTTACAAAAGGAACCACATATTATACAAAAAAATATGAGAGGATACAAACAACTACCGCACATTATGTCATACGCCACAAAACATGATATTATTTAAATATGATAGTGCAAAAAATTTAAAAAATAGATCCACCTAAATTTAGCATTTTGAAATAATAAATAGTATGCATAATTAATGCAAAAATTGATGACCAAAATACCCTTTTGGACCAACAAATTCATGATGTCGTTAGATTTGAATCTAGTGACTATGAATGCTGGTCTTCCTTACACATGGAAGGATCAAGTTCTATTGGAAGGTCCCCCTACATACATACATACATATATACATACATATATGTTATACATATATACATGGGGAAAATAGGGTTGTCCCCTAGGGGGAGCTAACTTAGCTCCCCCCTCATTTTTCCTATTTTTAAATTTTTTTGAAAACTTTTTCGTGAATATCATCATTGTATCATTATATAATGCCATTCAAATTTTGTGCGAAACAGAGATTCTTACGTCTTCCAACTAGATGGTCATGTTTTAACGATCGAGAATTATTGAAAGCGATCATGTCTGAATGGAAGCCGTTGAAGTCTTCGTTTCGCACGAAATTAATATGGGATATAATGATAAATATTCACGAAAGAATTTTTCAAAAAAATGTGAAAAATGAGGTGGGGGAGCTAAGTTAGCTCCCCTTTGGAGGCGGCCCCATTTAACCTTATGCACACACACATAACACATAATGTATGTATGTGTGTGTAAGTATGTGTGTGTTTGTGTGTGGGTGTGTGTGTGTGTGCGTGCACGCTTGCATGCATGCATGCATGCATGTATGTATGTATGTAGGTATATGTCTATAATATACATACATATATCACATTGGCCTCGAGCACGCGATGTTCGTGTGAGGTTAGCAGTTGTGAATGATGAGCTTTGAAGAATCTGAAAGAATCATGCATTAGAATTAGCTACACCATCCTAGCTCAATCAAATGCTTAATAAACACGAAGCAGATAAAGATAAATCGAGTGGAGGGTGGAGGGTCACTGGAGAGATGGGTGGGCTCCGCCCGAAGGTGAAGCTGTTGTTGATGGCATGGTGTTGGAGGGGAGGCGAAGGGAGGGGCGGTGAGTGGTGGAGTGGTGTCTAGAGGAGGGGATTGGAGGAGGTATTTGGGGGAGGAGGATGTGTAACGTCCCGGGCTTAGGTCTCCGGTCCGTTAACGGAGCATTACTGGTCCTAACAACCTCTTGGGATCGGGCTCATACGGACCCGATGAACCACCCCCAAAATGCTCGAGCCGGGTTGTCCTGTAGTAAGCTCCTCACTATTTATCCCACCCGGGAATTTTTGTATTCCACGGTATGGGACTTTCTTTTTTGGGGGGGGGAGGGGGGGTATTACAACCTCCCCCACTTATATTCGCAACGTCCTCGTTGCGACATGGCCCATCACTTCTTCCCAGTGACAGTGGCGGCTGCACGCTCCAGGTAGCCATTTCCTCCAACCCCCCCCCCCCCCCCCCCAAAAAAAAAAGAAAGTCCCATACCGTGGAATACAGAAATTCCCGGGTGGGATAAATAGTGAGGAGCATACTACAGGACAATCCGACTCGAGCATTTTGGGGGTGGTTCATCGGGTCCGTATGGGCCCGATCCTAAGAGGTTGTTAGGGCCAGTAATGCTCCGTTAACGGACCGGGGACCTAAGCCCAGGACGTTACAAATGGTATCAGAGCCGAACGCCCTCTGACAGTGGAAAGGGCTACCCGAGAGGTGGAGCCGCCCCTACAAAGAGGTTGGAGGAAATGGCTACCCGGAGCGTGCAGCCGCCACTGTCACTGGGAAGAAGTGATGGGCCATGTCGCAACGAGGACGTTGCGAATATAAGTGGGGGAGGTTGTAATACCCCCCCCAAAAAAAGAAAATCCCATACCGTGGAATACAAAAATTCCCGGGTGGGATAAATAGTGAGGAGCTTACTACAGGACAACCCGGCTCGAGCATTTTGGGGGTGGTTCATCGGGTCCGTATGGGCCCGATCCCAAGAGGTTGTTAGGACCAGTAATGCTCCGTTAACGGACCGGGGACCTAAGCCCGGGACGTTACAGGATGAGGGTTGGATATTAAAAAAATAAAATAAAAAGGATAAATATCCACCATTTGATTGAATTTGATTAGACTAATATAAGGCATCGGTTAATTCAGTTGATGAACTTAACGAAGGGACATGTGTGTAAGAGGAATGACTATTCATGGTTTTCCAAGTAATTCGTTATTATTCATGGCTATAGGTGTAAATATGAAATTATATAGACTTATGGGTGTAAAAAAACCTATATAAATACAAGGCATCGGTTAACTCAGTTGATGAACTTAACGAAGGGACATGTGTGTAAGGAGGACATGACTATTCATGGTTTTCCAAGTAACATTATTATTCATGGCTATAGGTGTAAATATGAAATTATATAGACTTATCGGTGTAAAAAAACCTATATAAATACACACCATCATTACATACTTATAATTTATAAATATACTTACACATGCATGCATAACACACATACATACGCAATCGCATATTTACAAGCTAATATATTTATAAATGTACGTATATACATATATAAATATACACACGTACATAGTTAGATACAAAAATGTAGACACATATCAATTACACATGCACACAAACATACAATTACATATATAAATACACACAGTCACGCAATTACTTACTTAAATAGTGGTCATATAAGCTCATGCACACAAATACCGGACATTGGTGTACATATATTATGTTGGAATTAACGGTATTGGGATAGTTTGATGCAATTTGATGGTCAAATCAAGTTGTATTGATGTATCTCAATTCCTGGAATTCAATGTTTCAACCCTGTGGGGTGCTGTTTAGTCACACATCGTGGAGAGAGAAAACTGAGACTTGGTTTATATGTGGGAAGTCCTGAGACTAGTCTGGAAACAGACTAGAGAGGATTTTAGACCACAACACACACACGCGCGCGCGCCGGGCCGGGCTCGGGCGCGGGCACGACAAAGACCGAGTCGGTTTTTGTAACCGCGAGTTTTGATTTCCAAGCGTTACGCCCCATTATCTCCTCACGAAAACGTAACCGCCCGGACGCCTTTAAGTATCTCTTAAAGGGCGTGGGTGAGGGTTACTAACATCGATCCCCATTCATTCTCAGCGCCCTTCTCTCTCGCGAGGACGCTCTTTTTTCCTCTCTCTCGATCTCGGGTTTCGTCTACTGAGGTGGCTTTCGAGGACGCTCTTATCACTGTTAACCTGGATTCATACATATGGTAATCTGTTCTGTAAATCTGTGGTCGTATGTATTTTTGTATGTATGCTGTTGACGTTTTTCTCAACATTCTTAGAGAGACAGCGTTATAACGTGATAAGAAAAATGTCGGATTTGAGGTTTCGGTCTCGTGTGGATTTCACTGGTATGCCAGAGAAATTCGGGGGTCAGAATTTCAAGCGTTGGCAACAACGCATGAGAATCTGGCTGACCACGATTGGCCTGATTTCGGTTCTGGAAACCGAGTGCCCTAAATTATCTGAACAAAATCCGGATCCTGAGACGGTTAAGATGGCGGATGCGTGGAAAGAACATGACCGTCTGTGTCATTGGTGCATTCTCACTGCACTATCGAACGTTCTGTTCGATGTCTATGGCGCATCTACCAAAACCGCTAAGGATCTGTGGGAGGAACTAGATAAGAAATATAATACGGAGGATCTGGGTATTGAAAAAATATTCAGTATCCAAGTTCCTGAAATTTCAGATGATTGAGGGCAAATCGGTTTCGGAACAGGCTCATGAGTTTTTGTTATTACTCCATGGGTTAGCCGAGGCAGAAATGAAACTTCCTGAAAAGTTTCAAGTTATGTCGATCATTGAGAAATTTCCCAAGTCCTGGGAAGATTTTGGGATGTCCTTAAAGCACAGGAAGGGGAAAATTTCGAGGTGGCTTTCGAGGACGCTCTTATCACTGTTAACCTGGATTCATACATATGGTAATCTGTTCTGTAAATCTGTGGTCGTATGGATTTTTGTATGTATGCTGTTGACGTTTTTCTCAACATTCTTAGAGAGACATCGTTATAACGTGATAAGAAAAATGTCGGATTTGAGGTTTCGGTCTCGTGTGTATTTCACTGGTATGCCAGAGAAATTCGGGGGTCAGAATTTCAAGCGTTGGCAACAACGCATGAGAATCTGGCTGACCACGATTGGCCTGATTTCGGTTCTGGAAACCGAGTGCCCTAAATTATCTGAACAAAATCCGGATCCTGAGACGGTTAAGATGGCGGATGCGTGGAAAGAACATTACCGTCTGTGTCATGGGTGCATTCTCACTGCACTATCGAACGTTCTGTTCGATGTCTATGGCGCATCTACCAAAACCGCTAAGGATCTGTGGGAGGAACTGGATAAGAAATATAATACGGAGGATCTGGGTATTGAAAAATATTCAGTATCCAAGTTCCTGAAATTTCAGATGATTGAGGGCAAATCGGTTTCGGAACAGGCTCATGAGTTTTTGTTATTACTCCATGGGTTAGCCGAGGCAGAAATGAAACTTTCTGAAAAGTTTCAAGTTATGTCAATCATTGAGAAATTTCCCAAGTCCTGGGAAGATTTTGGGATGTCCTTAAAGCACAGGAAGGGGAAAATTTCTCTGGATGATTTGATGGTCTCGATAGCCATTGAAGAGGAGCATAGGAAACAAAAACCTGTGATGCCTGTAGACGTGAACCCTAAGGTCAATGTTATAATCTCAAAAGGAAACATTGCTAAAGGGAAAAATAAGAAACTGAAAGCTAAGGGAAAAATCCAGAAAAACCAAAGAACAAACCTTGCTGGCAGTGTGGACAGGTTGGACATTGGAAGAAGGATTGCCCTTCTTTGAAGACCCAACAGAAGTCTACGGATGTCGTTCCTCAGGCTCTTGTGCTGACTGAGGGAGGCGGGTCCGGTGAGGGGTATGTCTCAGTAAACCCTGAGCTCTACTTTGTAAACGAGCCTAATGAGTGGCTTGTTGATACAGGTGCAAATGTTCACATTTGTACTGATAGAACATTCTTTATGTCTTATCAGGCTTCAGCCGGTAGTACAGTAATGATGGGGAACAGATCTGCAGCCAAGGTGCTTGGGTACGAACAAGTCGAGCTGAGATTCTCAACTGGACGAGTTTGGACTTTGCGCAGGGTGCTGCACGTTCCTGAGATTAAGAAGAATGTTTTGTCTAGTTCTTTATTAGTTAGAGAGGGTTTTCAATTAGACTTTAAATGTAATAAAGTAGTTTTTCTGAGACATGGTATTTTCTTTGGAAAAGGATATTTGGCTGATTATGATCTTTTATTTAGAATAAGATGTGACACTGATAGTTCAGTTAATAAAATTTCTGGTTTTGATTCTTCTACTTATGTTGTTTCAAATATTGAATCTACTGATTTATGGCATGTTAGGCTAGGACATGTAAATTTTAATTCTATGAAAAGAATGATGAAACTTGACATGATTCCTAATCATACTACAGACAAACTCAACAAATGTGAAATGTGTGCTCAAGCTAAGTTGCCTAGAAAGCCTTTTCATTCTGTGAATAGGGAAACTGAAATTCTAGACTTAGTACATTCTGATATTTGTGAGTTTGGTGGTGTGATGACTAGAGATAACAAAAGATATTTTATCACCTTCATAGATGATAGCAGTAGATACTGTTATATTTTATCTGCTTAAAACTAAGGATGAAGCCTTAGAAAAATTTCTTATTTTTAAGAATGAAGCAGAAACACAAGTCGGGAAAGTAATTAAACGTCTAAGGTCAGATAGGGGTGGTGAATACACATCTAAGATATTTGATGAACAATGCAAACTATTTGGCATAGTTCATGAGGTCACTGCACCATATTCACCATAGTCCAATGGAATAGCAGAACGAAAGAATAGGACCCTAACTGATATGGTCAATGTATTTTTACAAAGTTCTGGGCTACCATCTTACATGTGGGGGGAAGCTTTGAATACGGCCTGCCATATTCTGAACAGAGTTCCCTTAAGGCATAAAGATAAGAGTCCATTTGAACTTTGGAGAAATAGGAAACCAAGCCTAAAATATCTCAAGGTGTGGGGATGCCTGGCTAAGGTCTTAGTCCCAGAACACAAGAGAAAGAAGCTTGGACCTAAAACAATTGACGCGGTCTTCTTGGGGTATCTGGAAAATAGTTATGCCTATCGATTCTTAGTAATTCGGTTTGAGATCGCAGGCATAGATTCTAATACTATTGTTGAACTTCGTGATGCTACATTTTTCGAGGATATTTTTCCAATGAAAAAGGGGATTCCTGAAAATCTGACTACTGACGTAGCCTCAACATCTGGTTCTATTCCATAACAAATAGAAAAGATGTCAAATGTGGGGGCTAGCTCTTCTGAACCCAATGAATTTTTGGAGGATGGTGAACCTAGACGAAGTAAGAGACCTAGGATTGCTAAGGATTTAGGTAGCGACTTTGTCTCCTACCAAATCGAGGGTGATCCTCCCACATACAAGGATGCGATGGCTTCAACTGAAGCAAGGCATTGGAAGGACGCCATTAAATCTGAAATGGATTCGATCATTTCAAATGGCACGTGGGAATTGGTCGATCTACCTCCTGGGTGTTCCACCATAGGAAGCAAATGGGTATTCAGAAGAAAAACTTAGACCGGACGGATCCATAGAAAAATATAAGGCAAGACTTGTAGCCAAAGGTTTCAAATAGAAAGAGGGTATTGATTATTTTGATACATATTCTCCTGTTACTAGAATGACTACGATTCGGATGCTCATTGCATTGGCCTCCATACAAATCTCACAATTCATCAAATGGATGTGAAGACTGCTTTTTTTATATGGTGATCTTGAGGAGGAGATCTATATGGACCAACCTGAGGGATTCGTAGCATCTGGTAATGAGAGAAAGGTCTGTAAGCTTGTAAATTTCTTTATGGATTAAAACAAGCTCCGAAACAGTGGCATGACAAGTTTGATAAGACTATCCAGTCTTATGGCTTTATTGTTCATGAATCCGATAAATGTGTGTATTTTATGATTAAAGGTGATATGTTTGTTGTCTTATGCCTATATGTAGATGATATTTTGATATTTGGATCAAACATAAGGATAGTGGAAGAAACCAAGAGGTTCTTGAGTAGTAAGTTTGAGATGAAGGACTTAGGAGTTGCTAATGTGATTTTGGGGCTCAAACTGATTAGATCTGCTAATGGGATAGCTGTGTCTCAGTCACATTATACTGAGAAGGTTCTTGAAAAATTTGGCTATCAGAGCTGTAAATCTGTATGCACTCCTTATGATTCATCTAAACCCCTCTGCAAGAACAAAAGTGGAGTACCTGTAGCACAGCTACGATATTCCCAGATTATAGGAAGCTTGATGTATCTTGCGAACTGTACTCGACCTGATATTTCATTCACGGTCGCAAAGTTAAGTAGATATACGAGCTGTCCTGACCGTACTCATTGGGAGGCCTTGGATCGAGTGTTGAAGTACCTTAAGGGTACTACACTTCTTGGACTGCATTATGGTAAATATCCTCCTGTCTTAGAAGGATATAGTGATGCAAGTTGGATAGGTCAAATGGAGGACTCCGGGAGTAACGGTGTAACTGGTTATGTATTTAGCCTTGGAGGCGGTGCAGTCTCCTGGAGGTCTGTGAAACAGACCATTTTGGCTCGGTCTACTTTTTGAGGCAGAGCTGTGTGCTTTGGACACAACAGGTATTGAGGCTGAATGGCTTAGGGAGCTTCTCTCTGAGATGCCCATGGTGGGTAAGCCGATACCGGCAATTTCTTTACATTGTGATAGCATGACTACTATTGCAAAGGTAAAGAGTTCAAAGTACAATCAGAAAACAAGAAGACATATCTAAGTTAGACTTAAGTCTATTAGGGATTTGGTGTCTTCTGGAGTGATTGCTGTGGAATTTGTTGGTACCAAAGATAACACGACAGATCCACTTACAAAGGGACTTGATAGATCTTTAGTCCAAAAATCCAGACTTGGGATGGGCTGAACCCACTGAGAGTTTACCCGCAGTAGCAACCCAACCTAAATGAGTGGAGATCCCATAAAATAGGTTCAATGGGAAAACAAGCTGTAAGGGGAACTGGTTGGCACTGATTATGCAATACTTTGCATGTGAGTTCTATCCCTGAAAAAGTCGAGTGCCTGAAAGCTGTAGGAAAAGGTTGAGCATTATGCTCTTAATGGATTCAAACTTTTATAAGCAGGATGTGAGCAGTGCATCCTTGGAGAATGCCACCTATATGAGTATTTCTGTGGGCCGCAGATAAAGGATGAGGGTTTATCCTTTAATATACTCATGAAACAGGGAAGGGTGCAAGGCCATTAAGAGCACCAAAACCAGAAGATTGTCACCATAGACTTCACTCCGTTGTTACCTCTCGATACCATTACATCAAAGGATTATAGTTCAAGACATAGTTCACTTTATTCCTGTGATGGTGAAAGGGGATAACTCAAGTAAAGGTTCAAATCGGAAGGTACCTTTATGACCACCGCCCAAATGACTAAGGTAAAAGGTCTAAAGAAATAAATCACAATGTCGTTGCGACCTCAATCACTCGGGCTGAGTCAATCAAGAAAATGAACCACAAATGAAGATAAATCAACAAAATACAGAGAAGTGGTCCTGCTATAGGATTCACCTGGTTATAGCTCCCAGGGGTCCAACAAGGAGCACAGATTGGCCTTGCGGCCTACGATGCAGTCAGAGTCCAAACAGTCTTTTTTTTTTTTTCTTCTTCCCCTTCCCCAATTCAAGGGCTCTAGGAAAGGGGATCACAGGGTCCTTCTCAGATGAAGGACTAGGGATAGGCCTAGATGATTCGATGACTGGATCCTCACAAACATCATTCACAACAGTGGGATCAAAGTAAACTAAACCTTTTCCTTTATTCAAATCAGAGTTCCGAGATACATTAGTGCGAGGAAAGACAACAGTTCTATCAGAAGAAATGTTGGTGGCATCAGTACCACCTCTAGCTGGCTCTTCATGCAGACGTCTTGCGGTCTCAGTACCGCTGGCTGGCTCGGCTCTCCTGGTGGCGTTAGTACCACCTCCTCTATGTGATGAAATGGCGGCCTCAGTACCGCCGGGTGAATCAGCATCTCGGGTGGCCTCAGTACCACCGTCATCATGATGTGCGGCCTCAGTACCGCTCTCCTCTTCCTCATCTGGCGCTCTAGATGGATCCTCATGTGTCGCTCAGATGAGGCGCCTCCTGCTGGTCTTCTACCGCTCCTAAGAGTGACAAAATCAGCATCAAAAAGATCCGACGAGATAACATCAAATGAGTCACTAGAAGTGGTAGGCTCAGTGTGAACTACCTGCTCAGATTTCCTCTTCAGATTATTGGGATTAGGCTCGATCTGTGCAGGGATGGCGGCCTTCCCTCTCATCAGGTCCCGCATCTCCTGGCGGGACTCGTCCATCTCCCGTCTAAAGGTAGCCTGCTGCTCTGTGAAGAGGCGGGCTAGATCATCCATGGCGGGGCTCTCATGGGAGCCCGACGGGTTGCCTCTCTGATAATGAGGCTGGTGGACCTGGTGCTGCTGGGGCTGAGAGGGGTAAGAGGATGGATGCTGCTGCTGGTGAGCCTGCTGCTCACGTCTCCAACTCTGTCCCTGCTGCTGATAGGGACGAGATACGAACGATGATGGCTGGGATGCTGGGTGCTGCTGGTGATCCCTCTGCTGGGAGTACTGCCCTCCATGACCGGCTGGCTGCTGCTGGGGTTGGTTACCCCCATTCCCCCACCTGAATCCGGGATGTCTCGTCGGATTCCAGGTTGAGGACGGTCATACCAAATTCCGTTGACGTCCATCAACGGCTCTGCATCGTAAGTGGTGGGTGGGAGTACATCCAGAGGCTGATCCGGCTGATATACCACCATCTGTAAGTCTGGAGATGGTGGTGCCTGGTAAGAGGGCTGCTGCTGCTGGTACGGCTCCGCCTGTACAAGGTGAACTTGTCTAGGCTGCTGCAAGGAGCTGGAGCGCTGGGACGAGCTGCGGCTGCCACCGGAATCGCCTCGCGACAGAAGACGGGGCTGAGGAGCCGTCTGTGCCTCCTGAAGACACAAGAGCTGGGTCTTCATGTCGCTCAGAGTCTGTGCCATTTCCTCCATCTGAGTTATGCCCTGGCACTGCTTCTTTTCTATTATCTCCATGCGGTCCAACTTTTCGCTGATAATCCCCATGTCCGCAGCGGCCGACTCTGCCTGTGCGGCTGCAACTGTGGACGAACTGGATGGACCTGCATCTACCCGTGCTATCCGCTGATACTGCACGGGTCCTGGCGGCTGCTGAGATCTCTGTGTGTACAACCTAGTCTGGGACATCACCATGTAATTCTCGGACATCTCCTCATAGATGGCCCAGACTTGGTTGTGGTCCTTGGCAAAGTAGGACCCGCCGCAAGAAGCATTCACCAGACCCTGAAGCTCTGGTGTTAGCCCACTGAAGAAGCTCTGAACTAGGTTCGGCTTCGAGATATCATGGTGTGGGCATCTATCCAGAAGCTCTCTAAACCTCTCCCATGCCTCGTGAAATTGCTCGTTAGGGAGCATGGAGAAGTTGTTGATCAGGGCCCTCGCTGCATTCGTCCGCCCGAGTGGATAGTACTTGTTCAAGTACTCGGTGCGGAGCTGATCCCAGGTGTACACAAACTTCCCTAGATGTTTCAGCCAGGCGGCTGCTCTATCTGCCAGTGAAAAAGGGAAGGCCATCATTCGAATCGTATCTTGGTCCACACGACGGTCGTGGACAGTGCTGCAGATCATCAGAAACTCCTGGAGATGGAGGTGTGGTTCCTCAGTGGCGAGTCCATGAAAGTGCGGAAGCATCTGCAGGGTGTTCGGAGGGAACTTGAAATCCCCCACGATAGCAGGAATCACCACCCATTGGTGCATCAGTGTAGATCCGGGGTTGTGAAGCTCCCGCATCGGTCTTGCTGCGGCGGCGGCTGCCGCTGCTGCTGCGGCTGCTGCTGCGGCTGCTGCCTCTGCATCAGCATCAGGAATGTCCTCTGGCTCGCTCGGCTCGTCTCGCTCTCTTCGGAGTCTCTCCAACTCCCTCCTCATCTCGATCATGAAAGCCCCCTGATCGCGTAATTGGTTCTGAACCGTCTCTAATGACGCGATCAGGGTGGAGTTGATCGCTCCCTGGTCTAAGACAAAGTGTTCGGGCTGGCGATCGTCTGAACTACCGGCTCCAGCCATAGGTATGTCTGCAAAATCAGAAGAGCCCAACTCAGGTTCAGTCAAATGAATTCGTCTCTCTTCGGGCTCATGTCTCTCAGGAACAGAAGAAAGGGGATCGAGTGGGAACAGGGTGGATTCGAACTCGGGCCCGGAGAGCTGGTCTCGACTCTCACGGGCCAACCTAGATGATGGAGAAGACGTGCCTGAAAGCGGTGCAGCCAGATGCTGCCTAAGAGATCGTCTACCCATCATCTTGATCTTGGCGAGTTGGGCGGATGGGATCTGGAGAAAATATGATAGCAAGCAAACCCCCGGTTCACCAACGCAACACAATGTGAAGACCGTGAAAGATCGGTCAATTTATCTGGTCAATTTTATTCGGTGAACATCCAAGATATCAGAGCGATTACGTGTGACCTGTTGGGATACCCGATACTCTCTCAACCGACTGTCCCGCACAGAAGAGTCGGTAATCAGTCGAGATGAGCACCGGAGGGCTCTACCTAGTGTTCGGGTCACTCTCTCGCACAGTCAAACCAAACAATGAGGGGTTGCTCTCCCCAAGACAAATTTTTATGGTGAGTGTCTTTTAGGGTCAATAATGTTATCCAGTCCCAATTTTTTTGTTTTTCTTTTTAAATATTTTTCAAAAATAAATACAAGCGGCCTAACGGTTTTTCCGATTCTCCTGATGATTAAGTCCAATAAAACAGAGGGAGAAGACGAAAAAGCCGATGCACGGAAAAATCAATGATGCATGCAGAGAAAGAAATGCGTACCTTGTCTCCAGCACTCTACATGCAAGTGATCCGCGCAGAATTTAAAGACAGAAATAAACTACCTAAATGGTGCAGCGGGAAAAACCGAATCCTAGATGAGCAACTTCTATTGATCGTGAAGAACAATAGTTAGCTAATCGGATAGAGTCCGGAGTCCGATCTTGGGAGTCAC
This sequence comes from Ottelia alismoides, assembly GCA_037367405.1. Lineage (NCBI taxonomy): Eukaryota > Viridiplantae > Streptophyta > Magnoliopsida > Alismatales > Hydrocharitaceae > Ottelia > Ottelia alismoides. Next base: position 141,540 of record JAZKJV010009036.1, on the reverse strand, counting down.
TCGGTGCCCACCACAGTGGGTCCTGCCAGCGCTGTATGTGACTCCTCACGGCACGTGGTCTCAAATCCAATTTCACTAACTTTTTCAGTGAATTTTATTAAGGTCCAATTACGTTCTATGGGAACAGATATTCTATTAGGTGTTTGGGCCTTAAATATCTACGTCACAATCAACAGAAATTCCTAAATCTAGGGGCTAAAACCGCGAGAAACACCGGAAAAGGCAGCTAGCTATAAAACCACGATAAAAGCCGCGAAAATCCGAATGGGTCCCCCGAGCACACCGGTGCTCAGCGAAACAGACCCGATAGGTTACAAATGTCCAAGAATGTCCAAAGTTCAAGAGTCCTAAATTATTACAACAAGAATAATGTTCTCTCTTTCTGAAATAAAATCTCTTCTTCTCTCTCTCTTCCTGCTCTTCTCCCGTGCGGGTCCTCAAAAAGTGTACTCCAAAGTCCAAGCAGTACCTCGCACAAAAAATGAGAAAGAGAAAGTGTCAGAAAACAGTTATAATGTAGAGAGACAAAAATACAAGAATGAAAACTGACTACAAAGCCGTGCTCCCCGGCAACGGCGCCATTCTGATCGCCGCCCAAATGACTAAGGTAAAAGGTCTAAAGAAATAAATCACAATGTCGTTGCGACCTCAATCAATCGGGCTGAGTAAATCAAGAAAATAAACCACTCACAAAATAGATCAAGCAAGCACAAGAAAGAGCGGTCTGCTATAAGATTAACCTGGTATAGCTCCCAGGGTCGAACACAAGGAGCACAGATTGGCTTAAAAAGCCTACGATGTAGTCAAGAATCCAAAAGAGTCTTTTTTTTATGGTTTTTTTTTTATTTGTTTTGAATTTTTTTTTTTAGAATTTGAAAAGATGAGAAAATGAATGAAAGCACACAAACACTGGACTTCAGCAATTTATACAACACACAAAAATGATGCAAAAATTATGGAAAATTGGTTTTTAGGTTTTTATGTTTTTTACTATTTTTGGTGAATTTTTGGAATTTTTATAATGGGTAAAATAATTATTAAAAATCAAACAATGCAAAGAATGTAGGGTACTGTCCTGCAAGGCTTAAGACCACAAAATAAAATAATTTTGGATCTCAAAAAGCCCTAAAGGTAATTTTCCTATATTCTATAAAGAATAAGGAAAATTTAGGCACCCTAATTATTATTTTTGGATTTTTAATTTTTTTATTACAATTTTTATGGGTTTTTAGGGGTTTTTCAATTTTTAAGGTTTTTATGTGATGAAAAATAGCCAAACTTGGCTAGAAAATCAAGCAACAAGCAAATAACAGTACCTAATTTTTTGGAATTTTTAGTGGAGTTTTTATATTTTTTTTGTATTTTTAAAGTCAAACAGTAGCAAAAATTAGGGTTTTTGAATTTTTAAAAATAATAATGAAATCAGAAATGTCCCCAAAAATCATAGAAATTCCTACACCATGGCAGGAGCCATGTGTCAAAATTTCATTGGATTTGGAGGTCGTTTGATATTTTATTCAAAAAGAACAAGGGGGCACTGTGCACAGGGACCTAAGTGCAAATACCCAAAAGTTCTGGGGCCTTGGTGCAAAATGCCCAGCAAGTCACGCGCGTGGCGCGTGGCTGGGGCACACAAGGACCATTTTGTAATAAAAACCAAGTCCTAGGGGTTATTGATAACACGTATCAAAACCCCAGGGGCAAGGTTGCAAAAAGCCCAAAGAAATTCGCACATGCGCATATAAAGTGTTCACAGGGGCATAAATGCAATTAATCAAAACATTTCATTCATTGAATAACATCCAGAACAACAGGGCACTTCATGCAAATAACCCAACAAAACACGTGCTAAGGCACGTGGGTCTCTACTGGCAGGGGTATAAATGCAATAAAAATTAAGCGCAAGGTCCTTGATGCAAATAACCCAGAAAATAAACAACTGAAATTAAAAATTACAGGACTGAAATGAAATACGATAAACAGAGGGGGTCCTATGAAATTTACCCCTTTATTAATAGCAACGGCCCGATGGTGACGCGTGGCAGATCCAACGGTGGAGATGCAACGCGCCTTTAACGCTGTAAACGCTGGCCTGATCCGACGGCTGGTATGCGTCCACGTGGGTGATCAGACGGTGGAGATGCGACGCGGCTCTTCGAAGGGAACCCAGCTCAGATCGGATGGTCGAGGTGCAGCCACGTGTATAATCGAACGGCTAAGAGATGTCGTGGCTTAACCTCGCTGCTCAACGGCTGAGATCACGCTGCGGCTGTTCTAACGGTATCTGCTGCTCCCCGAACGAACGGATGAGATCTGATCTGGAGCGCCACGGCTGATCTAACGGTCGGAGAGGGTGGTGGAAGAACTCGTCACCGGCGAACTTCGCCGGCCTCGTGCGTGGACTCCGGTCCTCCTCAGCTGCTGCAAATGGTCGGAGAAGCTCCGGCGTGAGGTTGCGCGGCTGCTGCTGGTCTCCAATGCCTCGGCCAAGCCCTGGAAGGCTCCGGCGAGGTCGGGGAAGAAGAAGCTCCTGGCTGAACTGTGAAGGAGGCTCAGACACCTCCCTTGGACCTGCAAAGTAGACAAGGAGCTTCGCGGGTCGAGGGCAAAGTGCCTCGACCCGGTTAGGTGGCGTGAAGATGAACGGTGCGGCGTGGCGGAGGAGCTCCGGCGAAGCGACGGCGGTGGAGCTCGACTCCCAGATCCTGTGCGATCTGGGTTGTGTGGAGGGGTGAAGAAGGTGCGTGAGGGGCTTGCGAAGGTGATGGGATGATCGGAATGTCGAGATGATACGTGAGGTGGCCGGAATCGAAGATGTTCGTCGGAGGTGTGAATTGGGCGTAATCGGAAATTACTCTAAACTAAAGGAAACTAAGGTTACCTGGTGGCTGAAGTAGACTGGGCTGGAGATGGGCTATCTCCGGGTCGTAGCTTCGAAGGTCGTCAACGCCTGAAGCTCGGTGCTCGACGCGGCGGCGGAGCAAGGACGGCGAGGTTACGCCGGATCGATGGAATCGCCCTCTCGCCTCACTGCAACACGGGCAAAAGCTTGCTGTCACTCTCGCCTTGCCGATGGAGGTCACGGGGAAGAAGGAGATGGGCCAAAGATGCGGCGCGAGGGCGGCGGAGGTGATGGTTTTATAGCGTGACCGGGCGTTTAGGGTTGGAGGCTGACAGAGATGGAAAGCTTTGATTCGATGGCGGAAGATCCGGCGAGGGAGAGGGATGTGCGGCGAAGAAGATGGGCGCGGGGGTTGAGTGGGATACAGGCTGGATCGCGTGGGAAAATTCGGGGAAGAAAGGCGCGGCGCGCGTCGGCCAGAAAAGGAAAGGGTCGCGGGGGAGTTGACCGGGGTCAACATTCCCCCGTGGCCCAATCAGAAGCGGCCACGTGTAGTGGATTTTTGTTTTATTTTTTTAGGGTAGAAATAGGCTGAATTAGGGAAAACTCAAAACATGAAATATTTTTCTTTTATTTTTTTCTATTTTTTGGTGATTTTTATTTAATTTTTGGAAATAAAAATAGGTTAGCTCTATATATAGGTATATGTACACTACATGAATTTTTATTTTTTGATTTTTTATTTGTTATTTTTTTGTGTTTTTATGCTCATTTTGTATTTTATTTATTTACAAGATAAGATGAGGAATAAAAGAATATTTTTATTTGATTTTTATCACTTATCTACAAAGGGTGAAATAAATAAATATATACATTTATATACATGGTATTAATACAATGTATTTTTGGTATTTTCAATTTTGTAATTTTTATTTGATTTTTGTTTTGTTTCTTTTTATTTATTTTATTTACAAAAGGTAATATAGAATATTTACAAAAAGTTTAGAAAATAAATGAATTTATTTATAGGGTTGAATAAATACAAGAGTGTGGTCTATACACAAGGTGAAGGGGTATTTTTGTCTTTTTGATTTTTATCTTTTTATTTTGTTTTTAATAGAATATATACAATATGTACAAACTTCTTTTTGGGTGAGGAAAATATATAGTTTAATTTATTTACAAATATAAACAAGTGAGCTCCTATCTCCCTCTACTTTGGCTTTTATGCGGTCAGGCCCATGCTGAGCCCTCCCTTGGGTTAGGTTGCTCAATATTTATTCTAAATATTTCCCTCTTTTTCTTTTTGCTCTTTATTCTTTTATTTTGTGCACAAAAACATGCTAATTATAGGTTTTTACACAATGCATGCTTTTGGTATTTATTGGTATTTACACATATCTACATGTATTTGCAAAGGTTTTTGTAGCTAAAATAGAAGAATAAAGAGTGATGAATGGGTATTCATCACCTTACTGAAAGAAGAGTGTGGAAACTCGAGATTCTTGGCTCTTCGTGTTTCAACAGTGAATTCGTGGGGGATTGTTGGAATTAACGGTATTGGGATAGTTTGATGCAATTTGATGGTCAATATCAAGTTGTATTGATGTATCTCAATTCCTGGAATTCAATGTTTCAACCATGTGGGGTGTTGTTTAGTCCCACATCGTGGAGAGAGAAAACTGAGACTTGGTTTATATGTGGGAAGTTCTGAGACTAGTCTGGAAACAGACTAGAGAGGATTTTAGACCACAACACACACACGCATGCGCGCGCGCGGGCTGGGCCGGGCACGGGCACGGGCTCGGGGCCGCGGCTGCGGCTGCGGCTGCGGCGTGGCGTGGCGTGGCGTGACAAAGACCGAGTCGGTTTTTGTAACCGCGAGTTTTGATTTCCAAGCGTTACGCCCCATTATCTCCTCACGAAACGTAACCGCCCGGACGCCTTTAAGTATCTATTAAAGGGCGTGGGTGAGGGTTACTAACATCGATCCCCATTCATTCTCAGCGCCCTTCTCTCTCGCAAGGACGCTCTTTTTTCCTCTCTCTCGATCTCGGGTTTCGTCTACTGAGGTGGCTTTCAAGGACGCTCAAGCATGGTGCGCACCGTCAACGAGCGTGGACCGTCGGACCCTGGGAGCGGCACGTCAAGGCCCTGTGCGCCGGTAAAGTGGGGGGCGCTGTCTCTCTAAGGGGAGTCCTACAACAGGACGCTTCGGTTGTGATCTCTAACTCTACTTTTCTTTGTCGCATTGTTTGTCATGTTTTTGGTTTCCGGATTTCTCCCTTGCGTGAATATGCATATGTTAATTAAATGGATATTTCTCTTATCACTGTTAACCTGGATTCATACATATGGTAATCTGTTCTGTAAATCTGTGGTCGTATGGATTTTTGTATGTATGCTGTTGACGTTTTTCTCAACATATTATCTGTTATATTAATAATAAATTGGCATCATCATCTTGTAGGCATCTCATCATCCACTTAACATACTCCTAAAAAGAAGATGGATGCACTTGATGATGGTAATAAGTCCAAGTGATTTTGTCAATACCTCCGAAAATACACCAAATAAAGTGTGTGCATTAATTATGAATATAATAAGGATTTAATGGGTGGGGCAGCCCTCTTATTTTACTTTTTTCAATATCATCATGTATATTCGTTCATATATCCCTTCTATATGTCATTCGAATTTCGTCAGAAACAAATATTCTTACAGCCTCCATGGAGATGATGTCGATTTAAAAAATCCTTTTACCGTTAAAAAATGACCGTCGGGATGGAGGCCGTAGGAGCTCGTTCTGTTTGTGACGAAATTCGAATGGCATATAGGAGGGATATAGGGATGAATATACATGACGATATTTTTCTAAAAAAAATAAAAAAACGTCGCAAATTACGATGGGGGCAGCCCCATAATCTCATATAATAATATCAAGCTATACCAACTTGAAGAAGAGAACATATTTTATAGTTATTCTCATATGTTTAAGTATTTTTTAATAACGAACAATAATTAAAAGATGGTAATCAATTTTTCTTCTTTTTTATATGTTTGAATAACGAATGCACAATTTACCATGAAAGCACTTATAAGAAGATGATATACATTTTGGTGGTGTTTGGTCAACTCATCGCCAATTATTAAAAAATATATGTTAAAAAAGGTCAAGTAGATCTTTCTCTCTCTCTCTCTTTTATGTAAAATCAATGATTTCGAACCTCTAATTACATACATAGCCAATATTCCCTATTCTAGTGGGACATGATATTACAATCCAACTCTTAACACGTTAAAAGTATGACTTAATTCGTTCAAGATTCCTAATCCTAAAAACAAGTCTATAATTGAGCCCTCTTTATTGACAAAAAGATACATGCACACAAATCATTGGATTCCATCAGTAGAACCCAAGTTTCCACACTCATAGCGGTTGTTTTGATGTCCATGAAATGAAAGGTGACAGAGAGGAGCAATTTCTTTCTAAAAGTAAAAACTACTCACAAGGAAATACACACTCATACGGAAACCACTCCTCGCCTTCCCTCCATCCATCCACAAATGGTTGTGATCGTCACAGCATGGGATCCGAAAGGAGGATGGACATGTAGGTTTGATGAAATGAAGGAGAAAGAAGAGTAGCACATACATACATGATCAGGAGGAGGAGGAATGACAGGACAGGAAGAGACGAGAACAAGTTGATGTTTGTTGTGTTCCTCGGAGTAGATGGGGAGCGTTTAAGTTGTCAATCGAAGCAAAGGTTAAGGTGCCCCACTAATGGCATTCCCATGTGCTCCCATTTGGTTTTTATTAATAAATGCACGATAAGACCATATCCCCAGTTGTAGTTGAGGTCCCAAATGACATGATCCACCTCGTCATTACCTCCTCCTAATCCCATCTACTCATACAATTATTGCAACTCAAGATTAGCTGTCTCTCTGCATTTGTCCTTTACCCAACCTATCCATCCATATATCCCTTCCCCTGCTGTGCTACTTTATTTTTACATTAATATTCAAATTGCTAGATTCAATATTGCAATGAAGGGATGTTTACATCGGCAACCCGGTGCTACGAACAAATTAAGTGTCATTCTGAAGCTGTTAAATTGCATTTAGCCATGTCATGTCATGTCATGTACTCCTACTTTTTCTATAATATATAGCTATGGTATCCTCCTAACATTCATCCTCAAACAAATGGAGTCGTCAAATAAGACCGTTAGGAAATGTTCTTTACTTATATTGTTAAGGAAATATTTTCCTGGTAGGCGGACAGATTGCCCACTGCTGACAAGCGGTCGATGAATTGCATATTCATCGTATTAACTTGCTTTAATATATCATCCTATATGAGCATTAGTTGCATGAATTATCACACTTCAATTCACATGCAAGAAACAAGTGACATGATCCACTGAGTAAATACTAAAAATATGAAATGGATTGTTATGACTAAGTTTACGATGTTGGTGGACTTGAGGTGAGATGGATTGTTATGACTCAGTGTTGTGCTGGCATATTTACTATGGGCATGGGCGGAGGGAGAGGGGGGCGGGCAGGGCCATGCCCCCCCTCTCAAATTTATAAGAGTCCTTGTTATTTTTCCATTTCTAGTAATATTTCTCCCATTTTTTGAAATTTATATAAAAGGACAACAATTCCTTTCTCTCATTTTTTAAAAATTTCCATAAAGTATCACCATCATTCCTTTTCTCATTTTCCAAATTTCCGTAAAATTCCATCATTTTTATTAAAAATGCGAAGAACCAAATACGGATATAGGTGTTAATATATAGTTGTCTATTTTTTAAATACGAATACAGATGTGGATATGGATATGACGGATATGAAAACTATATTACTATATTCTTAAAAGATGGATATATATGTAAAATGAATATTTATCACATGAGAATAAATGTTAGAAAAATTGTATATAGTAGCTTAAATATACATGTATTGGATAGATACACATCATTTGAATGTATTAAATCTGTTTATATCATAGTTATATCAATAGGTGAAAGAATGTATAAAATTATGTTATATATACTTAAAAGAAAGTCTACAAGTATGACTACGTTTGAAAATGGATAAACATATACACTTATAATTGGAGATTGGGAATATTTTAGTTGATATCAGTATTCTAGTATTCACAATTCCAGATCCACTTATAATTGGAGATTGGGAATAGGTATAGATATCTAAACTTAACCATTTTTCGAAGATTGATGGAATATGGTCATGTTGGGTATCCAATCATATGCCATCTCATTTTATTTTAGGATATATAGGGTAAAATGAGGCTCCCCCATCCCGTTTCCTCATTTTTTGAAAAACACTTTCGTAGATTTTCATTGTTATATACATATATTATGTCATTCAAGTTTCGTGCGAATCAGATACTCCTACCGCCTCCATTACGGGGTCAATTTCAACGATTTTGCAATCGTTAAAAAGAGACTGTCTAGATGGAGAGGATAGGAGTCTTTGATTCGCACGAAACTAGAATGACATAATATATGGATATGGTGATGAATTTCTACGGATTCATTTTTCAAAAAAATAAAACAAAAGGAAAAATGAGATAGGGGATCCAAGTTAGCTCCTCCAATGATGCAACCTCATTTTTCTCATATATATATATATATATATATAACATTTGTATTTTTTCGTAATAACATCTTTTTTAAACGATTGTGCTATTAACTGCACATTTCCATCTCTTCATAGTTGGCATACCTATATACCATGTTTATTATTATTTTTATATTTTTAATTAACTTTTTGAATCATATAATTGGCCCCATAACATGCTTTATGATTCGGTCACAAATCAAAGAATTTCATTTTATGATTTGGACATGAATCATACATATATGTTTTGGCCCCACCTATAAATATTTTCCGGCTCCGCCCCTGACTATAGGAATGACATACCCCAGGGGTGCACCTTCGCTTCACTTTAGATCAACTTCAGTGGACTTAATATCCACCATCCATTCCACTATTGTTTGTCATTCGACACGCCATGGGATTAGGCAGGGGGTCACATGATTGTGACATTTACAAGGAAGCCCTCGGAAGAAGTTCCATTCGCACCTAAGTCGTGGTCAGTGGCCTCGCACATGCTCACCTTGAGCAAATTATAGAGGAACCACGAGATAGATTTTTAGTATTACAGAGAAGTCACTGGATGCCATTTATTTAGGCACCTAATTTAAACAGTAAATACGTAATGATTTTTTTTACTTCCATGCTCTTTCATTTGAGTTATTGTGGAGAACTTTTTGAAATGAAGAACAAAAAATAAATTCAATTTTAAAAACAGAAGGATGATATTTTTGCTTAATTTTTGTTATGAGTTCATGATTGACAAATTTTTGGCATAGGTTTTAGTAAAAACACTGGAATTCGCTCTTTGTAAAAATTAATTTGTAAATCACTTATGGATGTTGTTTTGATATTTATAAAATAAAAATTTTCTCTAGAATTCATTTTACAATATCGCGTAAAAATTAAAACAGCTATCGTTGTGCCTTGAGATGCTCTAACATTGATGATTTGTTAAGAGTTTTTGGATGTTGTTTTGATATTTATAAAAATAAAAAATAATTTTGTTGTCTATTCGTATTCTAGTTTATTTAATTCTCATTATTGATAAAATTCCACCAAAAATTAGGTTGGGTTTCGTTTTCACTACAATATCATCCACAATTTTTTGTTTTAGTAATTATTACATTTATATCATGAAAATACAATAAAATAATGGTTTTTAAACACACAAAAGATTTGAGGGCAGGGGGTTGTAGAATCTGCTTGTACGAACATAGCCGCAGGTCCGCATTTTGTTATTTATTACTTTAATTTATATAGTAGGTTAATTATTGATTAATCGAAATTTCGTGAGTGGTTGTCACAGTGATTGTGTTTCCGTCTTAAGTGAGACATATTTAGTTCCTCGCAAAATCCTGGTTATCAACAGGGTCCCCAAATGTTACGACGGTAAAAAGAAAAAAGCGAGGAACAACAAGATTGTCCTCTTGTAAGTAGCCTCCAATATGTTAGATTGGAAAAGGTACTTATGACCTCCCGTAGGGACCAGATCTACTATAAGAAGGGGAAGACCACCACTCCTGGAGCGCTTATTGGTCGATGATTGTCCTCTTGAGTCTCTATGGTACACCTACGAGTCACCTCGATTGCCTGCTCCCCATCCTAACTTGGGTCGGGCACCTCAGGTATGGCTTTTCCCACATGTAGGTCGTCCTTTAACACCTGTTGCATAGAGGAGTCTCCTTCAAAGAAGATGACAAATGATCCTGGTGGCATGGTCTACAAGGAGAACGCAAAGGTCCCCCTGGAGGTTTACTCCCCTACCATGTTGTCTACAAGGTCGTAATGGGGGAATGTCTTCCTCCATAGGGATTGTGCGCCTTATTGATATGAAAGGTATTCCATGTGATGAATGTGAAATAAGTATCTAAGATTGTATTGCTTGGAGATAATCAATACATACCGCAAGCCAAGCTCTCTCGTCGGATGCGACAATGGTACAAGAGATCGAATCCCAACCACACCCGTTTTTTGTCATTATGTTGACAAAGTTGTTACAATCCTTCTTTATCATCTTCCATCGATTGTTCAGCTTGACCTAAACTTCGACGGACTCCTCATCTCTTGACTTGTACACACAAGAATCTTGCACCTCTCCTACACATCTTGTATGGATGGAGGTAATATTTTGCAAAATTATTGAGAGATCAAGGTGTTGTAATGTGTACGATTACTCACTTCAATCCCCACGGGTATGTGGGTGTAAGTATTTGCTATACGATAATAAAATATGTGTCTTACAGGAACTTAACTTAAGCTACATCAACCTTTTATTTTTTTGCAAGGACTAATTGGAGGTCCTACATCCACCTACTATTGGACATGTGAGCCCACGACGAGCCATTATGCAATAAATGTTATTGAGAATATTATTCCATGATATGAAATGAAGAATAACTAATTTGCATAATAAGTTCCTTAGTACAATTAGGGTTATGTTCCATGGACATCTTAATGATGATACAGCTGTTGTTTCAATTATTGAATCATAGAGGCTAGTGCTTGGATGATAATCTAATGAGTTAGATTGAGGACTCATCAAACATCGTCAAATGATTGTTAAGAGAGAATCTCCAGTATGAGAAGGAGATGTCAATCTTTTCTCTAAAGATTGATATATGACCGACCTTTTGATGCAGGTCCTTTGCATAGGAATAGAGATTCGGATGTGTTAGATAAGTTAGGTCAAAGAGTTGACTTAACGAGATCGAGATAACCAAAGTCCTATGTTGTATGCTGTCACAATATAGGCATGCATCCTCTGACCGGAGACATATGTGTTACTATATATCTGAGTATGTACATTTGGCAGATCAATAAGGTGATAACCTAACCAAGGTCGATACACCGGCGCACTGGTGTGCATGCAAGGGCATATGAGTAATAGGATCTCTCAAAGGGATCATATAGGTTCATTTACTGAACCGGAAGACATGAGCTCACTCATGAGATATTGGGAAGAATCAAATTTCCGTGCACGGTCATCTCGCTTTGGAAGCTTGACTGAATTTGTAGGTTGATATATACTTTTGGAAAGTATATGATCAACACCTGGGTATGATATATACTTTTGGAAAGTATATGATCGATACCAACTCTCAATGATCAAATAAGAAACTTATTGATAAAACCTTGATGGAGACAGTCCAAAAGAGATCTCAAACTTTGGGTTTAATCTGGGTCATCCAGTATGCAGGATGTACATGTATTGGGAATACCCGAAGGTCATGTGATCATAAACGATTGTATAGCCATGACGCTTCCATTTCGAGGGAGTGATGAAACAGGTTTGGATTTTAGCGACTCCTCTCATAGAGAAGCGATCTAATCTTAATCCAAATGTTGAACATTGATCTGAATGTGATTCAGATACAATGAGAAGATTAGATCTACGACTTTGATTTAATCAAACATCTATGGGAGGTCCGCAAGATCTGGATTTGAGATGTGATCTCAATATCCACATCACTATACGTGGAACAATACAATCGCCCTCTCCTTATCTCCAAGTTTCCGCAGAGAAAGCGTGTTATCCTTGAAAGAGTTCATGGATAAATTCATTGTTGATATGTGTATCCGAGCATTGAGAAAATTGATAATTAAATGTGATTTAATTATCGTGAATAATATGAATTTGATTCATATTATAAGGAGAGTTATCTGCGATAATTTAATTTAATTTAATTATAAAGGTTTAAATAATGTGAATGTGAATCATATTATTTGGGCACATGAGAATAGAGATCTAAGATGATTAAATGTGATTTAATTATCATGGATATGAATAATGTTGATAGCACTATCCATATTAATCAGGTATATTATAAATATAATTTATAATGTATTAGAGAGAGCATATTATGATTTATATTTGTTAATTAATTATTGATGTGAATTGGATTCACATTGGATGATTAATTGAAAATATAATTTACATTTTATTTTGGGATTGTAATGTGATTCACATTTTTCTAATGGCATGATTGCAATATTTCATAAGATAATTATGAATTATTTTTGAGAAATAATTTACAATAATTTTTATTGTAAATCTTGGAGATATCATAAGATAATGAGATCTCATGAGATAATGAGAGCTCATGAGATGATTGGTAGTCGTCCCCCCGTTCTTTAGGGGATATGGTTTATCTCCTCATTATCTTCAAGGATAATTAATTGATTTGATTTGAATTTAAATATATTGATTTATCGATATATATATTAATTTTAATTAATTAGTTATTATTGTATTTTCACAACAAGATCATGGTCATTGAAAGAAACGTAAATCAGTCTCACCCATTGATTGTGTGATGCCCATGGATTGGGATCCGTGGACTCCCAAAACCCTATATAAGAAGAGACACCCCTTTCTCTTAGAGTTACAACAACGAATGCTCTCTCTCCCTCTCTCTTTCTCCACATGTCAAGCCTCTCTCTCTCTCTCTCTCATAGTGGTCGTCCACCACGGAGCCCTTGCGAGAGTCGTCATCGCTGCGACGGCGTCGTTATGTTGTCGGGTAATCTACTCATGGATCTCCATATCCTTCGGTATGCTCTCGCTCGTGAAGAAGATGTTGGATCTCGTATGATGAGATCAAGAGATCCATTGCTTGGATCATCAACATGGATTGCGAGGAGCACACATCTCATCAACGCGCTCACAAGCGTCTCCTCAGTTGGATCGAACTTGAGACAGGAGGTCTTTTCGTTTAGAGACTCGATTGCAACCACGCTTTAAGAGGTAAACCTTATACCTATTTGTGGTTTAGATGAAACAATCCAAGAAGTGTTCTTGGATCATGTGGTTTCATCATTTTAAAATTTTGCTGCCCCGAGCAACTAGTGCGACTAATCGCTCCCAATCGCATTCGATGCGACCCTCACGCTTCCGTGATGCACTTAAGAATCTTCCCATATCCTTCACTTACAACATAGTTCCATGTTTAACACGGTCCAAACATAACGCTACCCATGCAAACAAGCTTAGAGGTATAGAAGCAGAGAAGCATGCAAGCATATATCAAAGAGGAAAAAATACTTGCATACATATCTAAGCTTAGACCAAAATTAGAAACATAGAAACAGTTGATTCAGGAAATTATGTCACCGAGAACTTTCAAGTAAATCAAAACCCACATGCCTCAAGCATCCCCTGGGATGAAATATTATCAAATAATTTCAACAGCCACATACACAAAACATCCTTCATTTTAGAAACCTAAGAACCTTGGATATGAAGCAAATCTAACCGGAGACCGTATATAACTAAGCCTAGACTAGAATTGAAGCATATAAACAGTTGAGATGAAAAACGTATGGCATGGGAATTTCATAAACAAAGTAACTTACATGTTTCAAACATCCCTAGAATGGAATCTCATCAATACTTATATAGCAAGTCTTTATGTAATGATATAGCGGTGATACAAATGAAAGAAAAACCAAACTTAAAGCAAATCAAGCATATAAGTATGAAGGCCTACAAGCATAGAAACATATAAGTATACACTGAAAATGGAGCATATAAACAATTCAGATGAAAAGGTCTATAACTTAGTAATTCAAAAGACACCAAAAGCTTCATGTTTCAAGCATTCCTTGGAATGCAATCTCATCAAAATTTTATAGCAAGTCTTTATGCAATGATACATACTATAGCAATGATACATATGAAAGAAAAACAAAACTTAAAGCAAGTCAAGCATAGAAGTATGGAGGCATAGAAGCATTGAAGCATATAGCAACTGAAACTTATTAAAATACCAAAAAACACTTGTTTCAACCATTCCATTGAATGGAAGCTCACCAAGAAATTTGAAGAAAACCCTATAGACAGTGATACAAACTACAGCAATGATACACACCAAACCCAAACTTAAGGCAAGTCAAGCATAGAAGCATTTAAGCATGCAAGAATACAAACATAGAAGCATACAAACATATATAGAATGAAACATGGAGAATAATTATAGAGCTAAGTAAGCTTAGATTGCAAATGAAGCATATAAACAGTTGAGATGAAAAAACATATGCCCTGTAACTTTTACAAACCCAAAATCGAAACCTAAAGCAAGTCAACCTAACAAGCATATAAGCATACAACAACTGAAACAAGAACAAAGCTTTAAAATCGTGTAACCATTTCATCTGGAAGCAATCTTGTAGGGAATCAATTTGAAATGGGAAAAATACTTACAAACCAGGGATATGAAGCAAAGCTAACTGGAGACCATACATCATTTTATAGCTTTGATATATATTGAACAATATCCAAATCTAAATCAAGTTGAACATTGAAGCATAGAAGAATGTAGCAATTGAAATGACAAAATAACTTGAAGACCTAATGAAGATTTGACTAGCATGAAAGCAAAGAAACATGTGAACTTAAATAGCATGTCACCTGGAATTTTTATAAATAGAAAAGCATCCATGTTTTAAACAAATTTGAACCTAAAGCAAGTCCAACTAGCAACCATAGAAGCATACAACAAATGCAACATGAACAAGGCTCATGTAACCATTTGAGATGGAAGCAATTAGGTAAGCAATCAATGATTTGAAAATGCCTCATTATTTTTCATGAAAGAATCCACAACAACAAATCATCATACCAATAGATCTTTCATTGCAAACAAATCAACTATAGTACAAGAACAATATGCATTATGCATTAAAGTATAGAGGTTCGATCTAACCATTGGTGAAGTTAAGATGGGACGATCCCAAAACCTGAATCTAAAGCAAAGAAGCATTCCAAAACATGAATCTAAGAAATCAATCTCACCCAGAAATGGTTTAAGAAGCTCGAGAACGAAATTAAGCATGCAAGAAGAAATTTTGCACAATTACCTCACAATCCATAGAGCCCACAATGATGAGAAAATATGAATGCAACAGCAAAGTGAAAATATCTCAGCAAGGGGACGTGAGATGCGATGAAAGGCTGATTTCCTGGTCCTGTTATAGGACTTTTTACAACTTACAGAGACCCTAAATTCCATGTCCGGCTCCATGGAGAGGATAAGACAATGCTTCTCAATGGCACTAGCTCACCCAAACACGTGGGAAAGAGTAAATAGGCAACGTCTACCACCACCAACACTATTGAAGGTAAGGTAAAATGCTCCAAGATAAGATTAGGCGGTTATGCATTCGTAAGAATAACCTACCAAAGGAGTAGCAACAACATAGAGACCACGAGAAAGCACGAATGGAGGGGCCCTGTGGAGAAAGCATTGCATGAGGGAAGGAGGGGAATAGCATGAGGGAAAGAGTCGTTGAGAGGGGAGGGGAATAAGCCCTCACCCTCTATTCCTCTGAGAGAACCGAGCAGGGCTTTTGACGATGGGAATAGACGTACCATTTACGGTTAGCCCTTTATTCTTGAGCTCTTCTCCTACCAAACAACCCCTAGAGGTGTCATATTTGGGAGCTAAACATTCCACTTCGTATTTCTATTTTCCTTCAGTGGTTTCTTTGCATTGCTTTCTTACTAATCGTGATACTTTTAGAAAAGATATCGCTTTAACCTCTCGATGTTGTTGTTGATGTAATGCCTTCTCTACAAAAATCAAAAGATTTCATCAAAATTTAGCATGGAGTCGGGCCTATATTCTCCCACAGTTTTTTTGTCTTGCCCTTTCCTCGAAATAAAATGTACCCCTTATTCTTGTTTATTTGATTTGAGTGATAAGGAAGATGTGTGTGTTAGAGATGGAATGAATGATGTAGATCTTTGTTTATTTTTGTTTTTTGTATGTTCATTTATTTATTTTTTGTGAAGCAAGCTAGTAGTAGGGTAGAGAGCAGCCTCACTCCCCTCTCCTTCCAGAAAATGTGAGCTATTTAAGGGGGAAAGCACTGAGCAGTGGCGGCTATCTCCTTCTTCCATCGCTGCCCCGCCGCCATTTCTCCCCTGCTGCTCTCTTTATTGTTCCTTATTTATGGTAAACCATTGATTCCAAGCAGAGAAATAGGAAGCACTGTCGTTATTCTAATGGAAAGTAGTAAAAAAATAAAGACGCGGGATTTAGGAACGCATGGTTTGTTCAAAAAGGACACAGCCGCAGCACTTGGCTCAAATTAATCCCTGCCAGTGCGGTGGGTATATGTCACTCCTTTCAAATGAAACAGCACCCATCAAAAAAGGCAAAAGAGGAAATTAATTCCATCCCTTTCCATTTTTATTCCTATATATCTCCCCCCGTATCGTTATTATTACTAAATCTTTAACCAGCAACAGTGCAGCAACACTTCAGCTCCGCCCCTTCTTCTTGCCTCTCTCTCTCTCTCTCTCTCTCTGGCTCTCTCTGCGTCCACCCATCTTCTCCTCTTGAAGCGAACCCATCGGCCCGTTGCCAACAAAAAACAGAGGCAAGTGCCGCACTTCTCTCTGTGTGGAAATCACTTTCAGATGCCTCTGCTTCATCCTCATCTCCGGTTCTTGCTCTAGATCTGCATCCGCTTTTCGGCAACAGATCATCGTGGAAGGAGGATGTCGTCGCAGAAGCAAGCGGAGGAGGCGATCGTGGACAGCTACGATGAAGCCAACGGCAAGGACAAGTCTTCCTCCTCTCCGGACTCCGCCTTCAGCATGAAGAGCATACTCTGGCACGGTGGTTCCGTCTACGATGCTTGGTTCAGCTGCGCTTCCAATCAAGTAATGCCATTTCCCATTCATGGTTATTAATTATGATCATCTTCTCCATATATATAAAATGGGAATGTCTTTGGAACATTACAGGTGGCGCAGGTTCTGCTGACACTTCCATACTCCTTCTCGCAACTTGGGATGCTGTCAGGGATAGTGTTTCAGATCTTCTACGGGTTCATGGGCAGCTGGACCGCCTATCTCATCAGCGTCCTCTACGTCGAGTACCGCAACCGCAAGGAGAAGGAGGGAGTTAGCTTCAAGAACCACGTCATCCAGGTAACTAATTAGTTAATTACATCAAGACCGGATAAGTGAATTTCTAGTCTAATACTTGTGCGGCGGTACTCCAGTGGTTCGAGGTGCTGGATGGGCTGCTGGGCCCTTACTGGAAAGCGGTCGGCCTCGCCTTCAACTGCACCTTCCTCTTGTTCGGTTCTGTCATCCAGTTAATCGCTTGCGCCAGCAATATATACTACATAAACGACCGTTTGGACAAGAGAACATGGACGTACATATTCGGTGCGTGCTGCGCGACGACCGTGTTCATCCCCTCCTTCCACAATTACCGGATATGGTCCTTTCTCGGTCTCGGAATGACTACCTATACAGCCTGGTACCTCACCATCGCGGCCGCCGTCAACGGCCAGGTAATTAGCAATTCCCTTCAACACAAAGATAATACACTAGTTAGACAATACATCATGAGCACAGTGTAATATAATCTTATCTTTCAGATGTCAAAGTCTGCCCGTTGTCATTGTACTGTTTTTCTATGAACATTTTTCTCTGAAAAACAGAGCCGCGTTCGGAATGAATGCTGTGCGTTTAAATAATGCAAAGTGGATGCGATCCCTTTCAATTCAATTTATTGGTAATGAATAGATTTATTGATAGTGGTGATGTGCGTATTAAATATGTAGGTGGAAGGCGTGGTCCACTCGGGGCCTACGAAACTGGTATTGTACTTCACAGGGGCCACCAATATACTCTACACTTTCGGCGGGCATGCCGTCACTGTGTATGTACCAAACAGTAAACTCTACGACATTTGAATGTTTCAAAATAAATGCATATATATAATTGAAAGGAAATAATGTTTCATTCAAATGAAAGAATGGCAAGATTTGCGTCTGAATTCCTTCTTTTTGTTATGAATTCAGGGAGATAATGCACGCCATGTGGAAGCCTCAGAAATTCAAGTACATATATCTAGCGGCAACGATCTACGTGTTCACACTGACATTGCCGTCGGCGGCAACCATGTACTGGGCTTTCGGAGACGAGCTGCTCACCCACTCCAATGCCTTCTCCCTGCTGCCCAAGTCTGCTTACCGCGACGCCGCGGTCATCCTGATGCTCATCCACCAGTTCATCACCTTTGGCTTCGCGTGCACGCCTCTTTACTTCGTCTGGGAGAAGGTCATTGGGATGCATGACACGAAGAGCATCTGCTTGCGTGCTCTAGCTCGTCTCCCTGTGGTTGTGCCCATATGGTTCTTGGCCATCATCTTCCCTTTCTTCGGACCAATCAACTCCGCGGTCGGAGCGTTGCTTGTCAGCTTCACCGTCTACATTATTCCGGCTTTGGCCCACATCCTCACTTACAGGAGTGCTGCTGCCCGTAAGGTGTGTAATTACTTTACATTATGGTAGCAATCCCTTTTGCATTCAGATTAAAAAAGGAGGTGATCTTTAAATTTTCATGGACAAGTTGGACCAGAGGGCCTTCTTGGCTTTAATTACAGGTCAACCAGCAAATTTATTTGGTCCCTTGCCAATTGGCTATTGACATGCCAACCACTGCAAGAGGACAACCACAGTTGGCCTCAATCTTTTACTAAGAACTAACTCCTGTTTAGTAAGCATACTGACTGAAAGGCAATTTGTTGGATGTTCTTCTTCTCGCAGAATGCAGCTGAGAAGCCACCGTTCTTTCTTCCAAGCTGGACAGGGATGTACGTGCTGAATGTGTTCGTGGTTGTGTGGGTTCTGATTGTAGGATTTGGCTTAGGGGGGTACGCAAGCATGACCAACTTTGTTAGACAAGTAGACACATTCGGATTGTTCGCCAAGTGCTACCAGTGCCCCACACCCCATCCTATTGTCTTGCCATCCCATCCTCCTCGTCTCGCACCAAATTACCATCCTTATTCTCCCAATACTACTCACCACCGTTGAGTCCTAAATTCTTTACTACAATGAAATACCATATCTTACATTGCCATAGACTGCAAAGTTTAAAGGCAAACCATCAATATCCCTCTTTGTATATTTCCATACTGTCATTACTGTACTTAAGTGGCTTTTAGGTGTATTAGTTAAGCCGCGAGCAAACAACCCCAAACTCTGATGTCCCTGTTCGCTTTATATAGGTCTTCGCCACAGTCCAAAGTCATGTTTCCGTGCTTAGTGCCTATGTTAGGATGCTGCTATATATTGTCCTTCAACCGCTATATGTTGTCCATTTCCGTACTATGCATTCTCTTCTGTTTTTGCCGTCCTCTTTGTAGGATTCAACTGCATTTTGAATGGAACAGATATGCTGATTACAACATGATTATGTGGGCTGTCAAGAACCAGTAGAAAGTTGTTTGATTGAAGCTAGCTTGCTCAATACGACGAGTAAAGCTTCGTTGTTGGTTTTGTTACTTCCAAATTTAGTGCCAATCCTCATTCTATTTTCTTTTTTGGTTGTTCTCTGTGTTGTTTGTCCTCTCACTGGCAGCAAAGTAAAACCATTGCGCGAAATGGGAGAACAAAACGACCAGTAAAGCTTTGTTGTTGGTTTTGTTACTTCCAAATTTAATACCAGTACCTCATTCCTGTTTACAATTTTGATTGTTCTCTGTGTTTGTCCTCTCATTCGCAGCAATGTAAAACCATTGTGCGAAATGGGATGACAAAACGGTATTTGCTCACAAATTAACTGATCGAATTATAATATCTGCCTCTAGAAAGCATGACTTTTAAAATTCAAAGCAAAATTCTCGACCGGTATATTTAGTTTAGCATGATAAAGCGTGAAGAATTTATGACTTATAGTCCCTTTCATATTTTTAAACTGAATTCATATTCTACCCTTCAGATGTTATAACAGTAGCCGCATAAAGATGGTAAAAACAATCTTTTGAAACTCGGATTGTTATCCATTCACGGAACTTGGAAAAAAATCCAGATGCAAACTTACCATTCATCATAAGAAGGATGACAAGGTAGAAAAGAAGATAGAAAATCTATTGTGAACTTTTGTAATAGCTCATGAATGGACTCTTGTGATAGCTCACTGGCTACCTTATTCTACTCGTTTTCTTTTTCTTTACGCTTCTTTTTTCTACATTGTTTTCTTTTATTCTTTTTACCAAGGGAAGCGTATGTTGCTTGATTTTGGAAAGAGAGCGGTTAGGCTAGATGAACATTATAATATCATTCAAATAGGAATTTATCGAGATAATGGTTATCTGACTTGGTATGCCTTTTACAAATCGTTTAACCTCAAAATGATTGGAGCTGAAGGTATTGGTGCTCATAGTAAAATTACACGATCCCCCTTATTTTGCATGATAATACTTTAGTTCCCAAACTTTGAGTCAAACAATCGTTCAAGACTTCCAAAGTCGATTTTTCTTCACAATTATTTTGTCCACTCATATAGGCAGTGCAAGTGTATGGAAAGGTGAAGTGGTTTGGTTTCTCTAGATCCTTTTTTTAAACAATCGTGATTTTCAGATCTTAAAATTTGCTAATTAAATTAATAAACTTTAACTGCTGCTTCGCTAGTATAATTTTTTATAAATTGATTTTATAGAAATGTATTGGTATGTTAGATCAATCATTTCTAAATATAAGAAAATATAACCTACATAAAAATTAACCAATGAGATCTCTTCTTTTCAATATTAAAGTGCTAGAACAATTGATTTTTTAAATTTAATTATTTTTGGCAATTGCCTCTATATCATATGATGTGATTACAATATATATAAGAGCAGTGATTCTGTACCACTAGATTCTATTATCTCTCTCCTGGTTGATTGGAGGAGGAGAGAGATGAGCAAAATCTAGTGGTCCAGAATAACTACTCGCATGCTGTCACGGTTTTTTGCTCTCACAGGATCAATCTTCTATATGTGTATGTGTGTGTGTGTCATAGAAAGATAAAGTACGTGTGACATCAAATGTAGAACGATGCATGGATATCATTTTCCAAAACTTTTCTCTTGAAGAGATTAGAGTCTGGAATCCACATGCTTGTTCGGGATTTGGTCGATTTTTGGACTACGATTGGTCGGACATCCTTAACGTGGATGCCACCCATGTGCGGTTGTGTGCCAAATGTCTAATAGCTACCAAAATCGGTTAGATTTCCATTCCGCAAAAATCTCAAGTTTGATGCAACCTTGATGTCTGATAACAAGGAGATTAATATCTTAATCATCCCTGACCATATGGAGTGGAGATAGTCTCCTAAGAAAAAAATTGGGAAGAGTAGGGAAGCTGGTTTACTTAAGGCACAACTCCTTCCATCTCCTAATACGTGCGGTGTCCACAGACCCCCTCCCTTTGTTGTTTGAGGAGTTCGTGAGGTGCTTCATGCAGCCTTCGCCTTCGCTTGTACCATAGTTTTCATGCCTAGAAAATCTACGTTATCTATTACATCTGAAAAACTTACTCAAGTTGGAAGAAGCAAAGAATAAACATCCAGTCTGAAGAGGAGGAAAACATTTCATGGAGACATTGATGAGAAGACATCTGTTAATCATCCCAATTTATTGGTTACGACCTGATGGGAGCACATGTTTGATATCATCTCCTCTCAGGCACTGGTTGTTAGGGATATAGATCGCTTTATACAGATACAGATGTGCAATTACCACCACCATGGAAGCACATGAAAGAAAGAACAACCACATATAACTTTTGTTGGTCACCTCTCGAGACCACCGGAGAAGAAAGATCACTATAATTTGGATGAGTACATCTCTCTCTATTCCTTCGCTCTCTCACCTCTCTCTCTCTCCTTCTCTCTTCTCTCTTGTTGTATTCCCTTAGTGGTGTAGAGGCAATGCATTTTTGCACTTCTGCAGCAAAATGTCGATAACATGTCGCTCTCTCATTATATTACTCGTCATGGAAATAACTGGATCTCCATCACCTGTCACAATCCTTCGTTCAAGCCTATACACCCTATTCGGTATCCTCGTCCCACACATCACCACGTGTGCTCCCTTGATCGCTTTGAGAACTCCCCTTTCAATGGTGATCCGATGTCCTCATGACTCGATCGATCCCAGTGAAATCAAATTCTTCTTGGCCATATGAATGTATCTAACACCTATCAGAGTTTGTATTACTCCATCAAACATGCAGAATTTTATTGATCCAATCCCCTTGACGTGGTGAACCTCTCCACCTCCCATCTTGACCGCGACATTATTACATGCTTGATATGTAATGAACTGCTCCTTGGATGAGCATACATGATCTGAACATGTCGAGTCCAAAATCCATCTTGAATCTGGCTTCATCTCCATAGAGCACGCTAGTAAATCTCCCTCGCATACTGTAGTGAAATCCTTTTGATCGGATTCAGAATCACCAACCTTCTTCTTTCCTTTCTCCTTATCACGTCTCATGTCATAATATAAGCATCTTATCGGATCATGTGACTTGTATCGACCTCTGAATCATGTCTCCCTTGATCTTGAACGTCTACCCTTGATTGCTAGTACATGACCTTCATCATTCATTGCCTCATCCGTCTACCTCCTTCGAGAGTCATTCATAAGCAGTGAAGCAACTGCCTCATCCAATGTAATGGTCTCCTTTCCATAAAGTAACGTCATCATAATATGATTGTAGGAAGATGGAAGAGAACTCAACAAGATGAATGACATATCCTCCTCCTTGAAAAGAGATTCTCCTTCCGCATTCTTCTCTTCAAGTGTGAGCACATCTGTCAGAATCTTATTGAATTCATCCCAGTGCACTTCGAGCTTTGTCTCGTCTGTTATCTTCATATCATAGTGCTTCTTCTTTGTCAATAACCAGTTCGTCAAAGATTTGGACTTGTATCATCCCTCAAGCTTCATCCAAACCTTCGTTGGATCCTCTAAGTTGATAACTTTGTGAAGACTGTTGTCTGCCAAGAAAAGATGTATTGTTCTATTCGCGGCTCTGGCTTCTTTTCTTTATCCTGGAGAGATTTCGCAAGTCCATCTCATGTGAGTATGTTCTTCACCCATTGTTGTCATAAGGTAAAGGCATTCTTCTTGTTGAGGGGTTCCACGGAGAATGATGCACCCCTCGATGAAAATTTTTCCATATGCTTTTTTATCGTACCTCCTTGCACGATATAAAAAATCAGAGCAAAATCCGCTCGATCTAACCCATCCAACTCGTCTAGAATGCGTAAAAATCCCTATTTGGACTCATAGATCACCTCAATCGGATTTCAAATGCTTCAAACTCTTCTCTCTTTGGAGTACAACTCTCTTTGTTCCCTCACTCTCTCACCTCTCTCTCTCTCTCTCTCTCTCTCTCTCTCTCTCTCTTTTCTCTTGTTTTATTCCCTCTTGTTGTGGCATAGAGGCATTGCCTCCACTCCTCTCTATATGTAGCTCAGTTGCAACCACATAGTCCTATTCCCAATAGAATTATAAATAGAATACAACTCAACTACTATTAGGATTAGGAGCATCACCCATTATGATTCGTAATCCTAATATGACTCTGATCCTAATATCACTACCCGCAAACTCAAAGAATCATTGATAGAAATTTCATAGATTCCATATTTTAGGATTATTGTGATATGGAATTCTTCTCAAATATCGAATTGTGCATTAAATCTTCTTTGATAGCATGTAAGCCTTAAGTTTTATTCATCTCTTGTACACATGTTTTAAAGTTCACCTTTTTACTCTCGCGATGAATTCAAATATTCTCTCTTCCGATATCATGGGATTGAATAAGTACTCAGCTATCATGCTATAAATACTCATCAATGACATAAGACTTACACTCCCTACGTGCAAGAGATAAATTTTCCACACTTGCCTGTTAGTTTCATGGCTATTTGTGCCCACCAATTAGGTTTTTTTTATGTAAAACTTTACAAGGTCAAAGTGGTGGTGCTCTCACTTTTCCAAGATCTCCATCACATACTCCTTTAATTTTTAATACGGGGTTAATACTTCCTTTGCAGTTGGGGAAGTATCCTTTGTGTACAACCCGACTGATTGGTATTAAAAAATCAAATTGTATTACTCATCTCCGACAGCTAACCTATAGCCATGTGAATTCCTTCCTTGTGGGTGAATTTAATGTCACTAGATTACATAGTCGGTGATCATCCGCAATCATTTTAGATATTAATGTTTACTTGGATGAATTGTCGATCGCCTCCTTATTGAGTTAATTTGATAGATAATTTTGTCTCTCCAAGCGATTGGGTCAGCAACTACTTTTGTCTTAGTTTGATTGTGTTGGAGACAAATTTCCAAGATCATAAGCCTATTATAATTATCACTATGGATTCTGCTCCTCAGCATGCTCATTTCAGATATGAAAATATGTGCCCAGAGTATCCTAATTTTCGTAACTTGATTAAAGAGCCTTGGAGGAAAGGCTCGGGTTCGTTGTCAATTAAGCACAAAGAAGGACGATTCAACCCTAAACCCTAAACACTAAACCATAAAAATTATATGGATATGCAACTTCTGAAATACACCTACCATTTTATTGTATTTTTTTGACAATCTATGAATTTATGATATAAGACCGATTGATTTGGAGTAACTAATTTTTAACAAATAACAAACATTATCATTATTGGAAACTAAACTTTCTTGAGACAGATATTTAAATGAGGAATCCATACTACTTTTAACTTCTACGAAAAGTTAAATTGGAATCATTTAGAAATCAATTACTAGAATCACTCAATGATTTATTAGAGTGAATAAAAATAGCAAATGGAATTATTTCTAGAGGCATGATAAAGAACAACTCAATCTACAATATATTTATTTTTTAGAATTTTTAAAGCTAGCTGTGATTTATAATGAATTTTTAAATACAAATTTCATAAATCATAAACAAAATTATCGTACTAATTTTAACAAATCACTTATAGATAAGGAAAATGTAAATAAGTATTTATAATATAGAGCATAAATTGAAAGTCAACATGAGGTTTTTAGAAATAAAAAATGATACTAAAATAGTATTCAAACGTATACTTAAACATAGGGATATTTATGCAAAAATAAAATGTAAAGAACAAAAAAGTGCATAAGGGTACAATAGAAATAGGTATAGCCATCAAGGTGCTTCTACAAATTTACCCCTCACGTGAGGTAAGTTGCGTATGGGTTCTTTGAATCATGTGGCTTTAACTCCTCTAATCGTGTGGCCCAGCAATCACCACATGGAGCTTCTGAATGGAGCTAACCTGGTCAGTTCGAGCAGTTGCGATCAAGGTTATTAAAATCGAACCAACCGGTCCAACTAATAAAACAAATAACAGGAAGAAAAATATTCCAACCACCTGATTTTACTCTGAAAATAAAAATCAGTCAAAACCTGGTTGAACTGTGTAATTCATATTGAACTAATTGAACTAAATCATCGGTTCTATTATATTTTTTGACAAAAATAATTCACAATTATTTAATAAAAATGCATTTTTAGAAATTATTTATAATCTAGTTTCATTCTAAACTATTGCATGACACTCATTTATCTCTCCTCCTTCAATGTGTGTCCATGAATCAATATTGCTTCCTACTTTACGAGCATCACCTCTGTCTTACTACATGCTACAAAAAAGTGCATAAGGGTATAATGAAAATAGGTATAGCCATCAAGGTGCTTCTACAAATTTACCCCTCACGTGAGGTAAGTTGTGTATGGGTTCTTTGAATCATGTGGCTTTAACTCCTCTAATCGTGTGGCCCAGCAATCACCACATGGAGCTTCTGAATGGAGCTAACCTGGTCAGTTCGAGCAGTTGCGATCAAGGTTATTAAAATCGAACCAACCGGTCCAACTAATAAAACAAATAACAGGAAGAAAAATGTTCCAACCACCTGATTTTACTCTGAAAATAAAAACTAGTCAAAACCTGGTTGAACTGTGTAATTCATATTGAACTAATTGAACTAAACCACCGGTTCTATTATATTTTTTGACAAAAATAATTCACAATTATTTAATAAAAAATGCATTTTTAGATATTATTTTTAATCTAGTTTCATTCTAAACTATTGCATGACACTCATTTATCTCTCCTCCTTCAATGTGTGTCCATGAATCAATATTGCTTCCTACTTTACGGGCATCACCTCTGTCTTACTACATTCTACATGAGGTTGTTCCCTTCCCATAGCAATAAATGATGCCTCCACGTAAAGGAAAAGTTGTCATAGCTACACTACGAGAGGCACTAAATTAACAACACTTGTCATCAATTAGGCTTAGAATAGTTCTAAAAATTGTTAATTTTATACATCATATATATGTAATCATATGAGTTTTGCATAAGAGGTCGAGGAGACCGTTTCGTGTAACAACCATGTTGACTGTTACACGAAATAATTTTCCCTATTTTTTATTTTTTTTCAAAAATTCTACCATGTATATTCATTTATATATCCCCTCCTACATGTCATTCAAATTTCGTGAGAAACAGACTCCTAAGCCCTCCATCTAGAACATGTTGATTACAGCAAATTTCATAGCATTAAAATTGCATGTTTTAGATGAAGGGCGTAGGAGTATCTGTTTCTCACAAAATTCGAATGATATTAGGAGGGATATATAGATGAATATACATGATGAATTTTTGAAAAAAATAAAAAATGGGGGAAATTGTTTCATGTAACAGCCAACTTGGCATTTACACAGAACAACCTCCCTTTTCTCTTTGCATAATATATTTACTATGCCCTTTTGAGTTTTTTAAATATCAGTTAGACCCCTCACTTTTTAGCGATTACACTTGTGCCTATGTATTCTTAAAAAGTTAACAATAGTCCTTTGGTATAATATAGGAGCACAAATAAATGATAAAAGGACATTGATATGAATTGGGGTTTTTATCTCACAAACCTTAAAATTATTAAATTATTGTCTCATCCTTCTAAACATTGTTATTACTCCCTCGACCACCTAAACTTGCTAACCCTTACCTCTACAAACCATGTGGTTAACTCTCATCCATTTACATGTTAAATTTAATCAGATTTCGTTACAAAGAGGTGCATATTGCTTGCTTTTTTTAGCAATTTTACAAAAGATGCCATCTCTCTTTCTCCATCACCCTCCACGTTACATCCCTTTCCCCTCCACCTCCATCAGCCATCTCCAGCATCATTTCCCTCCCTGATGAAGAACCTAAAATTACCCTTCGTTAAGCATGTGAATTAACGATTTGATGTTCATCTTAGGCAGAAATTCAGATTAATAAAAAAAGACAACTAATTAATTTCTCAATTTAAATGAGTGGTCAGATTTTTCTTTTACTTGGGTAAGCTCGAACTCAAGGAGGCCACTGTCTCCTTAGGTTGGTTAATAATCAATCTAGAACCTAGGTTTTCAACAAGACATTTTATTTTTTTATGCAATTAAAAATGACATGTGAATTCAAGCAAGTTTAGGGACTAAAATGTAATTTTCGGTCAAACTATATCCAAAAATCATCAAAATAAAATGAATGCACTGTAATATTTTTGGAATTTTTTGATGCAAATGAATTTATTATGGATTAATGATGAATGTAGGGCGATCCTTTGCAAATTAATTATAATAAATAGCAAACCGATTTATTTCTCAGAAATAAATTTATCCTAGATAATTCTATGTGATAAGAATCCAAAAAAAATTAAATCCTAAAAATAATGGATATACAGCCTACTGCAAATTAATTACTCAAAGTACCATTTATTTTTTTGAATTTTAGGCATAATGTAAGTCACATTGAAATCTACCTATTATGAATTTTTGGGATTTTTTGGAGTAACAATCGATTTAATATTAATTAAAGATTATGCAGTAGGTAAATTATGCAATTTTCCACTAAAAGAATTATATTAAATCAACCATAGCTCATAAAAATCGAACATTCATCCACAATGATAAAGAATAAGTTGTTCTACAATGTACAGTTTTTAGAATGATAAAATGGTGACAAAACGAGACTCAAATTAATATCCAATGATAAGGGCCTATATGCAAGGCAGAAATAAAGTGAAATAAATGAGAAGAGGACCAAAGTACAATTACTAAAACTATGTAGGCGGAATGATGCAATTTTCACAATGGGACGTGTACCTCACGTGCCTTGACCGACGGGTACTTGGGCGTGATTTACTAGAGATGTAGGTGTCTATATGCAAATTCCCCAAGTGACATGTGCCTTGCTCGTGCACTTGGTATGCGTGCATTTACTGGAACTTTGAGGGCCTCTGGTGCAAGTTTCCTCCAACTCGCATTCTCCTCACATGGGGGGAGAAGCTTGGGCGATGAACCAGGGCACACAGCTCGAGGTGGTTGGGACAGTCAACGGAGGTCGGTGTTGAGAGACGGAGGGTGACCATCTCGCAACTGAAGGCGATGGCAAGGTGGAGTGAGCCAAAGCTGCTGCGAGATGGTGGTGCTCGTATTCCGAGGCAGAAGGTGGTGTTACTGCGATCGAGAATAAAGCAATCACTGGTGACTCTTGATAGTTAGGGGTGGTTGTTGACGGTGGACGGAGAAGATAGTACGGTCGAGGTGGAGTTGCGGTGGTGGAAGGACGCCATCCCGAAGGCGGAGGTGGAGCGATGATGATGTGTGTGAAGGCATTGCTAGCGAAGGTGTGAGAGATGGAAGGCAGAGCACGACCGGTGCGGAGCATGGCAAGTGTGGTGGTGTACGGCAGAGTTGAAGGAGAAGAAAAGAAGAGGGGCATATAAAGGAGGAGAAAGTTAGAGAGATGACCGAGTCGTAGGTGGTTAGTGAGAGGTGTGGTGGAGGTTACGATGCCGCAAGGGGGAGCATAAGAGAAAGATGGATAAGGAGAGCGCCATGTGGCATGCGTAGGGGCAACCACATGGCGATGAAATAAAAAATAAAAGTAAAATTAAAATAATAAAAAAATATAAATATTAATAAAATAATAATAATTAAAATGATTAATGATTAAAATAAAAATAAACAAAATAGATAAATAATAAAATAAAATAATTATTAAATAAAATAAAACTAAAAATAATAATAATAAATGGGGGTGATGCATGGTGGCTCCAGGAGCTGCCTTGTGTCGCTCGCAGAAAATCAAAAATTACTTTTAAAGAAAAATCAAAAGAAAATAGCAAATGAAGTCAAATCAAAAAGTGATCAACATTGAAGTTATTCATCTCGATGAGATTCTATAATTCTTTTGTGAAGGACCCAGAATTAAAAGAAATTATCTGTACAAAAAGTATTTTTTGGTGGTATCATATATATAATACCATATTTTTGCATTTTATGAATTATTTTGATACTTTTAAATATATATATAATATAAAATAAATATTTACACCTTAATCTAATTTTTTATTTTTATAATTATTAAAATAAAAAAATAAATGGAACATATGTACATGCTATATTTGCATACTCAAGGTGATTTATTTTCTTTGATTTTTACCTCAATTTTTGTTTACATTTTTATACATTTTATTAAAATAATAATCATAGAAATAATTGCAACATAAATAAATCAAGAAGGGTAATTTAAAACATAAAATAATAGGGTTAAAGTAGATAATATGTACAATGTACAATAGGGGCCCAAAATCCTAGTTTCACATATGAACTCCGATTCTTTTGAATTTGGTCTTATTTTGTAGGTAATTGAATGTACATTGATTCAAAAATAAGTAGGAGTCCATAGGAGACTGTATGTGAGAGATATTCACATTTTATGGTTTTGGTCTTGAACTAGGGTTTAGGTAGGCTTTTATCTGGCAAATTTACAAGTTAGTTTTTTGTATTTTCTATTAATTAATGGTAGTAATATATAAACTATAGAGTTGATTTTATTCAATTATGAGTTAATGAAAAAAATAAAAATAGGAGAAAATATGGGTACTTACAGGTGATATTTACAAGGGAATTTTGGGCTTTTTATTCATACAATTATGAATGATAAAATGTGAATATTATTTGCAAGTGCATAGATGATAATATTGCATAATAGATGATGAAATGCAGCTAATTACTTGGAAACGAATATCTATTTCAACTTTAGAGTGATGAATCGCATAATCGACGCGTTGACCGCTCAATAATCCCCAGTCAATCAAAAATTAACGCACAATAATAAATCAAGCAATTTTATCTCAAAGATATGGAGCTAAAATTTATTATAACTCTACATGCAAATGTCTATAGTTGTAAGCACAAGTAGAGGTCAAACATTGGGAGCAAACGGTTGGGGCAAAAATGAATTGCGTAAAATTATTCAATTCTTTTCTTGTCCAAGATATTGTTTTGTGGATTTTAATTTTTATGTTTTTTTTATTTTGGGTTTTATAATTTTTCTTTGAATTTTAATTTTCTAATTTTATATTTTCTTTTTATATTTTTATCTTTTTATATTTTCTTTTTATATAAAAATAATATAGCCTATATAAGGCTTTATTTACACAATACATAAAAATATAATTATAAATACTATTAAATATGACCAAAAATAAGAAAATAATTTGTTTTTGAGATTTGTAAATTTTTCTAATGTTTTTATATTTTTACAGAATTTTTTTGCTAATTTTTATGTATTTTCAAAGTCAAAAATATCGCAATAATGGGGTTAATGCATAATCCGGAAAACAGTTGGATTTTAAAAATAGTAAATAGGTCCCAAAATTACCCAAATTAATTTTAGTATGTAAATAATAATATATAGATAATTATAAAATAGGAAAACATATTTTTGGTATTTTTGAACAGTTTTTACATTTTTTGATTTTGGATCTTCTTGGAATTTTTATATTTTCTTTTTCTATTTTTAGGGTTTTTGTTTTTTGGACTCAATAAATATAAAAATATTCCATATATAATTTTTTATAATTTTTCAAAAAGTTTTTATATTTTTTGGTATTTTCTATATTAGACAGGGATTAAATGCTCCTATTTAAATTTAATAAATAGGTTAAATGCTCAAAAATGCAAAAGGGAATGTGCCGTGTAAGTACGCTGCATGGGGCATCTAACCCTATTTTTGTGGAATTTTTGGATCTATGTAGCTATTTTTAATAAGAGATTAATGTAGCTACCCCCACGTCATTTTTTGTTCTTTTTTTTATTTTTTTCAAAAAATATTGTCATGTGTATTCATCCCTATATCCCTCCTATATGCCACTCGAATTTCGTCAAAAACAGAGACTCCTACGACCTCCATCCAGATAGTGATTTTTTAACGGTAACCGAATTTTTTAAATCGACACCATCTAGATGGAGGACGTAGGAGTCTCTGTTTTTGACGAAATTCGAATGGCATATAGGAGGGATATAGGGATGAATATACATGGTGATATTTTTCAAAAAAAATAAAAAAAAGCACCGAAAATGACGCGGGGGCAGCCCTTGGGACAGCCCCATTAATCTCTTTTAATAATTAGGTAAAAGTCCCAAAAATAAAAAGGCCTGGCAGGGGCATAACTACAAATAAAATAAAAGCTCACGGGATGCATTGCAATTTTCCCAACATAATAGAACATTTATTTAATTTTTAGGAATCATTTTACAATGAACAAAAACGCTAGGGGCCTATGTGTAAAATTTCCAGCGTCACGTGACGATAGCACGTCACGCTCACAAGGACCAAAATGTAAATAGCAAAAGTTTGATGGCTTTTATGCAAACATACCTATTTATTTACAATGTAATATTTTATTTACAGAATTAAAAATTAAATACAACAAAGCTCGAGGTATGAGTGCAATTTACCCCTTAAAGCGCTGGATCCAACGACGCTGAGGGATTGACTTGACACGTGGCACCCATCCAATGGTTAATGACGGTTCACGGATCAACGGTGAAGATTAGATCACTTAGCGTGATCCGACGTATGGGCTCTGAAAGATCCGACGGTCCGGGCTTGATCTGGCACCACCTTCTTCATCTGATGGCGGAGAAGTGAGGAGGAAGAACAGGGAAGAAGGCCAGAGCGGCCGAACTTCCCCGCCTCCGATCTTCCTTCTCCGAAGTCCTTCGAGGCTCCAAGGTGGCGCTATCTGCTCCTGGCGAGGTGTTGTAGCTGCTAGAGGTATCAAGATCGGCATAGCTTCACCAAAGCGCCGCCAGCTGGTCCGCGAAGTTGCGGCGCTCCGGGAACCTCCGTCAATGCGTCAAATCAGGCTCGTGGCGCTTGCAGACGTGCCTAACTTGCACAGGAGAATGCTAGGGCTTGAGGGAAGAACCCTCAACTAAGAATGAAGCTGTATTAAAACGGAAAAACAGATGGGAACGCACTCTGGAGAACTACGAATCGGGGTGTCTAAGCTAACTCTAAGGCCTACGGATTAAACTAAATGCATCAATAAAAAGCTGACATAAAACCTACCTATAAATCTAAAACGTGCAGCTCTAACCTAGATGTTTGGCCAAGGAGCACGACCACACCGAAGCACGGCCGTGGGTGCAACCTCCACCATACTCGAGCGCCGTGGAGCTCAGGGGACCTCCCCCTGTCACGGGGATGCACTCTATGTCGAGATCCAGGGACTCTAGGACGATGAAAATGACCAAATTTTGAAATGGAGGCGAAGGCTTTTATTTATGCACATGCTCGAGTACCCTTATTGACTGGCATGAATGAAAGAGTTCGATGTATTTACAATGTACCTACAAGGTCGGCATGGATGTGGCAACAGCGATTGATGGATGGATCGCCCGCGAAAAATGGCGGAAAAGCGGGGATTGAACAGGTCTACGTCAAATCAGACCTGGGAGGGGCAGTTGACCGAGGATCAACGCGGGCTGCATCCTGATTGGCCCAGCTCATGCCACTACAGGACAAAACTGAAGTTTTATTTGAAAATAATTAATTTAAAATAATAAGTGATTTTATTTATTTTTTGTATAAAAAATTTATTATTTTTTTAGTATTTTATTTTTATTTATTTTTATGGCTTTATTTATTAGTAGTTACTTTTTAGGGATATTTACACCCATAACCCTGAGTAATCTCGTAATTACCCCAGGAACCCTACGCAAGCACGAATTACACCCAGAACCCCGAATAATGTTTAACCCTTACATTACATAACCCTGAGTCAACTTCCATCCATTTTACCGTTAACTATTGACGGTATCCGTTATGTATTTTATATTTATACCCTTTAAGTTTCTATTATTTACAGAAAAGTTCATTTATCACCTTCCTCCTCCACCTTATCCTCTTCCTCCTCCAAGCAGCACCCACCTCCTCCTCCAAGCATCACCTTCCTCCTCCCCCGCGTGCCTCCTCCGCCTGCAGCCCCCCCCTCCCCCGCGTGCCTCCTCCCCCTGCAGGCCCCCTCCCCCGCGTGCCTCCTCCGCCTGCAGCACCCCTCCCCCGCGCGCCTCCTCCGCCTGCAGCCCCCCTCCCCCGCGCGCCTCCTCCCCCTGCAGCTCCCTCCCCCGCGTGCCTCCTCCGCCTGCATCCCCCTACCCCGCACGCCTCCTCCGCCTGTAGCCCCCCTACTCCGCGCGCCTCCTCCGATTAGTCCTCGCTGCTCCGAGGGATCGCCCCCTTCCCCATGCGAATTCCATCACCGCATCGTCGATCCCTCACGAACCCCTCAGGGTGTCGCACTAAGATCGCCGGATCCGCCAGGCGGCGCGTGCAGTTCGATTTCGCAGGTAAAAATCTCGCTTTTTTGACGAATCCTAGCTCGCGATCAACCGTGATCCGGGCCGTGGCGGAGGAGCTGACAAGGGAGGCGTACTTGCCCCGCGATCTGCCATACGCGGTCGGCGGCGATCTCACTTCCCCCATGCGGCTCTGGCTGCCTTCCAACAAGGCCGACAACCCCACGCTGCACAACCCCCTCCCCCGCGCGCCTCTTCCCCCTGCAGGCCCCCTCCCCCGCGTGCCTCCTCCTCCTGCAGCACCCCTCCCCCGCGCGCCTCCTCCCCCTGCAGCCCCCTCCTCCGTGCGCCTCCTCCCCCTGCAGCCCCCTCCCCCGCGCACCTCCTCCCCCTGCAGCCCCCCTCCCCCGCGCGCCTCTCCCTGCAGCCCCCTCTCCCCCGCGTGACTCCTCCTGCAGCCGCCCCTCCCCCGCTGCTCGGCCTCCTCCGTGAAAGTTCCCATCGTGCTAGCTCCAGGATGGAACCCACTTCCTCCTTCCTTTTTTTTCTTTTTTTTTTGATTAACCTCCACCGTAGGATCATGAATTGGGTTAGATTAACTCAACTATCTGGTTGAGTTAACGAACGAAACTAACGGAAGGTTATGGGTGTAAAACGGCATGGTTATTCACGGTCTTGAGGATAATTAGTGTTTATAGAGGGTTTCTGGGGTAATTATCATATTACTCAGGGTTATGGGTGTAAATATCCCTACTTTTTATTAGTGTATTTATAAGTACATTCATCTATGTTTTGTGTATTTTTATTTTATATATTTTATTTTATTATTTTATCCTTTTATGTTATATATTTAAAACTTATTTTTCTGAGTATAAATATATTTTTATTTTATTTTTATGATGTTATTTGTACACTTAAATAAATAGAGATGTATATTATATAGGTATATTCATATGTATTTTACCTACATTTTATGTATACTTATTTTATTTTAATGTATTTTAATGAGTTTTATTTTAATTTTTTATTTTTAATGTAATATAAATGATATTTACAATATTATAAAAATATGAAAGAATAAAAGAATTAAAGAATGTATTTCCCTTTTATGTAGAATCATAGGTATTTCATCTATATTTTGTACATAAACTTATTTTATTTTTATTTTTCTTTTGGTTTTTTATTTCAATATGCACATGTATTATACATAATATTTAAAAAATTTATAGAAATAAGAATTTATAGAAATAATGAATAATGAATAAATTGAATATTTTAATCGGTAGAATGTACAATCGAGGTCCA
The DNA here is from genome assembly GCA_037367405.1 of Ottelia alismoides. Taxonomy (NCBI): domain Eukaryota; kingdom Viridiplantae; phylum Streptophyta; class Magnoliopsida; order Alismatales; family Hydrocharitaceae; genus Ottelia; species Ottelia alismoides. The sequence continues at coordinate 106,280 of JAZKJV010009036.1, read as the reverse complement.
AAACCTAACATCTACACAGTAGCTCCAAAAAATATAAAACCACCACCATAAAATATCTCATAAAAGTTATATACAATTAGAGTGATTTTGATATGTTTTGAGTTTTTATTGAAAAGATATGGGTCTGTAAAGTTTGGTTTTGGGCTTTTTATTCGGGTATAAAATGTACAATGTGTATTATTTTTGTACAAACTCAATTTTGTATTTTATTTACATTATTATCTACAACTTTTACGTATAAAGTTTCTTTATTTGATAAATAAATAATAAAGAATAAAATAGGTGTTAGAATGCATAATTAATGAATAAATAAATGAGGTATTTATTGTATTATTGGCCCTTATCTCCCCCTACTTTATTCATTGTCGGCCAATTCCATTCTGGACTTGGTCTCGGGGTTAGGGTCATAAAATATTTTCAATATTTTATTCCTTTTTCTTTTCTTCTCTTTATTCTCTAATTTTGGCATTAGAACCCTTATTTTGTATACAATAAATACAATGAATAATGAATGCTCATTAGGTACAAATTGATGCTATTTACATGCATTCGTTGGGGTTTTTAAGGCCAAATTGATAGAATAAAGGTGATGAAATGGAGATTCACCCCCCCCCCCTATACTTGCCTTTGCTAGTCCCTGGCAAATACTTATGCAATAAGTACAAAAAGAATAAGGAACAAGAAGAAAAAAAGGCAAAAATAAAGAATTTAAATAAATTGAATTGATCATGATTATTAAACTTATCTGTACAAAATCAAAGTTCGGAGCTCATGTTAGACCTTGGTGTGAAAATGTATGTGGAACCTGGTTGGGAACCAAATTTAAAACACAACAGCCTTCGAGAGTTACAGAACTCGATTCAAATCACCTCAATAGCCAGGTCAGAACTAGCCTACATCATATGCAAACCCTTATGACTATGAAGATGAATCGTACAATGTAAGTGATAGTGGATCTCCCCAACTGAAATGACAAAGGAACTGACTTCTCCAGAATGACAACCCAATGATTCCCCAATACAGCACTCCGTCGTCGAGGAGTGGGGTATTCCCTTCTAAGTTCAAGTGGCATCCAACTCAAGGGGAGGAGGTGAAGAAGAGAATGCGGTAGCCAGTGTAGCTACCTATCCTGTGATGCATGACCAGTGTAGTCAAGTCATCCAGCTGCAGGCTCACATGGTGTAACTTTGATGTTCAAGCTTGCTTATTTTCTATAAAACATATCTACATACTCCAGCAAGCACTTTTATTTTTATTTTCAAGCATGTCCACTTTTTTGGAGTTTTTTTTTTAAATACAATTTACAGCAGCATTTACATAAGGACTTTTTCCTCTTCAGCCAGAAGACTATCCCTCTTTTGAAGCTTTATCGCAACCCACACTCTCCTGTCATTCGACTTCATTGCAACTGGACCAGGTTGGGGTGCACTTCCCTCCCTAGACGAGGACGAATGTTTCCACCCGTGTGCATCTCAGACTGGCAAATCCAACCCCCTCACCACTCCAACAGAGTTGAGCCAAGTGAAAGGTGCAAGTGTTCAAGTTAGGTAACAAGAGTCATGCGTATTTCTCGAAAAGTTATATTTAGTCAGTTGAGGTGAGTTGAACCCAGCCCTGATTTCTCAAAGAATTAAGTCCGAATAGACTTGAAGTACCTTAAACGTTGTCCCCATAAGGTTCCAGTGCAGTTAGGTGCAGTGAGGTCCAACCAAGCTCCAATCTTCGACTTTATTGGATTTGTTCAATCATCAAGCTCAATTGAAAAGAATATGAATGCTATGCAAATGCTATGTACAATAATGCAAAGAATGATGCAATTTTTCAGAGAATTTGAAAACAAAGAGACAATTTTTACACAAAGAATTTTGCAAATAAAAGAATTTTGGCACTCAAAGTATGAAATATGTACAGCTATTTACACTGGAGTACCGCTTTATTTTACAAGACTTAAGAATTTTAAAGAACTTACAGGTTTTAACAAAGTGATTTATTTAGGTGTATATACAATTGATAAATAATTTTATGTATTTTATTGATGATTTATTTTATTATTATATTTTTGATGCTTTTATTCCTCAAAGTTATTTGAAAATCATTTTGAAAACTATTGTACAAAAAAATTTTGCAAATATTTATAAACCTTTGAAAGCCATTTTGCAAAGATTTTACGAACACTATATACACATTTTTGACAACATTTTTACAAAACATTTTCAAAATCATTTACAAATAGGTTTTCAATTCCTTTATTTCACACAAAGAAAAGAGTCTTTGCAATCAAAATGTTTTTACAAAGGTTGAAAACATTTCACAAAAAGTTTTCTGAACAATTCACACCATTCTTCAAATCATTTTGCAAAACTATTTTTAACCTAATTTATTAATCAGTATATACAAAAAGAATAGAAATGTATTCTATGTATAGAAGGATTTTGGTTCTTACAGGGTTTATATGGGATTATTGTTCATTTTTATACTTTTGTGAGAAATTGTCAGTATAATGTGTACACTCCTCAGACTTATTTGAGAATCCTTTTCCAAAAATTTTGAAAATTATAGTCCAACATAAGTTTTTCACACATTTACACGTATTTGAAAATCATTTTGCAAAGGTTTTTCAAACACAATAGATAGATTTTTCAAAATATTTTTCCAACCATTTTTCCAACCATTTGCAAATCGCTTTCCAAACATTTTTATTTCACTCAAAGAAAATAATTTTTTTGCAAGCAAAAATATTTACAAATTTTGAAAATTTTTTTACAAAATATTTTTCAAACAGTTTTCAAAAGATTTTTCACAAAGAGTTTCAAACTATTTTTCAAATATTTTGCAAAAAGAATTTTTGCCTGATTTATTAATCAGAATGTACAAGGAGAGTCTGAGGAGCTACAACCATCTTTTATTCGCATGTTATGAATATTTTAACACTATATTTAGTTATAGATATTATTCGAAATACGAAAATACGAGTTATATCTTAAAGTATATACATAGTATATACGACCCCCCTATACTTAGCTCGAGCTATGTCCTCATAGATCAAAGATAAAGAGAAGACATAACTGGGACTGAGTATAGAGAAGTCTAAAGAATGAAGGAATAAGGAGATAAATGAATGGAGAAGAAGTTGACCGCCCCCCCTATACTTAGGATCAAATAATCTTAAGTATAGCAGACTGTACAGAAGGCAGGGATGGTCTAGGGTTATTGATAAATGAAAATTTAAAATAAATAGATCACAGCTCAGGTTGTCTCCCCCTATACTTAGGGTAAAATATCCCTAAGTATAGCAGAGCAGATCAACAAGAGAGGAGACAGTGGAGGGGATCAAAGAATGAATGAATCGGGGTGAACACCCCCCTATACTGAGGACAAAGTACATCCTAAGTACAAAAAACTGACACCAAGGGGCAACACCTTTTATGTAGATAAAGAAAATTGAAAAGAAAAAGAAGAAAAAAGAAAAGACAAAAAGGTAGATATATACAAATAGATGAAAAAGATCGTGGAGAATGTACGCATCACTCCCCCTATACTTAGGGTGGATATCCCTAAGTATAAGCAACAACAGGAGTGACGAAAATAAACGAGGAAAGAACAACATGGTGTGTGCCCCCCTACACTTAGGACAAAGTACGTCCTAAGTATAGTCACAGAGATATGGCGATAGATCTGGGGCACACACAACATGCGGGAGAAAGAAGGAATGAAACACATATATATACCGCAAGTAAAGATTAATGAGGTACAGGACGGTATCTGGTAAGCGAGTATAGTGATCTCATCGTCATCTCCCTGTGAGAACGAGTATGCATTCAGAAGTTGAAAGGACGCCCGGGTCTGCAATAAAGTGGGTGTCAGCTACCGGGGACAAGAGATCGAAAACTAAACACGTAGCTGGTAGCGAAAGTAGAACGTCAGCTCATAAGCAATGAAAATGAATGAGTGGAGCCGATACCGTAAGACCCGAAGGAAGAAAGAGCAGTACAGACTCCTCCTAGTCAATCATGGTCTCTAAGGATATGAGCGTGAAGACAATAGACTTTCCTAATGCAGCTGTATGTCATCCGATGGGCATAAAATCAGAAGGTCACAATACACACCGAACACCATAGTATATGGCTCAACCCTGCGAGGGTGCTCAAGGTGAGCAGTATCAGAGAATAATCAGAAGACTCGGCCACGTGCTCCAACAGAGAGGAGACACAACCAAGGAGGAGACCGAGTACCCAAAATCAGTAGACCTGACTTCGTGTCCCTCCAGGGAGGAAGCACCAGAAATGAAGCCGAGTACCTAAAATATGATGTACTCTCCCGCAGATAACCCTCGGGGAGCAGTACATGCTAGTCAATGAATAATCAGAATAGAAGCTCACCTTTGCGAGGGTCGTCAAGGCGAGCGGGCTCAAAGGAGCCTGATCCATCAGACGGATCGCAGGAACGATCTCGGTAAGCAGCAGATCGGCTACCAACAGAAGAGACCTATAAATCAAGAAAGTGTGGTAGCATCCCGCAGATAACCCTTGGGGAACGTACTGCCAACTAAGCATCGGATAATCAGAATAGATGGCTCATCCTTGCAAGGACCGTCAAGGTGAGCAAACTCAAAGGAGTCCAGTAGAAATGATTCCAAAATCCCATAAATCAGATAATCATCACAGCAGTGGGGGCTGAAAGCATATCATACGACTCGGCTCCGTGCTCCCAGCAGAAGGAGACACCGTCTGAAAGGGAAACTGAGCATAAAGAAAGTTTTGCATTTTCCCGCAGATAGTCTTCAGGGAACAATGCAAGCTAATCAGGGAATAGTCAGATTAGATCTCATCCTTGCGAGGGTCGTCAAGGAGAGAGAGGACTCAAAGGAGTCAATCAAAATGGCCTCTGTAGATGATAGACCATCTACCGGCAAAAGAGACTGCAAGATCTGGCAAGGTGTCATAGTCTCTCGTAGATAACCCTTGAAGAGCGCTATCAACTAGACAAGGAATAATCAGAGATGTAACACTCATCCTTGTGAGGACCGTCAAGGGGAGAAGACTCAAAGGAGTCTGGGTCATTGGCCTCGTTGATGAATCAATGATTCATTAACTTTTCTATTGCATTTTATCTTAAAACCCTTAACAAATACATGTAAATATCCATTAATTCTCATCTTTTAACAAAACACCATTCATGTGTAAATATTCACTTTTAACCACTAAAATCATGTAAATAAATAAAGAACAAGAAAAGAAACAAAAAGGCAGATTGAATATATGTATATATATACAATATGACTTAAAATATAAATATAGCTGTAAGATATATTTATAACCAACCCCCGAGACCAAGTCAGCATGGATTGGTCGACGAACCAAAAAGTAGGGGGAGATAAGGAAAGAAAACCTAAAAAATAAATTAACACACATCATATACATCTCTCATTATTTATACAATAAATACAAAACTTCAAAGAATTTTAACTATTTCATATGAACATATTTTTCACCAAATTCTTTTCCTAATTATTCCTAAAAATGTATATAAAAATATAAAAATAAGTTAAAAATATTACCTTGTACATATGCTAAGAAACCCAGCCTTTAAATTGTCAAAATCTCAACTTTCGAACATCATAACTTCTTCATACGAACTCCAATTTCACTCTACTCACCTTTAAAGTTCATAAAATAATATTCTCTAATTAATAAAGGTGGTTTCATCGAATTCGGAGTCCGTTTGCAAAAAGTCGGTTTTGGGACCAAAGGACAATGGGGTTTCTGGGCTATTTATTTTCTGTAACACACATTATTTATAATTTTCTTAGTTTTATAATTTTTAAATTATTTCATGATATTGTAGTTTCACCATAAATTATTTCATAATTTTTGGAGACTATTTATTATTTTAATAAAATCAAAAACCTTAAAATATAGGTATAAAGAACTACCTAGTTACTTATTTTATTTATTAAAATATGTAAATTAATTTATTAAAATCTACAAAAATTCGTATACACCTTATTTAATATTCTAATAATTAAGAAAATATAAAATTAATTTTATTTATTTATTTATTTATTAAATTAAAAATCTAAAACCTATTTATAAATACATATTTATTAATATAATATTTATATTTTAAATAATATTTATTATTTATAAAAAAAGTATTTATACCATAAATTAGAAAATTAATTTATTTACATTTCTTGTATTTATAGTTATTTAAAATAAGTTTATTTACTATTTAATTTCGTTTTTATAAAGAATTTTACATTCTGGGCCAACCAGGTGCTGACACTTGTCAGCACCTGGGCCTTCTTCCCCAAGAATCTGTTGTGCCGGACTTTGCTCGACCTGCCGACTTCCCTCATTTTTCCCGCGCGATTCCTAACTTTCCAGCTCTCTGAAACCCTCCAGTTCCAGAAGCCCGACCCCCATCTTCCAAGCCTCTTCTCGGCCGACCTGAGGTGGTGACAGCACCGTACTCGACCCAGCGAGGAGGAGGAGACGTCGGAGAAGGTTCCAAGACCACGCCAGCCTTGTATCGCCGCCCACGCGTGCGTCGGAGCTCCGGTCTTTGGTCGCCGTCGAGCAGCTATCCCAAGTAATACACCTTGGTTTCTCCCCAGACCTTCGCCTTAATTTCTCGTTTTTTTTGTTCCTCGATACCCGTGCATAGATTAGCAAGGTTAATTGCATCATTAGGATGCTTAACCATCTGGCCTAGGCGCGCATCAAATTCCCATAATCATTTCGATTGAAATTGATTCAAATTTCTTCAGTTATCCATTGCCATCTTCACGTGTTCTGAAGTTTTTCTGGAAACTGAAGTTTTTGCCATTTTTGATCTTGCATTATATCATCCCTCGGCCGATTCCTAGAGAATCGAGCGACTATATCTCTCGTTTGCATATCAAACTCCCGTTAGGAGCAGAGAAACAAGGTTTTGGAAGTCTCCATCTTCATAAGAATCCACTTCTAAGGTCCATCGTCAGAACTGATACAATCTTCAGGTGTTGAGACCGTCGTCTTCACCGCTGCATCTCCGCAGCTAGGAGCACCTTCCGCCATCAACCTACCGCGGGCGAGCTCGAGGGGTGGAGGAGCCACCCCTCTGGCCCCGCCGGAGTGCCAAAGTCGTCATCGGTTGGCTGGAGAAATTCCGAGAAGAGCGGCCGTTCGTCAGGAGTTCAACAACCTCAAGAACAGAAGAGGAACAGAATTGCGACACGTGGCAGCAGCAGATCCGTCCAATCGGCACCAGTGAGTTCTAATCTGCGCCATTGATTGCGAAACGGTGGAAAATTTATGCACTAAACCCAACAGCTTCCAGATATTTTTCTCCGCCTCTACAGGTTTCCAAAATTACATTTAGGTCCCTCCACAAGGACCTAAATGTAATCATTTGTATATATTTCTTTCAGAACAGTCCCTGAGGACCAATTTGCAAACATTTTAATTAGTTTCTTTTGCGTTTATGCCCCTGGGCTGTAGGGGTTGTTTCGACTTCGTCTGACTTTGTTCTTTGACGGTTTCTTGAGGGTAGTTACGCAACTACCCCACCTATCTAGTACAAAGTTTTCGAGTGTTTTTGACGAGTTTTTGTCGTGTTTTGATTTCGTCGAAAATCGTCTTGTTTTGTTTTGATTTCTTGAAGTTGTTCGAGCTCGCAGATCGACACCGTTCACTCTACTATATTGTATCACCTAAATAGTATCCACATATTATATAATAAATAAATCTTTTTGAAAAATCTCCCTTTTTGAAAATTAAATAAAAATTGGAAAATGATAAAATCAAATAAAAATAATAAAAATAAAAATCAATAAAAAAAGGGTTTCTTTACTTGATCACTTGGAGAAGAGATTAAAAATAAAATTACAAAGATAAAAATCGAAGGAATTTATTCTGCCTCCTTAAGTTTGACCCAGGAACACTTGCCTGGCTAAATATTTAGTGTAGGTTTTCCGAAAAGAAAACCGAATTTGTTTGATAAGTTGAAGATCGATTCTTGTTTCGTGGCTTTTTGGCTACATCGACTGTGCTTCTTCATAAAAACGAAAAGCCGTAAAACCGATTTTTAAAGCATTATCACTCGTGCACCGACAAATCGGGTACACCATGAGCAGAGAGGCCAAACAGTCAAATCAGACGATACGGTTTTAGGCTCCAATAAAGTGGAGATAGAGTCAGTGTATGAAATCGATCGTAAAGAATGTGTCGCATCCTCCTGCGGATAGTCCTTGGGGAGTAATACAATCTAGGTCAATCAAGTCATGGGATTGCTGGCATCGAATCTCAGGTCCTCAAAAGCAATTAGTCAATCAAACCTCAAGAGGGCATAAGATCATATGAGGGAGAAATAATTAGTCAATCATAATACATCCCTCCGATCAAGCCAATATAGCTGAGATGTCATAAAATATGATCAGGAATCCTCAAAGTGCCACAGGTGGATGATGAAATCAGGAGATGGAGGATGGATCAAATAAAAGATGCGAGATTATGTGGGTTCTGTACACCTTTGTCTTGAAGTTCAAATCATAATAGTCAATCAGTCCTCAAGAATGGATATGGGTAGGAACCTCATAATAGATAAATCAATGGTAGTTCATGAAATCATCATTGAATCAGCACAATAGGTCACATCCTCAATCCGGTGTACGAGATCTAAATCCTCAATAAAGAATCACACCTAATGGTCGTGCATCATCAAAGTCCTCAATAAGATCCTATGCCCATATTGAACATCAAATCCACCGAGAGTAAAGGTATCAATCTCAGCATCCTCAAAGCAAGCTTGACTTACTCCAATAATCTCTGTAAATCAAGAATCCTCGATGCGGGCTATCTCTAAAAGCACAGCAATCACGGATAATAGAAAAGATGATATGGGGGACACGAGTAGGGTGGGAAAGAAGGGAGACACAAAGGTCAGGCGAAGGTGATTGAGCGCAACCGCTAATATCATTACTCAATGCAAAATGAAGAGATATATGTACAAGAGAGGTAGAGAGACTCAATGATGAAAAATACGTGACTCACACGGACGGGGCTGATGACTCTAAGAAAGATGGAAACATAACAGACTCCAAGTCACAATCAATAAACAAGGCAAACCCACGATTCACCTACTCAACACAGTCAAGATCGAGAAGTGGTCTTTTTATCTTGTCGATTTTAGAGTTAGGTGATCATAGAAAGTTGTACACACCGGAATTAGGCTTTGGGATTGGGCACTATTCCTTTGCGTGTACGTATGAATAAAATGTTCAGTCAATGAGGGGGTTGCTCTACTCAAGACAAGGAATCCATTACATTTCACTTTAGAGTCCAATAGAGTTCGCAGTCCCGATTTTATTTTGGTTATCACTTTTTTGTTTATTTTCCATGCACATGCCTAATGGGGCTCCACTTTCCATTTAGCATCCTGGGTGAGAAAAATTAGAGGGAGAAGATCGGAAAAGCCATGAAAGTTGGAAAACGATGATGCATGCCAAGTAAGAAGACTTACAGTGCTTCCCAGCTCTCTCCATGCAGGATGCATAACGGAATTGAAACCTATGCTATATGCAAATGCAATCCGATGAAATCGCCCTAGTGTAGTAACTGTTATTATCGTGAAGCACCAAATGTTGGTTATTCAAAGTCAAACCCTAAAGTCCAATCTTGGAGACATCTTGGTGCCCCCCACAACAGGTCCTACCAACGCTATATGACGTCTTTCACGACGCGTGGGTTCGAAGCTAAATAACCAACAATTATTAATTTGACTAAGTCCGGAAGCGCATCTATAGGTACATGCAAATATATTAGGAGCTTCGGACCTTAATCTATCGGCAAACAATTCCTAAGCTAGGGCTCATTCACACAAAATAATAAAAATAAAATAAAATAAAAACATCGTCAAAACCGTCGAGGTCCCCAAGGGAACAATCCCTCGGGAAATGGAGCTCAGGAAGTTAGAACGCCGGAGAGTCTTGTATTATTACAATTATAGGGTCACTCTCTCACATAAATATACACATTAATAAATAATGCAAAAATTAGACTGCCTTCCAAAATTCTCCTCCATCTACCTTCGATGCTCTCTTCTGCTGGATGGTGTAGAAGAGCCAGCTCCTCCTCACTCGAGTGCACCTGACTTCCTAGGAAATCCTCCTTCGCTTGGTGGTCCTTCACATCAAAGACAAATGAAGAAGAGGGTCAGAACAGTCACAATAATATCAATAATGCAAATAATCAAATAAATATGGACAAGAGTCGAGAATAAAATAAATAATAAGTGTCCCAATGACGTTTCTCCCCAGCAACAACGCCATTTGATGAGCGGGATAAATCGAAGTCGTATTAATCCACATGGCGGATCAACAGTGGATGTGTTGACCGCTCAATAATCCCCAACCAATCAACAATTAACCCATAATAATAAATCAAGCAATTAAATTTCAAAAATGTGGAGTTAAAATTTATTATCACTCTACGTGAAAATGTGTATAGGTGTAAGTAAAAGTAGAGGTCGAACACTGGGAGTAAACGATTGGGGGCAAAAATGAATAGGGAAAAATTAATTAATTCTTTTCGTGTCCATGTTATTGTTTTTTTTAGTTTTAAATTTTTATATTTTTTATTTTGGATTTTATAATTTTATTTGATTTTTAATTTTCTAATTTTGTATATTCTTTTATATTTTTATCTTTTTATATTTTCTTCTATATAAAAATAATATAGCCTATATAAGGCTTTATTTACAGAATATATAGAAATATAGTTATAAATACCATTAAATATGATCAAAAATCAGAAAATAATTTGTTTGGGACATTTTTATATTTTTCTAAGGTTGTTCTGTGTATTTTTAAAGTCAAAAATATCTCGGTAATGGGGTTAATACATAATTCGAAAATAATTTGGGTTTTCAAAATAGTAAATAGGTCCCAAAATTACCCAAATTAATTTGAATATGTAAATAAAATATATAGATAATTATAAAATAGGAAAACATATTTTTTTGTATTTTTGAAGAGTTTTTACATTTTTTAGGATTTTAAAGGTTCTTGAACTTTTATATTTTCTTTTTCTATTTTTAGGGTTTTTTGTTTTCTGGGCTTAATAAATATCAAAATATAACATATATAATTTTTTAGAAATTTTCAAAAATCTTTTATATTTTTTTGGTATTTTCTAAATTAAACAGGGATTAAATGCTCCTATTTAATTTTAATGAATAGGTTAAATGCTCAAAAATGCAAAAGGGACACATGGCGTGTAAGTAAGCTGCATGGGGCATCTGACCCTATTTTTGTGGAATTTTGGAGCTGAGTAGCTATTTTTAATAATTAGGTAAAAGCCCCAAAAATAAAAAGACATAAAAGGGGCATAACTGTAAATAAATAAAGCTCAGGGGGTACATTACAATTTTCCCAACATAATAAAACATTTATTTAATTTTTAGGAATCACTTTACAATGAAAAAACGTCAGGGCCTATTTGCAAAATTTCCAGCGTCACGTGAGTCCTCACGTGACGCTGGTAGGGACCAAAACGTAAATAGCAAAAGTTCGAGGGCTTTATGCAAACAATCCTATTTATTACAATGTAATATTTTATTTACAGAATTAAAAATTAAATACAAAAAAGCCAGGGGTATGAGTGTAATTTACCCCTTAAAGCGCTGGATCCAACGACGTTGAAGGATTGACTTGACACATGGTGCCCATCCAACGGCTGATGACGGTTCGTGGATCAACGGTGAATATTAGATCACTTAGTGTGATCTAACGGCTTGGCTCTGGAAGATCCGATGATCCTGGCTTGATCTGGCACCACCTTCTTCATCTGACGGCGGAGAAGTGAGGAGGAAGAACAGGAAAGAATGCCGGAGCGGCCGAACTTCCCCGCCTCTGATCTTCCTTCTCCAGCATCCTTCGAGGCTCCAAGGTAGCGCTATCTACTCCTGGCGAGGTGCTGCAGCTGCTGGAGGTATCAAGATCGGCAACGCTTCACCAGAGCATCGATAGCTGGTCGACGAAGTTGCGGTGCTCTGGGAACCTCCATCGATGCGTCGAATCTGGCTCCTGGCGCTTGCAGACGCACCTAACCTGCACAGGAGAACGCTAGGGCTCGAGGGAAGAACCCTCGGCCAAGAATGAAGCCGTATTAGCACAGAAAAACGGGTGGGAACATTCGCCGGAGCGAAACTCCGACGAACTACGAATCGGGGTGTCTAAGCTAACTCTAAGGCCTACGGATTAGACTAAATGCATAAATAAAAATTTGAGATAAAAACCTACCTAAAAATCTAAAACACGCAGCTCTAACCTGGCTGTTTGGCCAAGGAGCAGGACCACGCCGGAGCACGGTCGTGGGTTCAACCTCCGCCATCCTCGAGCCGCCGTGGAGCTCAGGGGACCTTCCCCTGTCATGGGGATGCACTTTATGTCGAGATCCAGGGACTCTAGGACGATGAAAATGACCAAATTTTGAAATGGAGGCGGAGGCTTTTATTTATGCACATGCTCGAGTACCCTTATTGAACAACATGAATAAAAGAGTCTGATGTATTTACAACGTATCTACAAGGTCGACGTGGATGTAGCAACGGCGATTGATGGATGGATCGCTCGTGAAAAATGGAGGAAAAGCGGGGATTGAACAAGTCTGCGTCAAATCAGACCTGGGAGGGGCAGTTCGCCGTGGGTCAACGCGGGTCGCATCCTGATTGGCCAAGCTCATGCCACTACAGGACAAAACTGAAGTTTTATTTGAAAATAATTAATTTAAATCAATAAATGATTTTATTAATTTTTTATATAAAATAAAAAATGTTTATTATTTTATGTAGTATTTTATTATGATTTTTATTTATTTTTATGGCTTTATTTATTAGTAGTTAATTTTTATTAGTGTATTTATAAGTATATTCAGCTATGTTTTGTGCATTTTTATTTTTATTTTATTTATTTTATTTTATTATTTTATCCTTTTATTTTATATATTTGCAACTTATTTTTGTGAGTATAAATATTTTTTTATTTTATTTTTATGATGTTATTTGTACACTTAAATAAATAGAGATGTATATTATATAGGTATATTCATAGGTATTTTACCTATGTTTTATGTATACTTATTTTATTTTAATGTATTTTAATGAGTTTTATTTTAATTTTGCATTTTTAATGTAATATAAATGATATTTACGATATTATAAAAATATGAAAGAATAAAGAATTAAAGAATGTATTTCCCTTTTATGTAGAATCATAGGTATTTCATCTATGTTTTGTACATAAACCTATTTTGTTTTTATTTTCCTTTTGGTTTTTTTATTTCAATATGCACATATGTCATACATAATATTTACAAAATTATAAAAATATGAATTTGTAGAAATAATGAATAATGAATAAATTGAATATTTTAATCAGTAGAATGTACAATCGGGGCCGAAAACCTAACTTCTACACAGTAGCTCCAAAAAATATTCTATAAAGTTTGGCTTTTGGCTTTTTATTCTAGGTATAAAATGTACATTGTGTATTATTTTTGTACAAACTCAATTTTGTATTTTATTTACATTATTATCTACAACTTTTATGTATAAAGTTTCTTTATTTGATAAATAAATAATAAAGAATAAAATAGGTGTTGAAAATGCATAATTAATGAATAAATAAATGAGGTATTTATTGTATATTGGCCCTTATCTCCCCCTACTTTATTCCTTGTCGACCAATTCCATTCTAGATTTGGTCTCGGGATTAGGGTCATAAAATATTTTCAATATTTTGTATACAATAAATACAATGAATAATGAATGCTTATTAGGTACAAATTGATGCTAATTACATGCATTTTCTGGGGTTTTAAGGCCAAAATGATAGAATAAAAATGATGAAATGGAGATTCATCAATCTCCATCCCTAAAATCTTCTTCGTTGCACCAAAGTCCTTCATGTCAAATTGTGAACTAAGAAGTTTCATCAGATCATCTATGGTACTCTTTTGCTTGGTAGTAATCGGCTTGTCGTCCGCGTACAGTAACAGATAGATGAAAGTGTCAACCTCCGCTTTGTTGTGGTAAACACAACAATCGTATGGACTCCTACTGAACCCATGCTCAGTCATGAAATGATCAATCTTCTTGTAACATTTACTAAGAGATTAGTTAAGCCCATACAAGAATTTCTTCAATCTGCAAACATGGTCTTCCTTACCCAGAGATGTGAATCCCTCTGGTTTACCTCATAAGAATGTCTTCTTCGAGTTCACCATGCAAGATAGTTGTAGTCACATCTAACTGCTCCAGCTCTAAGTTTCAATGAACTACAAGAGCTATAGCACCCTGGTGGATATATATATAACAACCGGAGAGAATATCTCATTGTAATACATACCTTCTTTCTGACTGTAACTCTTTGCAACTAGTTGTGCCTTATGTATGATGCCTTCACTGCCTATGATTCCTGTCTTTTTCTTGAAGATCCATTTGCATCCAACGATCTTCCTCTCCTTTGGCAACTTAACAAGCTCGCGTGTCTGATTATTGTGAAGAGACTTCATCTCCTCACCCATAGCAGCAATCCATTATCCAGATTCTGTATCAACTATTGCCTCTCTGTAAGTGGAGGGCTCTGGAGACTCTACCTCCTCCGCAACCTGTAGTGCAAATGTAACCATGTCTTCAAATCTATATCTATGTTGTGGATGTATCTCTCTATGGGACCAATCATCAATAACACTTGGTTGCTTCTCTTCCGGTTATTCATCTTCAAGTTGTTCAGCAACATCTTGGTCATGAGTGGTGTGATCAACTTCATGATCGCTACTTGATGTAAGTTTGAACTCCACCTCTTCGGGCACATCATCACATGTCACTGCATCAACAGACTCACTACTCGATTGAAGCATGGAATTCTCATAAAAAGCAGCATTCTTGCTAAAAATAATTCTATGCTTGGAAGGGGACCGAATTCGGTACCCTTTTACTCCTGCACCATAGCTTGTAAACACCCATTTCTTTGCCCATGAGTCTAACTTTCCTTCACTGACATGATTATAGGCAGGTCAACCAACGACTCGTAAAATAGAAAAAATCAGCATGACTATCAAGCCATACCTCCATGTGTGTTTTGCATAGAATGGCAGATGCAGGACTCCGATTCACTAAGTAAAAAGATGTATTTACAATGTCAGCAAGAATGCTCTACCAAGTTCGGCATTAGAGAGCATACATCTTGTATGTCGTGGGAGAGGTTTTTATGGGCGAGGAGATGGATCGTTGTGGAGATCATCCAAACTCAATCAAATTCGAAGGAGAAATAACATGAGAGGGAGTTGGGAGGAAAGGGAGCTGAATTGTGGAGCCAAAATTTGTTATCATGAGAAAATCAGTTCATATGGTCAACAGGTGGAGCAATTTTCAACATAAAAGTTGTAGATCTCGGTGAGACGAACAAAATGCTATATACCAATTTTTCTATTTTGACTTTGTTTGAGATAATTTTTTTTAGTATTTTTAAAGGTATTTTTGAACTTATATTTTTCCTCAACACAAAATATTTTTCCTGTAACTTATTATAAAACTGATATTTTATGTAAGATTGTATTTTATTATACAATAATATGTTTATTGATGTCGCAAATCACCGAAGAACACACAAACGAGATCAATCAAGTAAGCACAGAGACACAAGTATTTACAAGGTTCACTCATAATTGGGCTACGTCCTTCGACGGCGGTGATTAATTTTCATTATGTGGAGAAAGAAGAGAGTGCATAGGATACATATGGCCCTAAGCATAAAGAGTTTATATACTACTCCTATACAGACGGATCCCTGAATCAAATAAATCCATATACATGAATATAAATAAAATCGCTCATAAAAAAATCGTTGGGGGCGCTGCTCCTACACCCTCGCAGGAGGTAAGCACATCTGCTCCCTCCCCCCCCCCCCCCTAGAGACCCTCGTCTTGTTAGAGTATGAGACGACAGGAGGGGTGCATACGGGATTCCTCAACCTGGGTCAAATGGTTAGGATTCAAGACATATTACTAATTGAAATGTCTATATTCTTTTGCAAAGTTTTTCTCTTAATATTATATTACAAGAGTAGAAAAAACTCTATTTAAATTTAATAATTGATGCCTTATATCAAATAGAGGTTGGGGAGCTTGCACCAATGTGCATGTAACTTTACATGCACCTGTTCCATAAACATCCATATTTTTTTTATTTTTTTGGAATGAAATCATGTGAGATTTAGATCACCATGTATCACCATAATCTTATTCAAAATTCAACTTAATTTGAAACTCTTAAGCCATCCATCAAGACTGAGAAATTTTAACGGTCTCATAATTGTTGGAATTTAGTAGTTCCAAATGAACATGTTAGGAATGTTTGTTTATATGAAATGTAAAATACGTATTCCATTAATAGTTCTAAATAGATCGCTCAAGGTTTAATTTCAAAAATATGGACATTTGTGATACCGGTGCATGTAAAGTTACATGCACATTGGTGCAAGCTCCCCAACCTCTTTGGAGCTTGTACCAAGGTGCATGTAACTTTATATGCACCGGTGTCATAAACAATCCATATTTTTTTATTTTTTGGATGAAATCTTGTGGAATTTAGATCATCATGATGTTATTCAAAATTCAACTTAATTCAAGACTTCTAAGGAATCCATCAAAATTGTGAAATTTTAACGGTCTCATGATTGGTGAAATTTAATCATTTCAGATAAACATGTTAGATATGTTTGTTTTATACGAAATTTAAAACATGTATTCCACTAATTGTTCTAAGTAGATCCCTCAAAATTCCGTTTTAAAAAAATGGTTATTTGTGATACGAGTGCATGTAAAGTTATATATACTTTGGTGCAAGCTACCCAACCTCTATCAAAGAAGCTGAGGAGCTTACATCAAGGTGCATGTAACTTTACATGGACCGGTGCCATAAACATCTATATTTTTTTATTTGTTTGGAATGAAATCATATAGAATTTGGATCATCATATACCATAATGATGTTATTCAAGATTTAACTTAATTTTAACGGTTAATAAAAAAATAAGTCTAAAGATAGCAACTATGTTATATAATTAACGAAATACATAAAAAAAATAACTTCTTGTCGTTCTTTTCTCCTATCAAATGGATGAAAAGAACGTGTCTCGTGTTAAAATTTTCGATCCCCGTGTGAACCAAATACTCATGTTAATTTTACTTCTATTCGGAGTCCATTACTTCCTACCAAAACAAACTTAGCAGATTGTCTCTTCGATTGCCCCTGTCAGGCTGTCACTCTTAAAAAAAGAGAGATATTATATATGCATGGAGCCCAAATGCATTAATTACAACAAGCATACCAACAAGACTCCCGTCATCCATATTAAATTTCTATAATTGATAGCTCATCTCAGGACTATATTTACTAAATTACTAGAGAATGGCATAAACACACGTCAATATTTGACTACACTTTTTTTATTTGTCAGAGAAGTTTCCTTCACAAAAAGAAATATGTAAAAAAAATTACTCGAAGAATGCTCGGATGGTCCGGATCGCCCGAAGAATAATCTCAAATAATGATCGAACGGTCCTCGTGATCACAACAGAGCTGGCAGAGCCGCCCACCGCTCGGATCCGAATCGCATTTGTACACCGGAATTGGTACTGACCGGTCCCCAACAGATCCGATCCGATTCTCCGAACCTTTCTCCCCTTCGGAGATCCCTCCCAACTTTCATCCCCCGGCTCTCCACCCTTTCCCTCAGCTCAACAACCACCGCCTGATCCCCATCCGTAAGCCCACGGCATCTCTCCATCCTCCTCGCCTGACAGGCCATCTCCACCACCTCGCCGAAGCCCATCTCCGCCGCCCTCTCCCTCATCTCCATCACCCTCACCATCACCTCATCTCTAACTGCACCACCTTCGTCCTCCACCATCCTCCTCACCTCCGCCAGCAACCCCTCCTCCACCGCCTCCGGCGCCCTCGTTATCTCCTCCATGATCGCCACCAGCACGTCGAGCTCCGCAAGGATCTCCCCGTTGGTACTCGATGTGATCACTTCATCTTCGGCGCGATCGGTGCGACGCCGCGGGAAATCCCCCAGCACCCGGAAGGAGGAGAGGAGGAGCTCGAGCACCCGGGCGTACCACCGCACGTAGGCAGCGGCAGAGAGGGAGCTGCAGCGGAAGCCGGAGAGGTTGAGGGGGTTGCGGCCGCCCTGGGCGGGTCGGAGGTAGGAGAGGAGCTGATCCTGCAGGATGAAGGCGCCGTGGAGGATGACGTAGTGAACGGCGAGAAGGCACTTGAGGGCGACGACAGGGTTGTGGGTGGAGAGGAGGCGGGAGGAGAGGGAGGAGACGGCCGCGGAGGCGGTGAGGCGGGATCCGCAGCCGAAGGAGAGGAGGGCGGTGATGTGCTTGGGATGGCAGGGGGAGGGGCGGTGGGTGGTGGCGCGGAGGACGGCGAGGTGCGGCGGCGTGGAGGAGAGGAGGGAGGCCTTGTCCTTGAGGGTGCCCACCAGAGTTCTCAGCTTGTTGGGTTGGAGGGCCATGCTGGTTTGCTTGGTTTGAGAGAGATATGGAGGAGGAGAGAGAGAGATGGGGGAAGAGAGTAGATATTACATCACAGGCGGTGATGACCGGATGATCAGTTGACTTATACTCCAGACTCCTAGTTTGTTCACAATTACACGGTGCCCCTGTATAGAAGTGTCCTTCCATTTAGAGCTGCTAATCGAACTGAACATGTTCGTATTCGATTGGAGTTCGTTCGATAATAGTTCGAAAAATGTTCGTTCGTTTCTAAATGAACTGAACATGAACTTCAAATTTTAGTTCGATAGCTTAATGAACTGAACATGAACATAACATATGTTCGTTCGATAAATGTTCGAGTTCGATATATGTACATGTGTATGTATTTGTATATGTAACTTAGTATTTTTACACTTAGTAAATTTTGAAGTTAAAGAAATTATGGTGTTTATTGGGCTTTGTACCACTTTAATTTGAATAATTTCTTATTTTTACTGCTTATCGAACTTTGTTATCGAACTCCAGTTTCGAACTTGTTCATATAAACAAGTTTTAGTTAAGTTAAATTGTTAACAAACTGTTATCGAACCGAACTCGAACGTTCGTTTTCTAAACGAACTCGAACTCGAACATATCATATCGAACATTTATCGAACCGAACTCGAACTCAAACTTTCGAACTTCCTTATCGAACCGAACTCGAATATAGGTCCGTTCGTTACAGTTCGGTTCGATTAGCAGCCCTACTTCCATTATTTATTATACTTGTGTCCTTATATTTTATACTTAAAGGACAAGACCATAATTTTTTAGGAATATAAGGGTACTATTGTAATTGCAAAAAACTAGGCACAAAAGTGATATTGCAAAAACTCGGAAGGACACAAGGGCATCGTTTCATTCATTCATTTATTATTTAGTATACAAAAAATTTATGATTCGTTCCACGTGTTGAATATAACTATTAGAAGATGGAATAATTTAATATATTTATTCTACGTATTAATCATCGTATACTTGTATACTTAAGTTGATCTATAAAATATTTCTAATATTGTTCATATACATTTTATATTTGATTTTATCACTTATGCCCCTCTTAGATATTGCAATATCAGTTTTACCTCTATTTTTTGAAATATCAGTTGTGCCCCTAATTTCTTGTTGTGCTATCATATGTGCTTCTCATATTTGTTGTTGTCAATACGCATCCTAAATGGATATTATCTTTAGGGATACAAGGATTAAATCGAACTGATAGGATCATTGTGGTCCAGGGATTTACCCGCGCCTCCTCTTGAGGTCAAGATTGGCCTGATCGTGGAGGACGAAGTGCATTGTATTTGAGTGTCTTACTGGTGATGGTGTATCCTGATGGCTGGTGTTATGCAGGACGCAAGAAACTCAAAGGTGGAGCAGCTTGAGATGTGTCGATCTACTAGGGGGCACTTCACCTTGGTTTCAATCACATGCAAAGAAAGATGGAGGGATCTCTGCTCGAGTTTCGAAGGCTCGGCTTATATATAAACGGAAGAGGTAGATTGGAGTGATGGTCAAAACAAAGCGGAGAACGGGGAAGGATCGGAGGGACTCGATCCTTTGCAAGGATAGCATGACCACGACGAGGACAGTCTCATAAAAATGAGATGATAGGTGACGATGATTTTGGTTCAGATAGACGAAGAAGATAAAATCTAGGGGAAATGAACAACATTACCTCATTCACCTCCCACTTCTTCTTTCTCATGTAGCCATCCATGCATGTGACTCGGTGGTTGTTCTACGCTCTTTTGCTCACTTCCAAGAGATCTCTTCGTGGACAGTGAAATAGATCCCCATGTGGTTCTCTTCGTCTAGATGGTTTTGTCTCCAGCAAATGATTTCTCAAAGCAAATGGAATGCTTCTCAACGATGCTTCGTTTCGTTAGATGGTAAGGAAGGATCTCGTAGCCGCTCTTTGATGGTTCCCGGATCACTCCTCACGATCTTTAGATGGTATTCTGATGCTCCAAATAGTTAATCTTGCATTTTTCTTCAACAACCTACATGAATGTGCAACGAAGCTTTGTGCGGATCTTTTGGAGTGGCCCCTCACCTGGAAACAGGAAGAAGAGGAGGTAAGGCACGGCTCTCATTTACCGGAGATCCTCCTTGTGCAGCCACTTCCACCGGAGGCTTTGTAGCTTCTCCTAATGCCCCGTCATCAGAGAACACAAGACCACCGGAGGTACCCTCTGCCTCTCAAGCATTTGTAGCCCCTTCTCGCATATCTACGGAAGAAGATTAAGAAGGGAGCATACAACCGTCATAGAAAGGGTGGGGTTGCTGGAGGTCAAGGGTTGGGGGTGGAAGAGGTGGGAGCAGATGACGTAGGGGTAGAGAGTGTGGGGCACGGTGGAGGAGGAGGTTGTACGGGGTGGGGCGTAGAAGGGGGTCGGATGAGGAGGGGGAAGTGTTTGGATCGGCATGGATAGGCAGTTAGTCCGTTAGATGTGAAATTAAGATTTGAGTTTATTTGTCACTTATTTGAGTTAGCATTTTTGTATTTTTTTTATTTATTCTTGTTAATAATATCTACATAATGGAGGTGCTTTTAGGTCAACCAAAGTTAGGGTGAATTAATGAAAAATAAGGGAATTAGCATATTTTTAGGCCAATTTACACTTGGATTTTGGTTCCTTATTTTATGCAATTATGTATGATGAAATGCAAATATTATTTACACATGAATGCTAATGATATTATATTAGTTATTAAATGCATATGCATTTTAAGGAACAGAGCCTAATTGAGCAATTTTAGCATGATGAATTTGAGATTCATCATACCCCTATACTTTAACCATGCTCGTCCCCGAGTATCATGAATGAATGACTTAGTTGGATAAATCCTTGATTGTGCATGTGAATTTTCAAGGCTCAATTCATCGAAGACCCTTAATTTGAGTGATCCTTAAATTATGGGCTCAAAATTGCTTTAATCAAAAGGAATCCAACTTCTCTAATTATCAGACTCTCTGTTTATACATAAAATATAAGGATATGACTTTTAGTACGCTGAATTCATGAGAGTCAAGTCGAGATGTCACCTGAAGTTCTAGTCCACGAGACTCTCCTCAATTTCTAATCTTCAACACTAGAGAATAAGTCGGTTCTTGCATTCAATCCACCGTCTCATTAGTTTGTCAGACTTGAAAATGTAAATGGATGGCTAGACGATGGAGGGCATAGGATTATGTATATTTTTCTCTCCCTCACATTGGAATAAGGGGCCTCTCGAGTGCCTTGTTACTAAACACAAGTATATTTCTATTTTTATTAATAAATGTGTCCATCAAGAAAAGTCAGAGTCATCTATACTTGTTTTTCTAGGAGTACATCAGGGTGTGTCTCTTTTGAGCATCTAAGATACCTTCAACACCCAGACTTGTATCACTATACGATGTAGAGCCCTTTTCTGGTGCTAGCCTAACTCCTTGGTCTTAAGAGAATTTGGTCCAAGTGGACACTTTGAAAATGGTTGGGAGCGCTCGCCTTTCGCGGAAGCTCATAGAATTTGACTTTGTAATGATTGAGATTTTCTTTGCATGAGAGAACTTCTCTCGAATTTCATTTAATTGCTTGGCAAGCTTCACTGCTTTTGCCAATTGCGCACATTGATCAACAAGTAATTAGTTTCATCACACACTGGCACATAGGTAAATATCAAAGATAACATGTGAACTTGTTCACATACTGGATAGGGTTTTGCTGACACTCAGGTTTCTTGGAGCTTTTATTAACTTTATCACATCCTTGAGTATCATTAAATCGGGTCTAGACTCAAATCACCAGTCCCAGATCCTCAAGTGATAACTCAAATCATCTCATCAATCATGTAATTATGAAAGTGATGTGTTGATCATATTCTTTAGAGGGTAGAGATGAAGAGTGAAATATAGTGCTCAAATCTTTCAACTAGGAAAGTGTGAATTATTAAGTTTCAAAAACCCTAATGACTAAAGCTGGTTAACTCAGTCTTTCAAGATCTCAGAAATCCAGTGTCTTCAAATCTTGATGCCTTGAATGATAGTGAATGTGTCAGGACTATGCCAACCAATGAATGTATGGATGCATGAGATGCTTAATGAAATGCATGACCATGAGTAATGATTTTTTATGCAAAAAGTTTTTTTGTTTTTTTATTTTTGTTATTTTTTTCTTTTGTTGTTTTTTTTGAAACCCATGTATTATTTACAGAAAGAATTTAGTATAATATACATGAAATACATAACTTGTACCCATCCCCGATTAGTGAAAATAATTAAAGTACAACCTATGGACAAAGTAAATAGAATATATACAAACATCCTCCTATACTTAGCTTATGCTATGTCCTAATGGCACAAAGTAAAATGCAGAAATAGCTCGTACTAAGTATAGATGAGCAAAAAAGAAAAGAAGTCATCATGACCCCCTATACTTAGACTTTTGAGGGACTAAGCATAGCAGAAAAGCATGAAATGAGGCAGTCGATGGTGAGGAGAAAAGAATAGAAGTGATGTATATACAATGGTACCGGTCCCCCTATACTTAGGCTCATGTCAGCCTAAGTATGAGAAGTAATCGCAGGTGGGGGACCGAGTAGATTTACGGATATACAAGGTCAAGGAGATTTGCGACGAACCTTCTCGTGGGAGTGTGGTGGGAGATAATATGGAGATGTGGAGGGTAGTGAAGAGGGGGAGGGTGAAGAGGATTGGCCATCATCATAGCATTCCTTAGAAGAATAGTAGTCATACGTAGAGGATCTCCAACTATAATTAACCATAGGTAAGTGCCCTTGGATCAGAGCTGTAATTATTACACTTACTTGATGAACCACTTTAGGACCGGATGAGGAATCTTCAGAAATCACCTGGTTTCTAAGGTCAAAGGTGACTTTTTTGGTCGGTTTGTTTCCTTGAGAAGCGTTGGGAGGAAGATGGATAGTCTTTATCTCCCTATCTTGAGTAACCGATATGGCATTTATGAGGTCTTTGTCTGATGAATCCCCATAAAAGTCGACCAATTCTTGTAGGGTCAACACTGCTTCGGGCGAGGGAGCATGTTCTTAGTGGCTTTGTGATTTTTGTCCAGTGTTGTTGGTGTCACCTCCCGATAATTAGGACTTTCAGTGATATCAGAGATTTCCCAAGTCAGTTCCTTGTATGGTTCAAGTATCTCATGAATCATCGACGACCCAAAGATTGCACCGCTTAAATAATCATGACGATTCTCAGAAATATGGTCTAATTCTTCATAAGATACAAAATAATGTTTCTTTCTAGGAGCGATTTCAGGGTGGGAGGTGTGGTGAGAATCAGAGGTATGTCCAACAGTCGGTCTCACAGGTGTCTCTCCTAGGGAATGTGGCGATATTTTGTGAGGAGAGGTATGATCATGTGAAGCATTTATCTCTTGATCACGACTATTGGTTTCAAGTCAGATTTCCTCAGAGCAGGTCTTGTCGTTTAGGCTTTGTGCATTATGTTCTGAGTTCGGAAACTTGATTTCTTGAGTCTCACAATCCACAATCGCCTTAGTAGAGGCTAAGAATGGTTTTCCTAAAATGATAGGAGACTCAGACAATCCTATGCGGTGCTCAATGTCAAGGATAATAAATTCCACTTTGTGTTTGTCATCTCGGAAGTTTACGATGAGCGAAAAAATCCCTTGTGGTCTTTTGGTGGATCGATCGGGCAATTGAATGATCACCCCTAGTTTTTTTAGTTGTCTGAGTTTGAATTGGTCAAAGACGGACTTGGGGAGGATGTTTAATATGGAGTCATCGTCTAACCGAACATAAGTGAATGTAGAATCCTCAATTTCACACATAATCTAAGTCATCTGCTTGACTTTGTGGCTCTTGGTTTTTCGATTCATTACCAAAGAATTGGCCATAGATATGATATGATATTCAGTCCTTGATCGCTTCTTTCCTGTCTTTTTAGGATTTAGTCGGCTCTTCACAAATTGCTTAAGATTAAGCACATATTCTATGACACTGATCAATGGAAGTTCTAGGATCAAACTTTTATAAAATGCTTCCATTTCAGAATTGTCCATTTTTTTATTTTTTTTGGTTTTTCGATTTTTTATTTTAGTATAATGGTTAGTAGTCAGTGGTGGAGGTGGTGACTACTGTTGTACAGGAGATGTTAGTGCCTTAGTATCATTTCTGTCCTCGAGATCATCTCCACTTGAATAAACCTCAATACCAAGTTTAGTACATTCTATTTTTCTGCTTCCAATGCTTTTCTTAATTCATTCCTCAATTCTTCCACATTTATTTTGATTTGCGAGTATTCATCCTCCAGTGCTTGCTTGGGAAGATTAATGGACTAGTTGGAATGATTTTGCTGAGAGATTGAGGTTCCATACTGATAAACCACGAAATCAGCCCCTTAATAGTGTTGTTTTAACACTTGAGATGTCATTGCAGTCAGGCCGAATTGGTCTATCAAAGACCATCTAATTGATATGTCTATAAGAATCAGATGGTCGAATTTTGTTATTTTACTTGGCAAGAAACCAAGGTCGAACTCAGGGACACGAGCCTCTCTCGTATTATCCAGATTTTAATCTATCTCATTAAGTGTTGAATTAAAAATCAATAGGTCAAAGTATGCATGAATTCAGGACAATGCATTAAAGAAAAGAATAAATATGTATTTTTTATTTTATCATGCAAGTAAATGGGATGAGATGCGATACGAGTAATATGCCCTAAATCAGAGTAGTGAGCCAAATAAATAATGAATCAATTTCAGATTTAATTGAGATGACAAACTTGATTTGAACAAGGCATAAGTTAAGTAATAAAAGACACATGGCGATCAACATAATACATCAAAATTCAATGTGTCGATCATATAAAATAAATATGCCATTAGAAAGTTCATCAAACAAGCTTTAAAATGAAACTGAAATCAACTCAATCGGAAATACGGAACTCAAGATATGCATAAAAGAAAGAAAGGGCATAACTGAAATAAAACATGAAAGGATAACTACAAACAGGTCCCTGAGAGGGACTAAAATGCAATAAAAATAAGATGCGGGGCCTTCCCTGTAAAAATCCCACACGCGGGGGTATATTTGCAATTATTAAAACCCACAAGGGCCAAGGTGCAAATATCCCCAGGCGCGCGTGATGCTGCATGTGACGTGGACCTGTTTGCAAATTGAAGAAGACGGTGTGGGCTCCCTGCAATTTACCCAGATGGCACGTGTTATGCACGCGTCATCCAGGCTCGGATGCATTCTGAGGCTCGGCAGAGGCTCGACTTTTGCTTCGGCTAGGCTCGAGGCCGGTTCAGGTTCGATGCAGGTTTGGCGTAGGCTCGGAAGGTACGAGCCTCCAGGCTTGGGCTCGGATGAGGCTCGGGATATTCAAGCCTGGAGCTCGGACGCTGAGGCTCGGAGTTCATCTGGCGATGACGCGTGGCTGAATATGAACCATCCAATAGTGGTAATCGGATGGCTGTTGGAGTCGTGGGCGTGCCCTCCTAATGACCGTTAGATGAATGCTAGGATAGATTCATCCAACGGTGACCGTTCTTTCTCCTTCGCCGCAGGCTGGTGGCGCGTTCTGATCTCCGACGAAGAAGGTCAAACTCCACCGGTTTTGTCCAGCGTCGATGAAAGTTCCCAGTGCCTCTAAATCACCCTGAAAGCATCTTCGAAGCTCGGTGGAGCAGATGGCATGTCTGACGAGAGCAGGAGATGCCTGTAGGCCGGAGGCGTAGCTGCTTGAAGCAGCTCCGGCGAGTTCTCCGTTCATTGAAAGCTTCAATTACCTGCATTGCTTGTTCCTACATTTCTCTTCTTGCAGGTGAATTAGCATGCGGGTGAATGATGTGGGTTTCCTGGAAGGCGAAGGGACGAAGGAACCGGAGCTCCTCTTTCGGAGAGTGCGGAGGAGGTGGGTCAGAGGTGTTCAGAGGCGGAGAAGGGGGTAAGGATGATCGGAGGGACTGGCGTGAACGGTGGAGTGTTGGCGGAGCTCGGGAGATGATCTATGGAGGTCGAGGACGAGTGAAGCGGCCTAGATAATTACGAGAAATTAACGAAAAATACAGGAAGGAATCGGAAGCTTACCTGAGCAGTTGTGGAGGGTACGGCTTGTGCACGAGCTCCGAGGCGGAGCTCTGGGTCTTCGTTTGACCTCCGCAGCCAATGGAGGCAGCTCGAGCAGGCGCTAGGCACCGCGACACCGCCATGATTGGCGGAGGGTCATCACCAGAAGGGGTAGGTCATCGTCGCTCGATCTGCCATCTCCCCCTGTCACAGGAAGATGGCGGAGGGCTGGGCCTCCCTCCGTATAAAGGTAGACATCGATGGCAGACGGAGGGGGCGAGGTTTTTGAAGGTGAGGGTGATGGGCAAGGTTTGACTGGGTCGTGGAGCAATGAGAGGGGATCGTGGTTAGTGGAGACATGCGCGAGGATCATGGATGAATGGGCTCGGTCGTGGGGTGGTTAGAGAGTGGAGAGGATGGCCGGGGATGACGGGATAATGGAAAGGCGGAAGGGCTCTGCGAGGTGGAGATCGTGGAGGTAGAGGTCTGACCGAGGTAGACGACGACGTGCTGGTCGTTGGATCTTCTGATCCAACGGCTAGAATTTGGGCGCTCAAGAGTGGTCATGATGTAATTCGGGTCGACCTCATCGAAGGGTGTCAATGCGCCACGTGTTGTGCTCTGGAGTGAGCGATGGTGGACAGCTTGGATGTGATCTAGAGTTGATCCAATGGTTGAGGCGTGAGGTTTGGAAGCAGTGGATGTGATGGAAAGGCCAGGATGCGATCTGATGGCGCTCAATGCGCCACGTGGCAGGTTCTGGACAAGGCGCGAGCGGGCGGTGAGGATGGCTTTAGGGAACAGATCAAACGGTGGAAGATAAAGCGTAGCGTGGCGAGCATCTAGCCGTTGGATCAAGAAGAGCCCGAAGGCCGATGGCGCGGGTGGATGCTACAAGGAGGGCGGGGCCACGTGGCTCACTCAGAACGGGCCACGTAGCCCAATTAGATTATTCCGAGAATAAATGTGGGATATGAGGGTGGAAATGGCGAATTTGAGAAAACTCAAAACATGATAGTTGTAGATCTCGATGAGATCTACAAGTTTCATGTTGACCTGGAGATGAGGTCATTTGAATACACAAAATATTTTTGAGGATATTTTTAAGGCTAAAAATACCACGAAGTTTAATTTTGCCATTTTTTATTTTTAATTTATTCAGGACTTTGATAATTACAGGACATTATCTGGTTTTTATTAACAAATATTTAAGCACAGGAGGTTAATAATGGAGAATTGTGATGATGAAATCGGGTTTCATCACCCTTCTATACTTAAACCTAGCTCGTCCTCGAGCATCAAAGAAAATGAATAAGCTGGATTAACCCCCTTGTGCATGTGAGTACAAGATCCAATCCATTCAAGTCTACTCAATTTTAAAGGTCTAAAATTCTCGAATTCAACCCAGCCTTAGTCAAGAGGCACCCAATTCCTCTAATTCTCCAGACTCTCTCTGATGTACATATATACTAAGGATATGACATTTAGTGTTGACTGCGATTCCAAGAGTAGAGTCAAAATGTCACCCCAAAGTCTTGGTCCAAGAAATTCTCCTAAGGATCTAATCCTCAATACTAGGGAATAAATCAAATCTTGCATCCAGTCTACCGTCTCTTTAGTTGTCAGACTTAGAAAATATAGATGGAAGGCTAGAACTGGAGGGCATGGGATTGTGTCATTTCTTCTCTCC
Source organism: Ottelia alismoides (assembly GCA_037367405.1). Lineage (NCBI taxonomy): Eukaryota > Viridiplantae > Streptophyta > Magnoliopsida > Alismatales > Hydrocharitaceae > Ottelia > Ottelia alismoides. The sequence goes on along the minus strand of JAZKJV010009036.1, from coordinate 77,940 downwards.
CTCTCATTGGAACAAGGATTCTCTCTAGTGCCTTTTTACGCAACACATTTTTTTGGTGTTGATCAGTGCGTCCGTCAAGAGAAGTTGGAGCTGTCTGTACTTGTTTTCCTGGGAATACACCGGGGTGTGTCTTTTTTGAGTACCTATCGTACCTTCGACACCCAGACTTGTAGCATTTACGATGCAGAGCCCTTTTTTGGTGCAAGCCCGACTCCTGGTCGTAATAGCGGTGGTCCAAGTGGACACTTTGAAAAGTTTGGGAGTGCTCGCCTTTGGTGGAAGCTTTTTGATATTTGACTTTGTGGAATGAGCTTTTCTTTGGAATTTCATTGATTTGTAATATTTTTGGCTAGCTCCTCTACTTTTACCAAGAGTTGGCGCACACTGATCAACATTTTTTATTTATTTTACACCCTGGCACTTAGGTCAATGTCAAGAGATTAGTATAAGAACCAAGTTCTCATACTGGCTAAAATTACCGACACTCAGGTTTCATGAAGCCTTCAAAGATTTTATCCCATCCTCGAGCATCATTAGATCAAGTCTAGACTCAAATCCCTCATCCCAATCCCTCAGGTGAAAAGTCAACTCATCTCATCAAAACCGCAGTCGTGCATGTGATGTGCTGATCATATTCTTATTGTCTGAGACTAAGCATGGAATATAGCATGCAAATCTAGAAATCTAGGGAAATGTGGGTGATTAAGTCTAAGAACCTGATGACTAAGGCTGGTTAACCTAAAATCCTAAACCTCATAAAACTAAGTTTCCTTGAACTTTTCAGATCCTGGGTAGAAGTGTGAAAGTAGAGGATTAATCCAACTTCTTCATTCAAAAACACATTTTTTTTTGCTTTAAGAGATATTAGCACTGCCTAAACTCAATTAAGTAGATGCATCTGCATTTAGCCAGTATGGATGTAAGTACAGGCCAGAGCCCGTTGCTTGAGGACGGTGCCTTACGCGATGTCCTCTAAACCATCCAATCTGCTAAGGGCGAACCCTCACTGAACGCGGCTACTTAATTGGACTTAGTAGTCACTAATGACTCTTAAAGGGTTTTTGTATTTTCTCATTTTTATTGATTTTAAATGAAGGTTAGAACACTGGTTAGACTCAACTTTCCTTGAAGAGAGAAATTTTCAAAACCATGTCACACAAATAAAATTTTCAAAACATTTTCAAAAAAGACTTTTCAAAACAAGAAAACTCATTTTTCAAATCATTTTCGAAAATATTTTTATCAAAATAGTGTAACATAATACAGAAAAAGCCATGAAAAACATTTGAGTCCACTTAGTTCAAGGAATTTTACTTTAGCCAAAAAGTTTTAAATTTTTCAAATTTTTCAGATTTTTAGCTAAAGTAAGTATACTATATATACGGTATACCCCCCTATCCTTAAACTTTGTTATGTCCTCATAGCACTAGATGATACAAGTCCATAAGTCCACTTAAGTATAGAGAAATATACGGGAGCTAAGAGGAGCTCCCCCTATACTTAGGTTAGAAATAACCTAAGTACAAAGGCAAGGAAAGATGAGTGGAGAAATCACAGGGGCTCAGGTCCCCCCTATACTTAGGCTGAGAGTAGCCTAAGTATAAAGATGGAGATTTGATGTTGGGAGGGACCCAAGGTGAACGAAGAAGAAGGATGGTTTTACAAGTGAGCGGATGAATCTACAGAGATGAATGGAGTGTTTACGGCTCCGGGGAGTGGATCGACGCAAACATGGCTCAAACAAGCATGCAAGACCCTCAATTTCACCAACTCACACATGAAACCAACCGAAGTTGGTTTATTATCTTGTCGGTTTTATTGGTGATTAAAACATTAGAAGTTTACACAGAGAAAATGTTAAGTGAAAATCAAAGCGTAAACGAGGGTGTTGCTCTCCCAAAACAAAATTTTACTCCATTTTTTTGTTGACTTGCAATTAACAGTCCCAATTATTCTTTAAGGTTATCACTGAATTAAGGTCAGCACAAAATCAAGAAATCATCGTCTACCGTTCATTCCCATTTTCTATTAACCTAGGTGATCAAGCTAGGAGGGGAAATTGAGAAAAACTGCATATTCGATAAAAACCATGATCTAAGCTAAGCAAGAAATCATGCAGTGACTTGGCAGAAATACTTGAAAACTTGGGCTGTTTAAAAACCAAAAATCATGTATGCAAGTCGATAAAAGCCGCACCTATTATGCTTCTATTAGCAAGGAGGAATATCTTTTAAATTTGGCTAAGTGATGCGAGGCTAGGTGCGTCTTTGATTAATGTGTGTCCTACCTACGAGCAAACACGTAAATGATGAAAAATAAAATAAGCTCAGAGAGCCGCGTGCCTGGTCCTAGGTCGACACTCAAGTGGGGACGATCCCCACACAACCACATATAGTCGTTCTTTTACAACCGCGAGCCTTCGATCGAAGACCGCTGTAAAAGATGGTTATTACATGCGACAATGATATGCATAAAATGAAAAAAAAATCTTTCTTCTCAATGTGCTCCAAGCTTGCTTCTGCGGCTCCTTGGATCATCAAGGGCCCTGCCACAAAAACAACGGTTAGAGATCAATCGAAAAGAAAAAATTTTATAATGCAAAATAGATGAACAGAGTTACCTATATAAAAGAAACACTTAATTAAATAAATGAAAATCCAAAAAATACAAGAGATGAGTCGTGTCCCCAGCAACGGCGCCATTTGATAAACCGCGAATCCGGCCCTTTAATATTGTTGTTTTAACACTTGAGATGTCATTGCAGTCGGGCCAAATTGGTCTATCAAAGACCATCTAATTGATATGTCTATAAGAATCAGATGGTCGAATTTTGTTATTTTACTTGGCAAGAAACCAAGGTCGAACTCAAGGACACGAGCCTCTCTTGTATTATCCAGATTTTAATCTATCTCATTAAGTGTTGAATTAAAAATCAATAGGTCAAAGTATGCATGAATTCAGGACAATGCATTAAAGAAAAGAATAAATATGTATTTTTTATTTTATCATGCAAGTAAATGGGATGAGATGCGATACGGGTAATATTCCCTAAATCAGAGTAGTGAGCCAAATAAATAATGAATCAATTTCAGATTTAATTGAGATGACAAACTTGATTTGAACAAGGCATAAGTTAAGTAATAAAAGACACATGGCGATCAACATAATACATCAAAATTCAATGTGTCCATCATATAAAATAAGCATGCCATTAGAAAGTTCATCAAACAAGCTTTAAAATGAAACTGAAATCAACTCAATCGGAAATACGGAACTCAAGATATGCATGAAAGAAAGCAAGGGCATAACTGAAAGAAAACATGAAAGGATAACTACAAACAGGTCCATGGGAAGGACTAAAATGCAATAAAAATAAGATGTGGGGCCTTCCCTGTAAAAATCCCACACGCGGGGGTATATTTGCAATTATTAAAACCCGCAAGGGCCAAGGTGCAAATATCCCCAGGCGCGCGTGATGCTGCACATGATGTGGACCTATTTGCAAATTGGAGAAGAAGGTGAGGGCTCCCTGCAATTTACCCAGATGGCACGTGCTATGCACGCGTCATCCAGGCTCGGATGCATTCTGAGGCTCGACGGAGGCTCGGCTTTTGCTTCGGCTAGGCTCGAGGCTGGTTCAGGGTCGATGCAGGTTCGGTGTAGGCTCGGAAGTTACGAGCCTCCAGGCTTGGGCTCGGATGAGGCTCGGGATATCCAAGCCTGGAGCTCGGACGCTGAGGCTCGGAGTTCATCTGGCGATGACGCGTGGCTGAATATGAACCATCCGATAGTGGTAATCGGATGGCTGCTGGAGTCGTGGGCGTGCCCTCCTAATGACCGTTAGATGAATGCTAGGATAAATTCATCCAACGGTGGCCGTTCTTTCTCCTTCGCCGTAGGCTGGTGGCGCGTTCTGATCTCTGACGAAGAAGGTCAAACTCAGCCGGTCTTGTCCAGCATCGATGAAAGTTCCCAGTGGCTCTAAATCACCCTGAAAGCATCTTCGAAGCTCGGTGGAGCAGATGGCATGTCTGACGAGAGTAGGAGATGCCTATAGGCCGGAGGCGTAGCTGCTTGAAGCAGCTCCGGTGAGTTCTCCGTTCATTGAAAGCTTCAATTACCTGCATTGCTTGTTCCTACATTTCTCTTCTTGCAGGTGAATTAGCATGCAGGTGAATGATGTGGGGTTCCTGGCAGGCGAAGGGACGAAGGAACCGGAGCTCCTCTACCGGAGAGTGTGGAGGAGGTGGGTCAGAGGTGTTCAGAGGCGGAGAAGGGGGTAAGGATGATCGGAGGGACTAGCGTGAACGGTGGAGTGTTGGCGGAGCTCGAGAGATAATCTATGGAGGTCGAGGACGAGTGAAGCGGCCTTGATAATTATGAGAAATTAACGAAAAATACAGGAAGGAATCAGAAGCTTACCTGAGCAGTTGTGGAGGGTACGGCTTGTGCGTGAACTCTGAGGCGGAGCTCTGGGTCTTCGCTGGACCTCCGCAGCCAATGGAGGCAGCTCGAGCGGGTGCTAGGCACCGCGACACCGCCATGATTGGCAGAGGGTCATCACCAAAAGGGGTAGGTCGTCGTCGCTCGATCTGCCATCTCCCCCTGTCACAGGAAAATGGCGGAGGGCTGGGCCTCCCTCCGTATAAAGGTGGACATCGATGGCGAGCGGAGGGGGCGAGGTATTTAAAGGTGAGGGTGACGGGTCCAGGTGGTGATGGGCAAGGTTTGACTGGGGATTGTGGATCTATGAGAAGGGACCGTGGTTAGTGGAGACATGCGCGAGGATCATGGATGAATGGGCTCGGTCGTGGGGTGGTTAGAGAGTGGAGAGGATGGCCGGGGACGACGGGATAATGGAAAGGCGGAAGGGCTCTGCGAGGTGGAGATCGTGGAGGTAGAGGTCTGACCGAGGTAGACGACGACGTGTTGGTCGTTGGATCTTCTGAGCCAACAGCTAGAATTTGGGCGCTCAAGAGCGGTTGTGATGTAATCCGGGTCGACCTCATCGAAGGGTGTCAACGCTCCACGTGTTGTGCTCTGGAGTGAACGCTGGAGGACGGTTTGGATGTGATCCAGAGTTGATCCAATGGTTGAGGCGCGAGGTTTGGAAGCAACGGTTGTGATGGAAAGGCCAGGATGCGATCTGATGGCTCTCAATGCGCCGCGTGGCAGGTTCTGGACAAGACGCGAGCGGGCGGTGAGGATGGCTTTAGGGAACAGATTGAACGGTGGAAGATAAAGCGTAGCGTGGCGAGCATCTAGCCGTTGGATCAAGAAGAGACCCGACGGCCGATGGCGCGGGCGGATGATGCAAGGAGGGCGGGGCCACGTGGCTCACCCAGAACGGGCCACGTGGCCCAATCAGATTATTCCAAGAATAAATGTGGGATATGAGGGTGGACATGGCCGAATTTGAGAAAACTCAAAACATGAAAATTGTAGATCTCCATGCTGACTAAAAGTGGAGACGATGTCATTTGAATACACAAAATATTTTTGAGGGTATTTTTAAGGTTAAAAATACCACGAAGTTTAATTTTGTCATTTTTTTATTTTTAATTTATTCAGGACTCTGATAATTACATGACATTATCTAATTTTTATTAACAAATATTTAAGCACAAGGGGGTTAATAATGGAGAATTGTGATGATGAAATCGGGTTTCATCACATACTCAGCATGCTTAGACATAAGCACGTATTTCTGAGTTATGTATAGGTTTCTTGCTAGGATAGTCTGAGCCTCTAAATCGGGTATCTGTCGACAATGGAAAGGTTGAGTTGGATCCTAAATCACATTCTTAGTGTATGAGGGATCATCGAGTGCAAAACAAGATGGCCTATGACGTTTGATCCAGTTAGGGTGAATGTAAGATGTAGGCCTCTCAATTTGGTTGTCAACAGGAAGTAATAGGGAGCGAAACAGGGTCAAGAAAAATAACAAAACAAACCAGTTGATTCACACACTCGACACTTGTGAAGGCACGTCAGGGTTTGGCCACTTATCTTTTCAATTTTAATTTAATGACAAAGCAATCTTTGACAATAAAGCGGGTTTGTTAGGTGCTGAAATAATTAAAGACTATCCCGAGTTCATACAACTAGTTGCATCTACTTTCAACCAGTATGGATGTAAGTACGGAGCGTTAGACGGCTACCTGTGTTACTTGAGGACGGAGCCTTTCACGGTGTCCTCTAAACCACCCACTCTACTAAGGGAAGTCGGACTGTAAATATCTAACCGAAACCCTCACTGAGAAGTAGCTAGTTGTTTTTAAAAATAGTAGTCTGAATGAAATTTTTTTCAATTTTTGGCTCTACCCTAAGTGTGTGATCTGGTCCTTACAAACAATGAATTGGTTTCTTTCCACCAGACACAAGAATTTATTTTATGTCAATTTTATTTACAGTCACCTTGATTAGCAATCGTCGTTTTAGATTAAGGTTATCACTGAAGTTTTAGATGAGCACAAAAATTCACGCCTAACTAGTATTCCCCATTCCTTTGATTCCTTAGTTGTAAAACAGAGGAGGTAGAATCGAAAAAGTCAATAAAAGCGTAAATCAATGATACATGCTTAAGAAGAAGACTTACAATGATTCCTCACTTTCTTCATGTGGGATGTAATACAAGGTTTTTTAAAAAATTACACTAAATGATATGCACAAATGAAATCATCCTAAGAAGATAGTTCTATTAGCGAGAAGAATTAATTATAATTTGAAAAATGTTGAATGATTTATAGTTGTATAATTAGTGAAGGATGTGTGGCCTAAAAAATTATGAGCACAAGCAAAAATTAATAAGCTATGTATATGTGCCTAATTGCTACACCACTCAAGTCGGGTCCCAACCACACAGAAGGGGTTGAAACAAACCCACCACACCACATAGAAGTCCGGTCCAAATTATTACAAATTAACATGGTTCAAAGAGAGAGGGACCATGTGAGTAATGCAGAAAATTAAATCTAAACTAACTCTCTCTTAAAAAAATTAAAATTCTAACTTCTTCGCAGGCCCCTTGAATAATATCCAAAAATTGCTCCGAGCTATCTGCAAAGAGAGAAGATATGGTTAGTATCAGAACTGAGAGAAAGATGCAAAATAGAATGCAAAAAAATAAAATGCAAAAGAAAAGAGAAAAAGAAAAAATACATAGAAATTATTGTCATGAAAATTAATCACGGAAATAATTAAAAACACCAAAAATTCGTCGTTCCCCAGCAACGATGCCATTTGATGAACTCGGAATTCACCTCTTTAATTATGTAAAATTGTAGTATATGAGGCAATAAAATGATTCATCAAAAACCACACTCTTTGAATGTTGTGGAGAATTTTTATTGGCAAGTCTACCAAGGTCGAACATGGTGGACATTGATTTTTAGTTTCATGATTTTAAATTTAATTAATTAATTAATTGCTAAGTTAATTTCTGTGTTGGCGAAATATAATACAAAACAATGATGAAGATGTGCTATGAAGAAAATGAAAGAATAAAGAGGGAATAATGAAATGTAGGATCTATGATTTATAATTTTTATTCCAAAAATATTGATCGGTATCCTTGAAAACTAATCATATATCATAATTTATAATTTCGAGAAATAATCAAATCAGTCCCACTGTGTCAGGTAAATAGATCAACTGATACTCATAATTTTAGAAGCAGGATATCAGGCCGCAAAATTTCTGTGATTCAATTTCTCAAATAATCGTCAATAATATTAAAGGAATAAATCTTAATAAATCCCCTACAAAGGTTTAACCCTCAAGAATATCAAAAATAGTATAAGAGAATTAAATAAATTCAGGTCATTACTGTTGAATCCCTACAAACACAATCAATGATCTTCTCGATAAAGAGTAGCACAAATATATCAAAAAATACTCTGAATGAATCATCAGAGATTCTCACATAATAGTCATCATAAAATAAACCTCAGATCTGTCCACAAGATATATAATATGGAGAACGACATACTATGCACTAGAAATAGAGTTCATGTGAGAAAGATATGCTTAAATAAAGATGCGGGGAATAAAATGTAATAAAAGATAAAGTTTTCTTCTTCAAATGGGTCCCTAGGGGACTTATCTGTAAATAACATAAGTCAAAAGGGGTATCCCTGTAATTTACCCATGTGCGCATACGTGAGCACGTGACTCCAGGCTAGGAGGATCTATATGTAATTCAGGAATGTGCAGGGACTTTATGCAATTTACCTCCAAATCACATATGCTGCATGTACTTCTTGCAGGTGGGGGCTTTTTTGCAATTCTTGAAACCTTCAAGGGCTTGAATGAAATTTTTCCCTCCCACACACGTGCGAGGCACGTGCACACGAGGCTTAGGTGTGGTGGGGTTGTGGCTTGGATGGAGCCTTGGTTCCGCAGCTGAGGTGGGGACTCGAAGCTCCACTCAGCAGTGAAGGAGAGCTTCTGAGGATCGAGCCTCCAAGTGTGGAGGGGAGGCGGGCATCACCCAGACCATTGGATTAAGGACTTGAGGGCCCTAATCCAAAGGCTGCAATGGTGGCGGACGATGATGGAGGCCTGATAAACACGAAATTCAAGGGGTCTAATGTCTCTCACAAAGTGGAGACAACCGTGTCGCTGTGATGACCCTCAAGGAATCCCGTATTTAATCAACAATGAACCCACAATCAATAAATCAAGCAATGACAAATAAATGTGGAGTCAAATTTATTTTTAACTCTGCACAAATGGTGTATAGTGACAAGTATGCAGAGAGTTCGAACACAGGGAGCAAACAGGGTAATTCAAATAAATGTGCGTGAGTGAATGTGTGTGATGTCTACACTAAGCAAGCAAGCAAAGATGTTTTTGTAGGTTTTTAATTTTTAATTTTTTTTATTTAATTTTTAATTTTGTATTTTGATTTTTAATTTTCTGATTTTTATATTTTATATTTTATACTTTCTTTTTTTTTCAATATTGGAATTTAAAAGCAATGTAATAAAAGACAAGATGAAATATTTATAAAAATGTGCAAAAATATCCAAAATTCAGAAATAAAATGTTTTTAGTATTTTTAGGATTTTTTTACTGTTTTTGTGATTTTTGGAGATTTTTCAAGGTGTTTTTTCGTATTTTTAAATACTGAAATAAAGCAAAACAGTGGAAAATGTGCTGGCTGTGAGGAAAATGGGAATTAAAATTAGCAAACAGCAACCAAAATTTTTCACACTATTTTTCTTTGTATTTTTTTTGGAGTTTTCTTTGATTTTATATTTTTTTTTGAAGTTTTAGAGTGTTTTTAAATTTTTAGTGTTTTCTTTTGAGATTTTTAGTGATTTTTGGACTGACACTGAAATATAGTAAAATAGACACTAGGGAATTTTTGTGAAATTTTTCGAGAGTTTTTAATAATTTTTTGGCATTTTCTAAGCTAGACAGTGCATAAAAAAAGCATGTTTTTGATTTTTAATAAATACAAAAATAAAATCAAATCAAAAACTAAAAGTAGGGCGTCAAAATACAAGTATCCAGGAGCTTAACCCTATTTTTGTGGCATTTTTGGGCTTAAAATGATAATTTAAATAATTACAACAAGCATCCAAATAATAAACAGGCCTGGCAGGGGTATATATGCAATTTCTCAAACATCCCGGGGCAGACATGCAAATTTCTACAAATATTTGAATTGAATATTCGATTTATAGCTCCAAAATTCAATTACAAAACCCGCCTGGGTGTCCTCGCAATTTTCCCACCAGGGCGCGTGACTTGCACGCGCCTGGCGAGGACTAAAATGTAATATGTCAACAACCTGGGGTTTACTTGCAATATTTCCCAAAAATATAACACGTGAAGTTAAAGTTTGGGTACTATAACAAAATACAACAAAGGCCGAGGGTACCCTAGCAAAATGCCCCCACCTCACGTGTACAGGTCATGTGAGGTGACGTGGCAAGGGACCTACACGCAAATAAAATAAAGACGAGGGTCTTTTTGCAATTTTTACAAAAATATTACACTATAGACAAAAGTTTCAGGACTAAAGGATAAATACAAAATGCGTGAGGGTTTAGTGTGCAAATTACCCTCGGCGTGCGGTCCAACGGCGATGAAGAAGCCACTTAGACACGTGGCGCTTGATGGACGGCCGATGACGCTTCGCGGCTGGGCGGCTGAGATCAGGTCTCCAAAGACGATCAACGGTCGAGGCGCTTGGAGATCTGACGGTTGCTGCTTGATCTGGAGGGGGCGCCCTGATCGGATGGTGGCGAAGGCGGCTGGAAGAACAAGGCGGAGCTCCGGCTGGGCGGAGTTCCTCAAGCTCCTTCGGCCAGCTCCGGTGGCTATTGAGCTTCAAAAGCAGGCTGTTGCCTCCTCAGGTCCTCCTCTATCGTCTGGAGTCGTCAAAAAGCCACGGCGGTGGTCGTGGTGCTCGCTGGTGGCTGGCGGAGCTGGGAGGCTTCGTTGGCTCCGGCGAGCTCAAAACTCGAGCTCCAGGTATCTTCACTTCAGCTTTGACCTGCAAAAATGGACAAAGGGTCCAGGGCAAATTGCCTGGACCTTAGATGGTCGGGGGGAGGCGTGAATCGAGATAGGGGTGCACGGCCGGAGGTGCGCTCCGGCCAAAGTGCTTGATTGGGCGAGATGGTCGATGGAACTTCAAATTTTTCGAGGGTTTTTCATGCTTACACTAACAGGAACAAAATGGCATAAACAAGAAGGCGGGATGAGCCCTCAATGGCCTGGGCCAGAGGGAAGAAGGCTACCTCAACCGGCGTACTCGCCGGAGGTGGTGGAAGCACCTCCGACCTCGGTTGCCTTGGCTGATGGCTTCACGGTGGAGCTGTCACCTCCAGGAAGCTCTGGAGCTAGGATTAGGCGCGAGGGGTGGACCGAAGGTGTTCCAAATTCAATCGCAAGGTCGGGGGTTTCTCTTATTTGGTTTGACCCTGAGTTGCAGGGGTCCAAAGACCAAGAAAAATCTTGCGCCACAGTGATGCTTAGCCCGATGTAATCACATGGCGAGCAAGATGGATGGTAGGTGGAGAGATTTGCAGAAGAGGGTTTCGCGAAAAGATGAAAGTTTATGCCTCAAAAAATCCGCAAATGCGGGGAGAAAATGAGGTGGCAGAGCTACAGGGGGGTAGGGCGTCCAGTTGACCGAAGTCAACTGTTGACACCTCCTGGTTGGTCCACGTGGACCAACCAGGAAAAAAACTGAAAATTATTTTGAAAAATCAATTAAAAATAGAATAATTCCGAATTAGTTACTGGTTATAAAATGAAAAATGCCTAAAATTTTATGTAGTATTTTATTCTGATTTTTATTTATTTTTATGGCTTATATTTTTACAAGTTTGCTTTTTGACCCTATATAGGTATAATACCTATGTATTTAAGTATTTGATTTTTATGTTATGTATTTCAATTTCATTATTTGTATTTATTATTTTCTAAAATTATAAGATACTTTTATGTACACAAATATATTTTTATTTTATTTTTCTGATTTATTTTGTATATTGAATAAAATATAAAAGTGTTTTGTATAGGTATATGTATAGGCAGTATACCTATGTATTCTTTATACAAGTATTTTTACTTTGTATTTTCTTTGCATTTTTATTCTAATTTTAATGCACATACTTATTATAAGTAATATTTATGAAATTATAAAAATATAAAAATATAAAAATAATGAATAAATAATAAATTGAATATTTCAATATGTACAACTATACAATGAGGGTCCAAAACTTAACTTTCAAACCGTAGCTCCGCCAAATGCGAAACCACCACCAATAATTAGCTTATTTTCTTCTATATACAATTAAAGGTGAGTATGCTGCATTTGAAGTTGTCATTTGTGAGATACGGGTCTGGGAAGTTGGGATTCTGGAATTTTATTCATACCATAACTTTTTATCTATACATTATTTTTCTGTGAAATCAATTTTGTATTTTTCTTTATGAAATTATCTACAACTTTCATGGACAAAGTTTCTTTATTTAATGTATAAAAAGTGGAACCAAAAATAGGTCCCAAAATGAATAAAGAATGAATAAAATGTATAGGTATTTGGACTGTGTTTTTGACCTTATCTCCCCCTACTTTATTCCTTGTCGACCTATTCATCAAGATGCCTAGGTCTCGGGATTTCGGGTCATAAAATATTTACAATATTATATTCTTTTTCTTTTCTTTATTTATTCTATAATTTTGGCCTTAATTACAGTATTTTATACACTAATATGATGCACATGCATGAATGCTAAGATGATGTATTTAAGGCTATTTACAGGCATTTACTAGGGGTTTTGGTACCAAAATGATAGAATAAAGATGATGAAATGTGGATTCATCATCCCCCTGTACTTTACCTTTGCTAGTCCCTAGCAAACACTTATGCAATAAGTGCCAAAAGAAAAGAAAGAAAAGAAAAAGAAGAACTTGGATTTAATTTGATTATCAAACTTGTCTTCACAAAATCAAAGTTTGGAGCTTAAGTCGGACCTTTGAATTTTAGTGCGGTTGGAACCTTAGTGAGAACCAAATTTGAAATTCAACAGTCCTCGAGAATCCCAAAACTCTGTCCAAGTCTCCTCAATAGCCAGGTCAGAAATACTTCAACTCATACACAAACTCTTACGACTATGAGTCTGACTCGTACAGTGTAAGTGATATGTAACTCCCCACCTCAGAAGTAACAAGGAAACAACCTCCCCCAACATGGTAACTCTAATGCCTCGGTCTAGCAACTCTTTCCTCGAGAAGCGGGGTATTCCCTTCTAAGTTCAAGTGCAACCGGCTCAAGAAGAGGGGGAAGAAGTATAGACTTTTGGAAGCTCAGCCAGTGTAGCCAAGTCTCCCGCTGCAAGCTTCATGAGATGTAACATGGATACCATAAGCTTTTGCTTTATTGGACTATATACACTCCGGTGGGGTTATTAAATTTTCAATCCGACCCACCACTTTTTTTGGAGTTCTTTTTGCTCTTTTTCTTTTTTTTTTCAATTGCATCTGTTCAACATATCTACATGGTGCAGCATATATACAAGAAATTTTCCTCTTGAGCCAGTAGACTATCCCTCTTTTGAAGCTTTATTGCAACCCACGGCTTCTGTCTTTAGCCTTCATCACCACTAGACCAAGTTGAGGCGCACTTCCTTCACTAGAAGAAGAAGAAGAGAGATTCCGCCTAGAAGTACTACCCTCATATGCTACCCCAAGCCAAAGGAAACTGCCTCCTCACCACCACATCCGTGGAGAGCTATGTGAAAGGTGCAGGTGTCCAAGTTAGGTCATTATCAACAAGAGTCGTGCGTGTGCTCCGAAATACTCTACTTAGGCAGTCAAGAATCCATTGAACTAAGTCCCGTGATCCTCAAAGAATTAAGTCAACTAGACCTGAAGTACCTCAAACCCAGTTCCTATAAGGTTCCTGTTATTAGGTAGATTTTAAGGTCCAATCAAGCTCCAATCTCCGGATTTTACTTACACTTGTTCAACTATCAAAATCAATCCGAAAATGCGAATGCTATGCAATGCAGAAAATATTTTGTGATGCAATTTTCAAAGATTTTGAACTTTTTATGGATTTTTGAAAATATGATGATGCATATGCAGATGCAATTTTTTTGTATTTTTCAAGAAGATTTTTCAAATGTTTTTGGATTTTAATTTTTGCAAATGTTTTTGGGAATTTTTGAAAACAAAAAGTTTTGGCTAAAAACTAGGTGAAAATATGTACACGGGAGTGCTTCTTATATATACAAGAAATGGATTTTAAGAATTTACAAGGGTAAGTGATCAATTTTATAAGTACATATAGTGGATTTTGGCGTGATGTAGGTGTTCCTCAAACTTATTTGACACAAGGTTTTTCAAACAATTTTTGAAAACTATAGTTCAAAATAATTTTTACAAACATTTTACAAACATGTACACACATTTGAAAATCATTTTGCAAAGGTTTTCAAAATTGTATAGATAGATTTTTCAACATATTTTTGCAACCATTTTTCAAACCATTTGCAAATCATTTTTCAAATATTTTATTTCACACAAAGAAAAGAAATTTACAAACCACACATTTTTACACAGGTTGAAAACTTGTAACAAAACATTTTCAAAATAGTTTTCAATGGATGTTCACAAAGATTTTCCAACTATTTTTCAAACATTTTGCAAAAAACATTTTCACCTAGTTTATTAATCAGTAATTACAAAAAGAATTTGAGGAATGATACACCTTTTTATTAAGGGTTTTTAATGAAATTTTAAAGAATTGTTAGCCATATTATTAAGAAAATACGAAAGTACGAGTTATGGCTAAAGTATATACATAGTATATACGACCCCCCTATACTTAGCTTGAGCTATGTCCTCATAGATCGGAGAGAAAGGAGAAGACAAAACTCGTACTAAGTATAGACAAGTCTAAAGAATAAAGGAATACATGAATGAATGAATGAATAAGAAGTTGACCGTCCCCCCTATACTTAGGATCAAATAATCCTAAGTATAGCAGACTGTACACAACGCAGGGAGGGTCAAGGGTGGGAATGAACAGATCGTACTCAGATTGTCTCCCCCTATACTTAGGGTAAAATATCCCTAAGTATAGACAAGAAGAGGAGACAATGGAGAGGATCGAAAAGAATAGAGAAACTCGGGTGCACACCCCCCTATACTTAGCACAAAGTACGTCCTACGTATGGAAAACTGTCTACAAGGGGCGACACCTTTTTGATAGATAAAGAAGATAGAAAAGGAAAAGAAGAAAAGAAGAAAATAAATCAACAGATGAAATAGTGATATGAACAGATGGATTTGTACATCGGAAGATGGAATTGATCACCATGTATGAGATGCAGATGATGAGAGTCAACGGACACATCTCATACCAGAAGAATGGGGGCAACGTCAATGGTCGGCGGATCATGATTTAGATATAATTTCAGGCGTTGACCATTGACTCGGAAGGTAGAGGAAGATGACGGTTCGGATATGTCGATGCTGCCATTGTCATGTACCTTCCTGACCACATACGGACCTTTCCACTTGCTCTGCAACTTCCCTGGGAATAATTTTAGCCTGGAATCAAACAACCATACTCTCTGATCTGGCTCAAACTGTTTGTGGCTGATATGTGAATCATGCCATGTCTTCACTTTCTCTTTATATTGTAGGTTGTTCGAAAAGGCTATGTCTCTCAGTTCTTCCAGGGCTGCCAATTCTGCTCTTCTCTGGTCTCCTATACTCTCCGGATCCAAAAGCAACTCAGTGACTGCCCAAAAAGATTTGTGCTTGATCTCCACTAGCAAATGGCACGGCTTGCCATAGACGAGACGAAAGGGAGATGTCCCCAATGGATTTTTGAAAGAGGTCCGATAAGCCCACAGGATCGAGTTCAAAAGTTGTGACCAATCCTTTCGGTCTGGGCGGACAACTTTCTGCAAGATAGTCTTTATCTCCCGATTCGATACTTCGGCAAGACCATTAGTCTGAGGGTGATATGGAGTGGCAACTCGATGGTCAATACCGAACTCGTCTGCAAGGGCCCTAACATTGTCATTGATGAAGTGAGACCCCCCATCTGAAATCAAGACTCTAGGCACCCCGAACCGTGAAATGATATTTTTTCTCAAGAACTTGCAAACGGTTTTAGCATCTGCGGCTCGGGCAGGGATGGCCTCAACCCATCAGCTGAAATAATCAACAGCGAGCAGGATATGCTCGAATCCCTGACTCTTAGGAAATGAGCCCATGAAATCAATCCCCCATGCATCAAAAACCTCACAAAAGTGAATGGGTTGCATGGGCATCATGTCTCTCTGTCTGCAGGTTCCCATTTTCTGACAGTCAGTACATCTCTTCACGAACTCATCAGAACCCTTGAAGAGAGTAGGCCACCATAGGCCGGATTGAAGCACCTTCTGTGCTGTTCTTTTTCCAGAATGATGTCCTCCTGCCTCAAGCTTGTGGCAGTATGTGAGGACGCTATGATGCTCTTCTTGAGGAATGCACCTCCTCCAGATACTGTCCCCTCCTTCATGATAAAGGACGGGATCCTCCCAATGGTAAAACTTGGCCTTCGCCAGGAAGGTCTCGAGTTTCTTCCTGGGCCAACCTTGTGGAACCGTCTTGGCAACAAGATAGTTCACAATGTCAGCGTACCACGGGAGCGAGGTGACAGTCAAGATCGCCTCATCTGGAAACATCTCTGTGATAGGTGCGCTGGGCTCAGATTCCTCAAGATTCTCCAATCTGGAGAGATGATCCGCCACCACATTCTTGACTCCAGGCTTGTCCTTAATCTCAATATCAAATTCCTGGAGTAGAAGGATCCATCTGGTGAGACGTGCTTTGGCATCCTTCTTAGCCATTAAGTACCGGATGGCGGTATGATCAGTGTAGATGGTTACTCTAGATCCAAGAATGTAAGATCGATACTTATCAAGAGCAAAAACTACGGCCAGCATCTCTTTCTCAGTCACAGTGTAATTCCGCTGCGCGGCATCCAAAGTCCGGCTGGCGTAGTGAATGGCAAAAGGTAAACCATCCCTCCTCTGTCCAAGCACAGCCCCAACGGCAAAATCTGAAGCATCCGTCATGATCTCGAATGGGAGAGACCAATTGGGTGGCTGAAGGACAGGAGCTGAAACAACCATATTTTTGAGAGTTTCAAAAGATTCAAGACACTTATCATTGACAATAAACTCGGTGTCTTTTGTCAGCAAGTCAGTGAGTGGTCGGGCAATTCGACTGAAGTCCTGAATGAACCGTCGGTAGAAACCGACATGCCCCAGAAAAGACCTCAACTGACGCAAGTTGGACGATGGACTGAGTTTTCTGATGATATCCACCTTGGCCGGATCGACCTCCATGCCCCTGTTGGAGACGATATGACCAAGGACCGTCCCTTGAGTCATCATGAAATGACTCTTCTCCCAGGACAAGACAAGGTTGACCTCAATGCAGCGCTTGAGCACACGGTCTAGGCAGTCAAGACAAGCGTCGAACCCATCGCCATAGACCGAGAAGTCATCCATGAAGACCTCTAAATAGTCACCCACCATGTCCGAGAAGATGGATAACATGCATCTTTGGAATGTCGCCGGAGCGTTACATAGACCAAAGGGCATCCGTCTGAAAGCATAGGTCCCAAACGGACAGGTGAATGTTGTTTTCTCCTGGTCTTCGGGCGCAATGGCCACTTAATTGTATCCAGAGTACCCGTCAAGGAAACAATAATGACTCTTCCCAACTAACCGCTCGATAATCTGATCAATGAAGGGCAGCGGGAAGTGATCCTTCTTGGTGGCCTCATTCAATCGTCTGTAGTCCACACAGACCCTCCAAGAAGTTGGTACTCTGGTAGCGATCTCCTCTCCAGACTCATTGACAACTGTAGTGATACCCGTCTTCTTGGGTACCACATGTAGCGGACTCACCCATTTGGAGTCGGAGATGGGATAGATGAAATCGGCGCTCCACCACCTTGAAATTTCTTTCATTACTACTTCTCGAAGATTCAGGTTCAGCCGTCGTTGGAACTCACGCGACGGTTTAGCGTTATCCTCAAGATAGATGTGGTGAGAGCAAAGATTTGGGCTCAGCCCCTTGAGATCAGCTATACTCCAACCGATTGCCTTGCGGTTTCTTTCAAGAACCTCCATCAGACGAGATTCTTGTTCTCCAGTCAAATCTGCTGCGATAATGACTGGGTACATTTCTGGCTCACTCGCAAGAAATCTGTATGTCATCGACTGCGGTAGAGGTTTCCGTTCTGGACAACTGGGAGGTGGCAGATCTGGCTTCTGATATGTCTGTGTAAATGCTACCAGGTCTGCATGGGAGAACTCTCGCTCTGCGTGAATTTCTGACGAAGGGCGGGCTGCTGAATCATCAGTAAACTGCACTGGCTCGCACTCTATCATGGCTGTTGGCTCAGAAGGAATCAGACAAGGCACATAATTATCAAAGTCATCCCAATCAATGTCTGAATCCGAGGGATCAGAAGAAGATGAACATGATTGAAATTCATCAGCACCACTCATCACAACACTGTCAGCTTCAGATATATCCTCATCCAGGGATGTGCTCTCCCGGCTCTCGACTGCCATGAGCTTGAGATACAGTGAATCTGTAGGCAAGGCGAGAGTCGGTGCTATGGGATCTTTCCAGTTGGATTCATCATCAGTTATCTCAAAATCACAAACCTGGTGGATGTCTAGCTCTTCCTCCGTCATCTGCTCGGCTTCGCTGGATTGCTCTGAGCATGCCAACTCTCTGGCTCTGGTCTGGTCGATCGTATCTATTTGTATGCTTTCACCCTCTACGCGAAAACATACCGTCCCACTATCATGGTCGGATACCGCCTTGGCAGTGGCCAAGAATGGGCGTCCAAGTATGATGGGGGCATCGGTTACCGACTCAGGGATCTCCATATCCAATACAACAAAGTCCACGGGGAATTTCAGGCCCTGAATGGTAACGACCACGTCCTTCAACAACCCCTTCGGCCTCTTAATCGACCTGTCAGCAAACTGAAGGACTGTTCTGCTTCGAAGAAGAGGGCCAAACTCGAATCGCTTGAGTAAGGCTGCCGGAAGGAGGTTGATCGAAGACCTGCTGTCTAATAGAGTACGATCGAACTGCTGCTCCTGGATCTCGCATCTGACATAGGAAGCTCATGTATCGGGTTTCTTAGCTGGCAATGTGTTCTGAATGGCGCGGCAAGTGTCATGAGTGAGCATATGGATTTGATCTCTGTGCCTCTTCTTCCTTCGGACAGTAGTTGTCTCTTTCAGGTTCTTTTTGAAGAAGGGGATATGCTCAAATGCTTCCCGTAGAGTTAGCTGAATGTGAAATATGTCTATCATCTGATTGTCGAACTCTATCTGTTGCTCTTTTTTGGGATTTTCTCGTTTATACCCCTTCGCTCGGCGGAGTGCCTCAGGGAAGGGGATGGTAGGGGCCTCCTCAGATGGAGGACTAGGAATCGGTCCCTGTGCCTTTGAAGAAGGAGAATCCATACAATAATCATCATTCACCACATATGGATCCGCAATTTGAACAGAAACCTTTCCTTTATTCATATTTTTGTTTTTCTTTTTGTTCCCACAGTCCTTAGGTACAAAATGTGGCAACATCGCAGATGGTGGCTCAACAAAAGTAGATGTGGTGGCCTCAGCACCACCACTAGCACCAGTCTTCGCGGCATCAGCACCGCGCTCTGGTTCATCATCCAAAATGGTGGCATCAGCACCACCGTCTGCATCTGGTCTCCCGATGGCATCAGCACCGTCGTCTGGATCTCCATTATTGGTGGCATCAGCACCACCGTCAACATCATCATGAGCGGTATCAGCACCGCTCCTCTGCTCCTCTGGCGCTCCTGATCCTGCATCTGGTTGTCGCTCAAAAGAGGTGCCGCCGGCTGGCATCCTACCGCTCCTAGTAGTAACAAAATCAGCATCATAATAGGAATAAGACATGTCACTCAAATAATCACTAGGAGAGGTATCCTCTGTAAACTCTACCTGCTCAGACTTTCTTTTTAGATTGTTCGGGTTAGGTTCAATCTGAGCAGGTATGGCGGCCTTCCATTTTATAATCTCCCTCATCTCCTGCCGAAATTCATCCATTTCTTGCCTGAAGGATGCTCGTTGTTCGGAGAGCAAGCGGGCAAGATCATCGAGAGTTGGGTTCTCAAAAGCGGGACCCTGAGAACCGGATGTTTGTCCCTGCTTGAAATGGGGTTGCTGTTGCTGTTGTGTTTGATACTGGGGGTGATGGGAATAAGACTGCTGAGGCTGTTGTCGCTGCCTCCACTGTTGTCCCTGATAGGCAGGACGAGGGTCTCTCTGGTACTGCTGCTGCTGGGCATACTGGGGCTGCTGGTGTTGCTGTTGCTGGCTGTTCTGATGCCCTTGAGCAGGGTTCTGCTGCTGGGAGGAGGAGCCACCATTGCCCCAACGGAATCCGGGATGATCACGACGAATCCCGGGCTGAGGGTACCGGTCGTACCATATCCCATTAACTTCCATCAATGGGTCCTGCTCGAAGGAGGGTGGAGGAAGAACTGCCAGTGGCTGCTCCGGCTGATAGACCACCATCTGCGTGTCCAAAGATGGCGGCTGTGATGGATAGTACGGTAACAATGGAACCGGCTCTGCCTGGATATGGTTCACCTGACGGTACGAGGTAGAGGGCTGGTTGGCATTGCTACTGCTCGGATCAGCACGTGATCTGGGAGGCTGTTGTGACAGAGTTTGTGCCTCCTGGACACACAAGATCTACGTCTTCAGATCACTCATGGTCTTGGCAATTTGGTCCATCTGGGCCATGCCTTCCATCTGCTTCTTCTCGAGGATCTCGAGGTGGTCCAGCTTCTCACTAATGATGCCCATGTCGGTTGCGGCTGATTCAGCTTGGGCTGCGGCAGCTGACACTGTGTTGGGACCGGCATCGATGCGAGCGATCCTTTGAAATGATCCCGCTCCTTGCGGGGGCTTCTGCTGTGTGTAGACTCGGGCTTGGGCCATTACTGTGGAATTTTCTGTCATGCCTTCGTAGATGGCCCAGACGTCGTCTTCTCCCTTGAAGAAATAAGACCCACCGCAAGAGGCATTCACTAGCCCTTGCAGCTCTGGTGTTAGCCCACAGAAGAAACTCTGCACGAGATTGGGCTTGGAAATGGCATGATGTGGACACCGGTCGATGAGCTCTCGAAAGCGATCCCAAGCTTCATGGAACTGTTCATTCGGGATCATGACAAAGTTACTGATCATGGCTCTGGCTGCATTGGTCCGGCCGAGAGGGTAGTACTTCTTCAAGTATGCGGTTCGGAGATCTGCCCATGTGTCGACGAATCGCCCCAGATGTTTGAGCCAGTATGCGGCTCTATCAACCAAAGAGAATGGAAAGGCGATCATCTTTATGGTGTCCTCGGTCATCAACCGATCATGGATGGTGCTGCATATCATCTCGAATTCCTGGAGGTGAAGGTGCGGCTCTTCGGTCGGCAACCCATGGAACTTGGGAAGAAGCTGGATAGTGTAGGGCTGAAGCTCAAAATCTCCGTGAATGGGCGGGAGTCTGATCCAGTGGTGCGTGAGGGATGCAGCTGGGTAATGCAATTCCCTCATAATGGTCTGTGGCGGTCTCTCAGCATCTGGATCGCCTCCTCCTGCATCAGGTCCTCCTCCTCCTCCACCGCCACCGCCCCCAGGTCAGTTCTCTCTCATCTGTGCTATCTCTCTCATCAGATCACCCATGAATATTCCCTGGTCACGGATCTGTCTCTGCATGGTCTCCAGGGACGCTAACAAGGAGTTGTTGATGGCCACCTGATCAATTATGAATGGAGGGTGATCATGGTCATCTGGGTGCTCGCCTCTGTCTGCCATTACTGGATTTTCTGAAAAAGCAAAAGAGGCCATCTCAGGTGCTGTCGAATGATCTGAACTCTGTGAAGCACTGAATTCTGAAACTCTTGGACTGATGGAAGGAGAATGGGAAGGGTGGTCGAGGGGGAATAGGGTGGATGTAAACTCAGGCTCGGAGAGCGGACTCTCCGAGGTAGTCCTAGGAGGAGTGCTGGATAGCGGTGCCGACAAAGTCGGCCTAAGAGATCTCCGTCCCATCATCTTGATTATTGGCAAGAGCAGAGGGAATGTAGAAGAAGAAAGAAGTGAGAAGCAAAATTGCGCACAATTGTGTTGTGTTTTTGATCTTGACCTTAGATAAATCTAGCAATCAAACACAAGACAGGGGTGAATTCACCAACTCAACACGTGAAGCCGTAAAGGTTCGGCTTTTATCTTGTCAATTTTAACTTGATTCAGGAAGTTATCTTTTCACGAGTCCTTAGAACGCTACGCCTAAAGGAGAGAGAGTACTGCCGGAAGAGTATCCCGTACTTGTCCTCCTCCTGTGTAACCTGTAGCTTGCACTTTTTGAGGTCCTTGTAACCCTTCCTGGATCCCTACTCAGCCAAAGAATAAGAGAGGAAGCCAATAGGCGAAACCGATACTTCGGAACTCGCTCGCAACGGAATCACCCGTGAGCGTGCAAGAACCTACTCGAACGCGAGACGATGAGACAGACACCTCCGTGAAGGCGTGGCCAAGCTCGATACTTCGGACAAGGTCGATGCTCTTCACAATAGAGAGTCACCAATGTTGACCAAGCCCTACTCGTCCACGTACGATAGAAGCGCCAATACTTCGGTAATCCAGGCGATACACAAGGCAACCACAAGCTGGGATTTTGGCTCTAATCCTTACGAAGCGCTCACCTCACTTGGAAGGAGACCTTCCCATGAAACCTGAAAACAAGTGAGGGTGTTACTCTCCCCAATCAATGAATCCAATTACCAATTTTATTTTTGGTCAAGGTTTTCTTAGCAGTCCCTTTTTTAATTTTTTTTGGTGTTATCGCTTCTTTTGAGTAGATTCAAACAAGCGCCTAACGATTTTTGTGTTTTCTTGATCCTACTTTGTCCAAAAACAGAGGGAGAATAGAGTCGGAAAAGCCGTGCAAGTCGACACAAAGATGGAAATCTCACCTTTGTGCCTAAATGATGGATGCAAAGCAAGAAGACTTACAGCGAATCCCAACTCTCTCCATGCGGGATGCAAAGCAGAATTTTATAAACCTAGTCTATATGCCGATATGCAATGCGGAAATCGTCCTAAGATAGGCAACTGCTAGTGTGAAGAACCACAAGTCAACCACCTATCGTCGATCCTAAGAGTCCGGTCTAGACCCTCCCCTCCTCTTCTCGACACATCGAGTTCAGGAGTAGCGCTTGATGTGGAGGGCTCGCGGCGCGGCGGATCTAAGAAAGGGGGCTAACTGTTTAATTTTAAACTAAGTCCAAGTACGAGCTATAGGTACATGCAAAAGTTATTAGTGTGTTTGGACCTAATTTAATCGATCAAGCAGGCCTAAATCTACGGGCTCAATCCACAAAAGAAAGTGAAAATGAAATCAAAACCGGCAAATGACAGCGGTGAAAACTCGGTAAAAACTGCGGTGAGCCCCCGGGTGAACAAACACCCGGAAATTAGGCCCGGAGTGTCCAAAAGTCCAAGTCTCTGTGTTATTACAAATTATCAAAGTCACTCTCTCACGAAAATAAAATGCAACTAATCTAAGCACTCTCTCTTACTCCTCCTTCTCTCTCCTGCCGGCTTGCCTAAGAAGGCCGGCTCCGCTTCCCAAGGTTGCTTCAGGTCACCTAGGCGATCCGCCTTGCTCCACGGTCCCTCGCAAGAAGACAAAAGAAGAATGGTCAGAATAGCTCAATCAATATATGTATCAAAAGTGCAAGAGAGATAACTGAAACTATGGTAGACAACAATCACAAGCAAACAAAAATGTGAACTACTCGTTGTTGCTCCCCGGCAACGGTGCCATTTGATAAACACGAAATTCAAGGGGTCTAATGTCTCTCACAAAGCGGAGACAACCGTGTCGCTGTGATGACCCTCAAGGAATCCCGTATTTAATCAACAATGAACCCACAATCAATAAATCAAGCAATGACAAATAAATGTGGAGTCAAATTTATTTTTAACTCTGCACAAATGGTGTATAGTGACAAGTATGCAGAGAGTTTGAACACAGGGAGCAAACAGGGTAATTCAAACAAATGTGCGTGAGTGAATGTGTGTGATGTCTACACTAAGCAAGCAAGCAAAGATGTTTTTATGGGTTTTTAATTTTTAATTTTTTTTATTTAATTTTTAATTTTGTATTTTGATTTTTAATTTTCTGATTTTTATATTTTATATTTTATACTTTCTTTTTTTTCAATATTGGAATTTAAAATCAATGTAATAAAAGACAAGATGAAATATTAATAAAAATATGCAAAAACATCCAAAAATTCAGAAATAAAATGTTTTTAGTATTTTTAGGATTTTTTACTATTTTTGTGATTTTTGGAGATTTTTAAAAGTGTTTTTTGGTATTTTTAAATACTGAAATAAAGCAAAACAGTGGAAAATGTGCTGGCTATGAGGAAAATGGGAATTAAAATTAGCAAACATCAACCAAAATTTTTCACACTATTTTTCAAATAAAGAGAACAGAATAAAGAACAAACAGGAACTGAGTTTGTATTTTTTTGGAATTGTCTTTGATTTTATATATTTTTTTGAAGTTTTAGAGTGTTTTTAAATTTTTAGTGTTTTTCTTTTGAGATTTTTAGTGATTTTTGGACTGACACTCAAATATAGTAAAACAGACACTAGGGAATTTTTGTGAAATTTTTCGAGAGTTTTTAATATTTTTTTGGCATTTTCTAAGCTAGACAGTGCATAAAAAAAGCATGTTTTTTATTTTTAATAAATACAAAAATAAAATCAAATCAAAAACTAAAATTAGGGCGTCAAAATACAAGTATCCAGGAGCTTAACCTTGTTTTTGTGGCATTTTTGGGATTAAAATGATAATTTAAATAATTACAACAAGCATCCAAATAATAAACAGGCCTGGCAGGGGTATATACGCAATTTCTCAAACATCCAGGGGCAGACATGCAAATTTCTACAAATATTTGAACTGAATATTCGATTTATAGCTCCAAAATTCAATTACAAAACCCGCCTGGGTGTCCTCGCAATTTTCCCACCAGGGCGCCTGACTTGCACGCGCCTGGCGAGGACTAAAATGTAATATGTCAACAACCTGGGGTTTACTTGCAATATTTCCCAAAAATATAACACGTGAAGTTAAAGTTTGGGTACTATAACAAAATACAACAAAGGCCGAGGGTACCCTTGCAAAATGCCCCCACCTCACGTGTACAGGTCACGTGAGGTGACGTGGCAAGGGACCTACACGCAAATAAAATAAAGACGAGGGTCTTTTTGCAATTTTTACAAAAATATTACACTACAGACAAAAGTTTCAGGACTAAAAGATAAATACAAAATGCGCGAGGGTTTAGTGTGCAAATTACCCTCGGCGCGCGGTCCAACGGCGATGAAGAAGCCACTTAGACACGTGGCGCTTGATGGACGGCCGATGACGCTTCGCGGCTGGGCGGCTGAGATCAGGTCTCCAAAGACGATCAACGGTCGAGGCGCTTGGAGATCTGACGGTTGCTGCTTGATCTGGAGGGGGTGCCCTGATCGGACGGTGGCGAAGGCGTCTGGAAGAACAAGGCGGTGCACCAGCTGGGCGGAGTTCCTCAAGCTCCTCCGGCCAGCTCCAGTGGCTATTGAGCTTCAAAAGCGGGTTGCTGCCTCCTCAGGTCCTCTATCGTCTGGAGTCGTCAAAAAGCCACGGCGGTGGCCGTGGTGCTCGTTGGTGGCTGGCGGAGCTGGGAGGCTTCGTTGGCTCCGGCGAGCTCAAAACTCGAGCTCCAGGTATCTTCACTTCAGCTTTGACCTGCAAAAATGGTCAAAGGGTCTAGGGCAAACTGCCTGGACCCTTGGATGGTCGGGGGGAGGCGTGAATCGAGATAGGGGTGCACGGCCGGAGGTGCGCTCCGGCCAAAGTGCTTGATTGGGCGAGATGGTCGATGGAACTTCAAAGTTTTCGAGGGTTTTTCATGCTTACACTAACAGGAACAAAATGGCATAAACAAGAAGGCGGGGTGAGCCCTCAATGGCCTGGGCCAGAGGGAAGAAGGCTGCCTCAACCGGCGTACTCGTGGGAGGTGGTGGAAGCACCTCCGACCTCGGTTGCCTTGGCTGATGGCTTCACGGTGGAGCTGTCACCTCCAGGAAGCTTTGGAGCTAGGATTAGGCGCGAGGGGTGGACCGAAGGTGTTCCAAATTCAATCGCAAGGTCGGGGGTTTCTCTTATTTGGTTTGACCCTGAGTTGCAGGGGTCCAAAGACCAAGAAAAATCTTGCGCCACAGTGATGCTTAGCCCGATGTAATCACATGGCGAGCAAGATGGATGGTAGGTGGAGAGATTTGCAGAAGAGGGTTTCGCGAAAAGATGAAAGTTTATGCCTCGAAAAATCCGTAAATACGGGGAGAAAACCAGGTGGCAGAGCTACAGGGGGGATAGGGCGTCCAGTTGACCGAAGTCAACTGTTGACGCCTCCTGGTTGGTCCACGTGGACAACCAGGAAAAAAACTGAAAATTATTTTGAAAAATCAATTTAAAATAGAATAATTCCGAATTAATTACTGGTTATAAAATGAAAAATGCCTAAAATTTTATGTAGTATTTTATTCTGATTTTTATTTATTTTTATGACTTATATTTTTACAAGTTTGCTTTTTGACCCTATATAGGTATAATACCTATGTATTTAAGTATTTGATTTTTATTTTATGTATTTCAATTTCATTATTTGTATTTATTATTTTCTAAAATTATAAGATACTTTTATGTACACAAATATATTTTTATTTTATTTTTCTGATTTATTTTGTATATTGAATAAAATATAAAAGTGTTTTGTATAGGTATATGTATAGGCAGTATACCTATGTATTCTTTATACAAGTATTTTTACTTTGTATTTTCATTGCATTTTTATTCTAATTTTAATGCACATACTTATTATAAGTAATATTTATGAAATTATAAAAATATAAAAATATAAAAATAATGAATAAATAATAAATTGAATATTTTAATATGTACAACTATACAATGAGGGTCCAAAACTCAACTTTCAAACCGTAGCTCCGCCAAATGCGAAACCACCACCAATAATTAGCTTATTTTCTTCTATATACAATTAAAGGTGAGTATGCTGCATTTGAAGTTGTCATTTGTGAGATACGGGTCTGGGAAGTTGGGATTCTGGAATTTTATTCAGACCATAACTTTTTATCTGTACATTATTTTTCTGTGAAATCAATTTTGTATTTTTCTTTATGAAATTATCTACAACTTTCATAAGTTTCTTTATTTGATGTATAAAAAGTGGAACCAAAAATAGGTCCCAAAATGAATAAAGAATGAATAAAATGTATAGGTATTTGGACTGTGTTTTTGACCTTATCTCCCCCTACTTTATTCCTTGTCGACCTATTCATCAATATGCCTAGGTCTCGGGGTTTCGGGTCATAAAATATTTACAATATTATATTCTTTTTCTTTTCTTTATTTATTCTATAATTTTGGCCTTAATTACAGTATTTTATACACTAATATGATGCACATGCATGAATGCTAAGATGATGTATTTAAGGCTATTTACAGGCATTTGCTAGGGTTTTTGGTACCAAAATGATAGAATAAAGATGATGAAATGTGGATTCATCAAGGCCTCAGCCAACACACGACCGAGGAGGCGGAAGTGCGGTGGAGCGTATGGCGGGTTGCGGTGGTCGAGCAACAGTGGGGAAGAGCTGCAGGGTAGAGGAACACGACTGAGGCGAGGTGAAGGTGGTGACTCATCCTGCAGAGGTCACTCCAAGAAAAGGGTAAGGGGAGGTGGAGCTCCTGTGTGGATGAAGAAAGGGAGCTAAGGCTAAATTTTGCCAGGCCAGTGGTGGAAGACCTAAGAGATATAGAGGAAGCGACGAGGGAAGTGACGTGAGGTGGTTGTCGATCGGAGATTGAGGGGAATAAAAATATATGGGTTATGTGAAATGCGACATAGAGGAAACGATCATAGAGGAGGAAGGAGTAGGGTAGATATCCTAGGAAGTAGGAGGAGCTAGGGGCCCTCTTCGGTGATTGCCTCAACCGTGGCGGAACGGTGAAGCTAGGCTGATCTATAAGGGCAGCGACACAAGGCTTGAGCCCCTGTGGATCTTGCCTGGAGATTATCGTCAATCGTTGTCACCGGCCTGAAGGAGAAGGGCGGATGAAATGGGAGGAGGCCGGAGGTGAGAATTTATAGGGGATGATTGTAACGGTGGTAGGGTGCATTACAAGCAGGGCGGAGACAGCGGTTACAGGAGGAGTGATAGCCGTCGGGGGTTACGTGAGTGGGGGAGGGGGAAATGGCTGGGGGAGGGGACGGCGGTGCATGAAGGAAGGGGAGGGGACAGGGTCACGTATCATACATGACCTGGGAGGAGGAAAGGTCATGTGCGGGGTATGTAACCAGGCTGGAGGAGGAGACAGGAAATGGGGTGACACGTGGCATGCCCAGGGGCTGCCATGTGTCACCCCAAAAAAAATTCAAACTTTAAAAAGGAAGAAAAATAGAAAAGAAATAAAAGATCTCAGATCGAAAAATTTCCTTTAGGAAAGTTGTTCATCTCGGGTGAGATCTACAAATTTCATGAAGGATCCGGGAGCACAAGAGGTCAATTGTACATAGTGGTATTTTTGGTGGTCTCCATGTATATAGAAAACTGACTTTTGGGGTTTTATAATTTATTTGGTGGTAATAAAAGAGGATAAAAATCTAGGGAAAATATGATAAATACAAGAAAGTTAATGACACATTAATCTATTTTTTGGATTTTTAGTAAATAAGAAATAGGTAAATAAAACAAGAGAGAGAAACAAGCAATATTTGTACAGACTCTCAAGTTTCACTCGGACTCAGTTAGTTTCTTTGATTTCAATCTTGATCTAGATTTGGATTCTTACGTCGCTTGATAAAACTTTCATCAAAGAGCACAAATGAAGAAGAAATAAAGTTAAAAGGGTTAATTGTGTACATAAAAACTCGGGTCAAAAATAGCAAAAAGATAAAATGCACAAAAGAGGTCCAAAATCCAATTGTCACATATGAGCTCAAATTTTATGAAATTTGTATTATTTTGAAGGTATTTGGAAATGGAATAATTTAAAAGTGAGTAGAGAAAAATCAAACATTGTATGAGGGAGATATGCACATTTTAGTCCGTCAGATGTGAAATTAGGACATGTTTATTTGTCACTTATTTGAGTTTGCATTTTTGCATTTTTTATTTATTCTTGTCAGTAACATCTACACAACGGAGGTGATTTTAGATAAATCAGAGTTAGGATGAATTAACAAAAAATAAGAGAAGTTAGCAGCTTTTTAGGCCAATTTACACTTGGATTTTGGTTCCTTATTTTATGCAATTATGCATGATGAAATGCAAATATCATTTACACATGTATGAATGCTAATGATGCTATATTAGTTATTAAATGCATATGGATTTTGGGGAACAGAGCCTAATTAACCAGTTTTAACATGATGAGTGTGAGATTCATCGATCATTCAAAGTGGTATGGTTATACAATCGATTAAGAGCACATAACCCTCAACTATTCCCAACACCCATATATCCTATATACTAGAAGATCTAGAATAAATACAAAGTTCTGATCTTATTTGAACTATCTTCTTCAGGGCTTTATTGTTAAGTTTCTCATTCGATCGTTGAGAGTTGGTATCGATCCTATGCTTTCCAAAAACATATATCATACATTCAATTCTTGACTTATTTCTAAAATAAGATGAATAATGTTGGAATTTAGTTTATCCTAATATCTCATGAGTGAGATCATGTCTTATGGTTCAGTAGTGAACATATAGGATCTCTTTGAGTGATCGTATTACTCATATGCCCTCGTATGCACACAAGCTCGTCGGTGTATAGACATTGATTAGGTCATCAACCTAATGGTTTGCCTTATGTATAAAAGTGAGAGGGTATTCTATAAAATACCCAATTCATGTGGCAAGCCACGTGAGCTGAGCTGGCGTTGACACATGGATAAATATATGAAAGCACAAGGGGTTGTGTGCAATTTTTACACATTTATTTACACTCCAAACAAATGACTAAGCACTGAAAAGAAATAATAAAAATGCAGAGGCATCTAAGTGCAAATTACCCCTATTTACGTGCGGACCAACGACTTGGATCTCTTCACTTGGACACGTGTCGGCTTCATGGTGCACAATGATGACGGCTTGGATTAGACCTTAGGCAGAGATCGGATGGTCATAGCTTCACTTGATAGGATGCCATCTGCTACGTTTGGAGTGCAGGCCTTGATCGGACGATAGAGAAGCTCGACGGATGAACTGAGAAGAATGGTGCTCAGCCGCTCTTTTGATTGCTCGAATCTGGTGCTCCAGATCTCCTCACTTGCTGCTGAGTTGGGGAAATGCTTTGTCGCACACATGGATCCGGACCCTAGGGGTGGGGACCTAGATGGCCTGGCGACCTGGGGGTGTTCTAATGCCTCAGATGCCATTCAGACAGGGCCTTCCAGACTAGTAAAAATGATCGAAAGCTTCGCAGTGCAAGGGTGATCAGATCTGGGCCTTTACTGGCGAGGTTCATGGCGATTTGGACGTGGATGAGGGTGCTCCAACGTGCGGTAGAGTAAGGAACACTTACAGACTGACCTGCTCGAGATAAGGAGCTTTGGATGGTCGAATCGACGGAGAAATGGATGGAGACGGAAATGAGATGGAAAGTGCATCGGTACAAAGGGTGGATCGCAATGAAATGGTCGGAGCTCTAATGGCTCTGATGAACGAAAGATCGGGCATTTAACTATGCTAAGGATCTAATAACTAAACTAAATGCATAATTGAACTGGCACGAAGAAAATCTACCTAAAATAAGTAAAGTGTGCAGCTCGAACCTGCCGGTAGGCTGAGGAGTAGGATACTGTCGGAGCACTGTCGTTGACCCGCTCTCCTCCTGCGGTGCTCCGAACATCATTGAAAGGACCTCTGTCACTGGTGAACTCATACACACATACATATTATTGGGGACACTACAGAGCTTGGAGAGGTATCAATGGTAAATGGGAGGAATTGGAGTTTTATTTATAGATAAATTTTTGGCAAATTTCGAGCTGAATTATTGAGAGGCTCGAGGCAGATCGAGAGATCTAATGAGGAGGCTAGGTTGGCGATAATGATGTGAACGAAGCTATGAAGGACTCGAGGTGAATGGAGGCTCGTGGCAGCCTGGAAAATTCTAGGAAGTGGAGGTGCTCAAGGTTTTTATAGGGGTCAGAGACAGGGAAGGATAGTTGATCGAGGTCAAGAATCCATGCCTCCTGATTGGTCCACGCAGGACACTATAGGACAAAAGAGCAAGATTTTTTCAAAAATAGTTAATGAAAAATAGTAAACAATCTATTAATTTTTTGTTATAAAATAAAAAATGATTATTATTTTTTGCTTTATTTTAATGTGATTTTTATTTATTTTTTGAATCTATTTACTACAAGTTACGTTTTATAGGTATATTCATCAATGTATTGCATGCTTTATTTTTATTTTGTATTTTTTATTATCTTATTTTGTTAATTTATATAATTATAACTTATTTTTAGATACATAAATATGTTTTTGTTATATTTTATTGATGTATTATACACACCTAAATAAATAGGAGTATATAATATATGGGTATAAGTATAAGTATTTCATCTATGTATTTTGTATACTGATTTCATTTTTATGTTTTTTAATGGATTTATTCTATTTTAAATATGTACATATATTATAAATAATATTTATAAAATTTTAAAAAATATAAAATTATAAAAATAATAAAGAATAAATAAATTGAATATTTTATTCGGGTATACTATATAGTAGGGGTCCAAAATCTAACTTTTGCATCTCAACTCCAAATTAAGTGAAACCACCTTTATTAAATAGATAATTAAAAATCATATACAATTAAAGGTTATTTGAGGCATTTTTAGTTTTTATTGGGGATATATGGGTCTGTGAAGTTCGGATTTTGGTTTTTTATTTTGAGCATAGAATGTACAATATATGTTATGTTTGTGCAAACTAAATTT
This sequence comes from Ottelia alismoides, assembly GCA_037367405.1. NCBI lineage: Eukaryota > Viridiplantae > Streptophyta > Magnoliopsida > Alismatales > Hydrocharitaceae > Ottelia > Ottelia alismoides. The sequence continues at coordinate 46,250 of JAZKJV010009036.1, read as the reverse complement.
TTTCCTATATATTATTATCTACAACTTTCATGTACAAAGTTTATTGATTTTATGAATAAATAATAGAGAATAAAATAGGTCCTAAAAAAGAATTATTAATAAATAAAAGATTGGGGTTTTTATTGGCTTTTTGGCCCTTACCTCCCCATACTTTATTCCTTGTCGACCACATCATTCTTGACTTGGTCTATGGATTTAGGGTCATAAAATACCTTTAGCATTTTATTTCTTTTCTTTCTTTCTTTATTCTTTTATTTTGTCTTTAAACAACATAATTTATACAATGATTATGCAACAAATAATGAGTGTTAATTTGTACAAAATAATGATATTTACATGCATTTAGTCAGGGTTTAAAGGCCAAAATGAAATAATAAAGGTGATGAAATGGAGATTCATCAGAGTTCCATTTGTGTTTGTCATGATAAATGTAAATAAAATCCTAATCATTTCGAATGATATCATGATGATAATGAGTATTTTTATGATATGGTTATTCTATAGCTTGAGATATGATCTCAAGGATGGCTCTTATATCTTAATTATGAATTTGTTCATAAGCAAAGAGAAGAGGGCATTGGGACCATCACATTAGTGGTACACCTTGGACATGTTGCATTTTTGAAGAAAAAAAACCCAAGGAAGGCTTCCTTCCCTTAAGATATGGTACTGACCTATATGAAGGTATAACACCTCAACGAGTTGAGGAAATGAATCCTAAAGCCGCTTGCCCTTGTGCATCGGTTACTAGAAGCCTGGTGTGTGATAGATGTGTACAAAAGCCATATGTCTGCCATGTATTGGGAATAGTAAACTGTTAGTAACCCTATTATGGAGATAAAATACTTGATTGTAGTAATAACAATATCTTCAAAGAGGACAAGACTTTTGAGATAGTGATCTCAAAGTCTTATTTTCAAGAACTTAAGACTTTATAGATAACGATCTAAAAGTTCTTAACTACAAATGCCTTATAAGATATTCTGATAAGGATAGAGATCTCCGATAATAAGGGTATTCTAATAAGGATAAAATAAAATACATACGAGTTATAATGATTATTGAATTGTAGTGTCAAAAACACTATGACTGCTTTAATAAGATTGAGTATTGGTTGCATAAGATGTAACATTCACATTGGATGCGAGCACTGTTACTATGAGATATGCAGGTACAATAAAAGGAATTAGCATAGTCTCTTGGGAATATATTGATTTGTCAACTTACCAAGCTATTTTTCTCAATAGCTTATGATTAGCACATGAGTGTGGGTTTAAAGATTAGCTCATTAATGGCTTTTTAGCCTTTGGGCTAGTGGGAGATTGTTGGACATGCAATCCCACGACGAGCCATTATGCAATAAATGCTATTGCAAATCATTTCCTAGTCTGAAACGAAGAATAACTAATTTTCATAGTAGGACCCTTACTACAATTAGAGTTATATATCATGGTCATCTTAATAATCATACAGTTGTTGATTCACATGTTGAATCATAGAGGTTAGCACTTGGATGATATCTAATTAGATTGATGACTCATCAAGCATCGTCAAATGATTGTTAAGAGAGGATCTCTAGTCTGAGAAGAAGATGGCAATTCTTATATGAAGGTCGATATCTAAATGACCTCTTGATGCAAGCCTATAGATAGGAATAGAGGTCTAGATGTGTTAGATAAGTTAGTCCAAAGAGTTTACTTAACAAGATCGAGATAACCAAGTTCTATGCCGTATACTGTCAAGATATAGGCACGCATCCTCTGACTGGAGATAGAGGTGTTACTATTAATGAGCCGCTAAATACGTGATATAATTTGTACTCGTTGTAATACGGGTACTTAGCGAATCGTGCATAACCGAATCAAATGTCTCTATGAAAAGGACTCGGCTTAAATTTATATCCTGGGCAAGTCCGGGGTCGAACACAAGGAAACAAAGGAACAACTTTGGGTTAAATAAGAAAACTTAGGTTTAGGTTTCCAATGCGATTTTTTTAATGTTTTATGCAAAAATAAATGTGAATGCAAAATGTGGGTGAATCAAGTTAATAAAGAAACACACGACTTAACCAAATTAATTTTAATATCAGATTAATCCAATTTAACCAAATTATATTTTTTAGAAATCAAATCCAGTAATGAATGCAGAATATATTTTTTTAGAATTTTAGGAGTTAAAATGCAACAATGAAGAATGCACACTTTTTATGGGTTTTTATGCAATTTTTCATACAAACAAAATGCAAAAATTATGATTTTTTTGCTGAAATTTAAACATGATGCAATGAGGTTACCATAATTTTTTCGGAATTTTTTGAGAGTATATGGTTTTCTTATGGATTTTTCAATGTCAATTTATCTAGAGAGCGAATTACCCCAAAAAAGTATTTATATAAGCAATCCAAGAGAGTTGGAATTTCACAAAAATAATGTGTATGGATTTAATTGAAAATCATTTACAAAAATCGCTCTACAATTTATTTAAGGCTCGTGACAACTCCAATTTAAATGAAATTTGTAAAGTAATTAAACCATGTTTCAATGATTTTTGAGGAATTTTTGGAGTAACCATAAATTAAATAAGAATGTAAGAACACGGATCGGGTAACATATGCAATTTATCCAAAATTTACAAAAATCCAAATAAACATCCAAATTATAGAGAATTAGTTGCTCAAAAATATGATATTTTTCATTAAATAAAATGATGCAAAATGGATGTTCAAATTAACATGCAAACATAGGGTCTTGATTGCAATGCAGAAAATAAAACATTGAATACAAAACATGCATAAGGACTCTTTTGTAACTAAAAAAACCTAACGGGAAAAATATGCAACTTTATGAAAAAATAAAGAAAAATAATCCTTCTTCTCTCGTAGGGTACGATGGGGGTTGAACCGTTGCGTAATGCGGCACGGGACGCAAAGGTCGTGGCAGCGGTGGCTCGAAGGAGGAGGGTTAGAGCTACTCGTGGAGACGACTGGGCTCACGCACTGCGTGCGGTGGTGTTGGAAGCTGGACCTACCGGCGATGAGGCAATTAGAACTGGAGGGCTACTAGCGGAGGGCACGACGGTGCACGACCGCTTGGGGGTCGTGGAGGTGACCAGTCATGGTGGCCTGGGGGCGGAGCAGTGGTGGCGCAGAGGCTGCGGTTGCGGTAGCTGGCAGTGGTGGCCTGGTCACGCACCTACAACTTCCTTCTTATTTTTTTTCTTTTTTTATTTTCTTTTGCAATTTTATTGTGATTTAAATAATTTTTTAATTTTCTTGGATAGGTAATAAACTAAAGAAAATGAAGATTTGATGGTGATGAGGATGTGGTGGTGATGAGGATGTGAAACAAGGAAAAATGTTATATAAATATAAAATAACAAGGAAAATGAGAGGGAATACTTACATGAGGTTCGCCGGATTTGCGGAGCAGCTATGCTGAACTCCTGTTGTGGCCTCGATTCGATTGGCAAAATAAAAATCAGAGAATCTATGCGAACTTGATGGGAAGTTCGTGACATGACAATGATGGCCATCGCAGATCTTTCCTGAAAGAGGTCGTTGCTTGAGGAAGATGATAAGATGTTGTCACCGACACCACATTCCAAGCTATCTCCTTTTACTCTAAGAATGGCGGATCAAAGGCAAAATTGAGGAGAATGGGGTGTATGAAAAGAGAAGAAAAATGGAGGTTAGAAAAGATGGTGGGATGGTGGACTTGAATGGGAGGTTAAGGAAAATGGTGGAGTTGAATGGGAGGTTAGATGAAGAATATGGAATTGAATGGGAATTGGTGATAGAATGAGAAGAATATGAAAGTTAGTGTAGATAATAGAAATTAAATAATGAAAAGAAATTAAAATAGGCTACTAATAAAACAAAAAGAAAAAAAAGAGAGTGGAGAATTTACAATATAAGACAAACAATATGTACATGTTTTTTTACTTTTTTAATTTTAATTTTTTGTATTTTTAATAAATGATATTTACAACATAAAAATAAAATAAAATACTATAAAAAAAATAAAATACAAAAATATTTTTTTTTGGATTTTTTAGTAATTAAGAAAAATAAAATAAAAAATAAAGAAAGAGAGAATATTTATAATATATAATGTACATCTATGTCGTAAAACCCTTATTTTGCAAATGATCTCATATTTTAATGAAACCATTTTCATTGGATAGATAATTTTCTAACTTTTAAAAGTGAGTTGGTGAATTTGGAATTCATATGAAGCGAGAATTTGGTCGGGAAGTTGGACTCTAAGGCTTTTTCTCTTTGGGATCTGGGAGTATTTATTTATGGTAAAATTTATTTTATATTTTTATATTTTATATCATTTTTATAAATAAATTAGAGGAATAATTAGCTAAAAAGGAGTTGAAATGAAATTATTAAAAATACATGAATTTTTGGGCTATTTATAGGTGAAAGACTCCTTTGTTTTACGGCTTTTTATTATTAATTTATTTTGTAGAATAGAATATGCAATATTTAATGTATCTTATTTAAAAGAATCATTTTGTTAATATATATTTTATGGACATTTATTTGAGATTTTATTTAGAGATTTTGCTAGGATCAACAAATTGAGATGATGAATCACGGATTCATCAACTATATATTTGAGTATATACATTTGGCAGATCGATAGGTTGATGATCTAATCAAGGTCTATACACCGACGATCTGGTGTGCATACAAGAATGTATGAGTAATATGATCTCTCAAAGGGATCATACATGTTCATTGCTAAATCGGAAGATATGAGCTCACTCATGAGATATTGGGATCGAATTTCGTGCATGGTCGTCTTGTTTTAGAAGCTTGAGTAAATTTGTAGGTTTGATATATGCTTTTGGAAAGTATATGATCAATACCCAGGTATGATATATGCTTTTGAAAAGTATAAGATCGATACAAAGTCCCAACGATCAAACGAGAAACTTGATGATAAAACTCTGAATAATACATTTTAAATAAGATCTAAAACTTTGGGTTTATTCTAGATCTTCCAGTATGCAAGATGTGTCGGTATTAGGAACACTCGAGGGTGATGTGATCGTAAACGATTGTATAATCATGATGCTTCCATTCCACGGGAGTGATGAAACAAGTTTAGATTTTAGTGGCTGCTCTCAGTAGAGAAGTGATCTAATCTTAGTCCAAATGTTGGACATTGATCTGGATATGATTCAGATGCAATGATAAGATTAAATTTTCAGCTTTGATTTAATCAATAATTTATGAGAGGTCCTCAATATATGGATTTGAGATATGATCCCAATATCAAAGTCACTATACATGGAACGTACAATAGCCCTATCCTTATCTCCAAGTATCCATGGAAAAAGCGCATTATTCTTGAAAGAGTTCAAGGATAATTTCATTGTTGATATTGTATCTAAGCATTGAGGAAAATTTACAGTTAAGTGTGATTTAATTATCATGAATAACGTGAATGAGCTTCATATCATCTTGGCACATGAGAATGGATAATTAATTATGATTTAATTTTGAAGGATATGAATAATGTAGATATCACTATCCTTTTAAATCATATATATTACAAATTTGATTTATAATATATTATAGATATTTATTTGTAAATAAGATTTACGAATTAAGTGTTAATGTGAATCGGATTCGCATTGTACAATTAATTGTTCATTCCTAGTTGTTAATGGATTTTGTTTGCTATTATCACAAATAATTTGCAATAATTATTTGGCTTATTCTGTTGAAAAAATATTCCATGAAATAAGATTTAATGTAATGAGATTACATTAGGATTGGAGAGAGATCCTCTCTCTCCAATCAAGGTGGTCATCCACCATATATAATGGGAAGGAGGCTATCTCCTCCACCCTTACATGGAAGGAGGATCTCTAGTCCTAGAGGCTATTAATTTAATTGAATCTAAATATGTTATGATTATTTAAAATATATTTATTTTCTTTCAAATTAAATTAATGGTTGTTGTAATTTTTTACAACAAAATCTCAACCATTGATTTGAATTAGGAGTGCATCTCCACCATCCAATTTAATATAAAAAGAAAGGGTAGACCTAGCCTTTTTCTTTACACAACACATTAAGAAGACAACAACTCTCTCTCCCTCATTCTCACGGTTGTCCTCTTTCTCTCTCTCTCTCAACATATGGTCGTCCATATGTTGACCTAGAGAATCCTACAGTCCTCGCAACATCATTGTGTTGTTGGATTGACTGCTCGTTGATCTCCATCTTCTTAGATGTGCTTCTCTCATGAAAAGACATCGAATTTTGTGAGATGAAATCAGGAGGCTCCTCGCTCGGATCATTAACTTGGATTGTGGGAAACATGTGCCTCGTCCATGTGCCCGCAAGTGCGACCTTCGTTTGATTGGACTGAGACAGGAGAATCTCTTACTTTAGAGATTGATGATCGTAACCACACTTCAAGAGGTATTCCTTGAACTCGTTTGTGATCTTAATGAAACAATTCGAGAAGTGTTCTCGAATCATGTGGTTTCATCTGCTTTAAATTTTTTAAATTCCGTTGCCCCGAGCAACTAGTATGACTAGTCACTCCTGATCGTATATGATGTGATCTTCATGCTTCTGTGATGCATTTAAGATTTTTCTCATAACTTTCATTTTTCTGTAACAATTAAGTTGAAGAAAAAGTTGAAATAACTCCATCTTTCTACATGTGCTCCATCTCTCTCTCTCTCTCTCACCTATCGGTGGCCATCCACCTTGGGTTTTGTTGAGAGCTCCATCACCGTCGCGTGGCCATTGTGTTGCCAGACTAATTTCTCGTAGAACTTTGTATTCTTCTATGCCTCATTCTCTTGAATAAGGTGGTGGATTCCGTACGGCAAAATCAGGAGGTTCCCTGCTCAGATTGTAGCCTTCGATTGTGCAAAGCATGCATTTCATGTATGCATCCACAAAGTGCTCTCTCGTCAGATCGGATTTGACACATGAGGCTTATTCCTTTAGAGGCTATGATATTGTGATCATGCTTGAAGAGGTAATTATACTTATGCGATCATGATGAAACGGCATGGGGAACGTTCCTATGTTATGCGATTTATCGAAAAAAAATTAATTTCCACTAACCCATCGACTAGTATAACTAGTTGACCTAGATAGTATGTGATACAATCTTTATGAATGAAGTGAATAAAAAATTACAAACTTCGCATCACGGAAATGAGAATTTTTTAGCATACTATTTGCTTAAAACATAGGATGTTCATCGTATGAACAACAAAATTCAGCACAATGATTTGTACTTTACGAACAATTAAGTTATAAAAACTATTTTTCTAATATGGTTTCTAATCTTCTAATAAATATTGAGATTAAATCAGGGTTACCTATTGGAGCGTGAGTCTCTAAAGTAAGAGACATCCCGGATCAAGTCTGATTCACACTTGTCTCTCTCGTGGGCATGGTGATGATCTGTGTAGCTTATTACGAACTTCGATGTCTTCTTCTTCTTGAAATTATCCACCCAAGGATGAGACCAAGATGAACTCAAGCTTTTGATTTCATATTACAAAGTCGATTCCTTTTACACGTACGTGAAGTATGACGAAGAAGACAATCTTCTCTCTCGCAGGGGCCAAGGCTATGAAGAGAAGATGGAGGCTTAACGATGGATGTGTAGGACTCTAGAGAGAGGGGAGGACGTGTATAGAGTGTCTTCTACTCTTTAAACTTGTATCTCAATGATAAAAGCAATTTATCAATAGGAACAAGCATTCTTTGAAAGAGAGGCATTGCCATCTCTTTTATAGCTAAGGGGGACGTCCAAGGTCTCCCTTGGATCATGGATCAAGGGCAATGATTTTAATCATTATTCAACAAGAATTAGGACTGAAATTATTTCCTTTAAATCACCAAATAATTAACTAGTAAATTGATCAATAAATTGAGAGCCTAATCTAATTAGGACTCTCATATAGGATGCCAGGTGTCCTCACAATACACACCCCCTCTTTCCATACATGGGCAGAGGTTGTTGCATTTTTACTAATTTGTTAATTCATATGCAACAACTCAATTAAAAAATATGAAGTCGTTGCTTAATTATCATTATGATAATTCAATTATCATAATTGGTGATTTTATGAGAAAGACCCTTGAAGTTTATGAATCATATTTATAAATCCAAATAAAAATATAAATCCAATTTATATTTAAATTCAATGTATATCATATTCGCATTTATGCTTTGAAATAATAAAATGAATCATATTAATATTAATATTAATTATTGTGAATCATTATTCACATTACTTAATTTTATTTGTGAATCATATTCACAAAGATACACTTACAAGATATGACAATAACAATTATTATCACAATATTGACATCAAACAGTATGAGTCCTAATCCATTTAGGACTCATGAGATACAAATGCAAATACTTGGAGATAATATCCGGGAGATCATATTATCCATGTGTAGTGACTTAAAATGTGGACAACTAGCTAATTTCGGGGTTTATACCATTTTTATGAAAATGAGTCCGTCACCTACGAATGTTGATCTTGAGTTGTAACACTCTACACTATAAGTAAGATCAACGAAATGCATCACTCTCCATGAGATAGAGGAAGTGTTAGCTAGTTGAATCCATCTTCCTTGACCATTTCTAATCAAAGTCCATATCATTTGGAGCTTAGAAATGAGCTCAAGGAGTGATATTATTTCTATTTCCATTACCATTTCTATATCCAATATTTACACATTGAAAATATAATTAGAATTGGATATTGGATTCCAATAAAGTGATACTTAATCCAGTTAATTCTAAAATCATCAAGCAAACAAATAGAGCCACTAAAATCCACTCGATTTCATCATTCCCTCGAAATGGAAGTGTCATGGTAAATGATCTATTATGATAGATTTAACCCCGAGTGTTTCCAATACTCATTCATCCTTCATACTTGAGGACTTTGGTATATCCGAAGTCCAAACCCTAGTTTGACTATTTTCTTCTGAATATATCAATATATTTCTCATTCGATAATTGGACGATAATATTAATCATATAATTTCTAAAAGCATGCATTAATATCTCAAATTTGTATCTTATTTCATAAATAAGACAACTGTGCATTGAATTCACTATGATCCCAAATCATCTCGTAAATGAGCTTTGTCTCCCAGTTCATCAACTATGAACATGTATGATTCTTTTGAGAGATCGTGCATCTCATATGTCTTCATATGCACGCAAAGACGTCGATATATGGACTTGGGTGAGGTCACCAACCTATTGGTCTTTCAAATATTCATACCCAAGCATATAGATGCAAATTTGTCTCAGGTCAAAGGATGTGTACATGATCGTGACAGTTACGATTCGTGTCTTAGTTTGTCTCGTCCTCATCAAGCCAACTCTTTGACTTGATTATTCCAACCTTCTGAATCTCCATTCCTATGTAGATGACATGCACCAAGAAATCGATTGGAAATTAGTTTTTAGGGAAAAGATTGTCATCTATTTCTCAGACTGGAGATATTTATTGAAAACCACATGTTTGAAGTCAGTTGTGCCCTCCCAGTTGCATGGTATTCAATAAGGCCATGGTACATAACCTTAGTTATACAAAGGGAACTTTACATTAAAGTGATTTATCATCCATCCATTCATTCATTTCATTTCAAGTGTCACGATAAAAATAATAACATTTATTGCAATTATGTGTCGCCAAGGGCTTACAAGTTCAATACTCACTTCTGTGATGTGTGAGTCTACATAGACTCCTTTCAAGTGGTATCAGAGCCTTGGTTAATGATCTTGGATATGATACAAATCCTTAAGGAACAAGGTTTTGGAATGTGAATGCACAAGAACTTGTTTTTTTCGCATAAGTGTGATTTCGATCGATTTTGTGCATATATGATATGCCTGTTGTTATGTCCTGATATATATAAATGAATTTTGGGATACAAAATTATGCTTATAATGTCTAGACATGACCCCAAAGATTTTCCAAATGTTGGCAAAGATCATGCATTGATTCGGATGTGAAAAGTTCCCGCAATGTGTTGTTTTTACATGATTTTTAGTTTGTAACTTCATGAATTTTAATTACTATTTTATCATAAAATGTGATATAAACACATTTATTATGTTAATAATTAAACCATAAAACCGCTCTAATTTATTTCACACGATTCCGACTTTGTTTGCCCTAGATATGTGATATTTAGTGGAGATGGGTTTGAAGATGATTGGATCATCTTGATAACATTTTTAATGTATTTACCATTCTTAATAAATCATGAAAATTATGACTTTACCTTGATTAATTATTGTATCATTTATTTAGAGAAATAAGGTGAACAAATAACGGCTTCGTTTAATGATTGTTTCATGACAAACTCTAGTTTAAAATTACAATAGTTGTAGTTCAATTTTTACATGTAAAACCAACTTGTTTGCTTGATATGACTAGAAATTTAGGAAAATTAAAGATGTTTCAATATACTTAAATTTCTAAATGATTATTATATAGCATTATATACAGCTGAAACAATGATAAAACCCCTTACTATAATTTATACTGATTGTGATGTCTCGAATTGGAACAATGATGGTGTCTAGGCCTGGATATACTAATGGGTTACTTAATTGGCACCCAACACCATATTTGTAGTGGAAGCATTCCATGTTATCATAATTTGTATGACATGGCCAGATCTATTTCAAGGAAGAGTAGCATGAGAAGTCATGGGTACTTTAACAACTAATTGGAATAATAAAAATGTAGTAAGCGAGGTGTATACTATATTGTAATATCAAAAAAAATGAATTGTTTGTTGGTTACATTAGATTGATGATTAATCTAATGTGATTAAATTAATATAATCCAATTAAAATACACAATCTATAACTAATAAGTCTTGATTTCTCTTGGAAGGGTTGATCATGAGAATATGATTCAAACGATCAATCGAAATTTGAATCATATATGGAGTATCTTAAGATGGCATCCATGGTATCCTATCAAGGCGAGGGATTCCATCGCCATGGATTGTACAACGGAGATGCCTATGCGAAGTCATAGCTCCGCCGTACAAGCACAGATGGATCATACTCTTTACTTCTCGAAAGAGTAAGGACGTATGTGTAGTGACCCTAACGTTGTTTGGCATATAATTGAGGCGGCATTGGATTGCGCATAGCGATCGCTAATCTGTTGACGGTTGATTCAGTTGATAATGTCTCGACATCACCTTAGAGGTGGTGAGCTCGGGTATCAAAGACCAAATTGGGAAATGCAAATTAGAGTTGTAAGGTGGAAAGAGTCCCTGCTTCCTTCACCCAAGTTATATTTTATCATATTATTGGGGGTGTGACAAAGGCGGAAGGGAGATTCCAGATATCTCTTGAGGTACTTTGGTTAGCATACCCCATGCTTTGAAGGTTCGAAAGGGAATGGACTTTCGAGATAATAGAAAGCGAGACAACTTTGATTTAAAATAATAATAATCGTAGTCGAAATAAATATATTTATGCAAGTTATCTTATTTCAAATAACCTCCACTAAACCCACTCAAAACTATACTCAATCATGACCAATATCATGGACTGGATCCATTATCAAGATGTTGTACTTGCAATTGGATACATAATGTATGGGGTTGCAATGTGCAAATTTCCTCGTGATAATGAGGCATGATAGTTACTTAGGGATAACAACCTAGGTTTATGTGTCTCTACAATCTTGATATATCATCGAGTGTGCTTTTGAAGTATCCTATTTATCGTAATTATCAAGATCCTTTAAAAACCTAAGGAGATGTGTTGGCAACTATATACTCTCTCAGCATTTAATCATGAATGATATGGTTCATTGCATTATGCAGAATAGGAGATGATGCACTCAAAGTATTTGAGTACTTTCATGTAAAAAAGTCTCTAAGAGTTATGATGAGTGTGGAAATAATGAATGTCATCGTTAAACTATCTCAACTTAAATCTTTCATGAAGCTTCATAATATTCATATTATGTGAATGGGATGAAGCAATTATAAATGTTGAGATACTCTTATATTGAAGTCCTTTGAGGACATGTTCAATTTAAGAGATCGTTTACCTTAAGCAATGGTTGTCTAGAGATCAAGGAAGTGCGATGAAGCATGGGTCAGACCCATGTAAGAAGGATAGACAAAGAGTTGAATGTAGTTATGTGACTTCCACACACATATGACATCCAAAGAGTTGAATGAATGCTAATACTACAACAAGTTGATATATTGATAGTATGACTATCATAACTATTTAGAATCCTTAGAGAAGGACTTGGACCATGGGGATATTTTACATTTACATATCATCATTGGAATAAACATACTTATTAGATGAGATTTAAGGTATGATACTTGTATCCCATACTTCTACTAACACTTATAATTGGTTGCACATGTTTTAGAAGACTAAAAAACTTGATCTTAAGGTTAATAGTCATCCACGTGGGATTTGATGAAAAATTTACTTCATTGGATTGAGAGACTACTTATTCTAGTGGGAGAGGTCTCAATATTTGAGAATGTCGCTATAACCTACATATTAGAATATATTCATTATTTATTTCTAAATTTGTTGTAAATAGATAAATATTTTAAGACAGACTTATCATAAAGAGTTATGATGGATATATTTCAGATAATGTTCTAACATCTAGGGGACTCTGCAAAAGTAGAATGTTAATGAGTGGTTTGTTTACATTTCTTATACTGAAAATTAAACCTTAAGAGATCAATAGGAGAATGATCATTTTATAAGATTTGACATCTAGACTAGGACATAAGTCTACTGCTAAGATCAATAGACTAATAAGAGATAGAACTCTAGATTGTCTAAAATCTCAAAACTTACATATTTGTGAATATTGTATTCAAAGTAGAACGTCTAATGCACCCTTCTCTGGAAATGGTGTAAGTTGCAAAGGTATTCAAGACCTCATACGCATTGATGTATGTGAACCCTCCATACTATAATGAATATTAATGATATGTGATATCCATTGATGATTATTCGTGGTATGGGATTTCTTTCTCACACATGAAAATCATTTGAAATGTTCAAAGATTTCATTGTTTGGTGGACAACAAAAGTTAGAATGAAGATTTGATCTAATCGAGGTTGTCAGGACCTATTAGATAAATTTTAAAAAAAATCTTATGAAAAGAATTTGATCAATGATGACTATTAGCATAATTACCTCTTACTTTCCAAGTATATGTAGTAGGGATTGCAATCCATATCTTTAATAAGATTCCAAGTAAATTTGAACCCAAAACATCTCGTGAGTTATGGTTTGGAACCAAGTTTAGTGTTAACCTAATTGAAGATTTAGGCTTTCTTGGTCCATGACAGAGACATGGATGCAAGTAGCTCGAATATAGCATTAGAGAGTGCTACTTCATTATGTATGTGAAGGATGTTATTAGACGCCTACTTTATAACCATGAGATTCTTAAAAGATTTCATATCCAAGGATATTATTCTTAGAGGATGACTTCCATAAGAGTCAAGATAAGAATGAAGTAAAGGGACTCATCGAATTGTAGGAGGAAAAAGAGCCGTGTAATACCCTTATTAATTTAATCAAATTAATGATTAGAATTAATGTCTTGTCGTGCATTGTAGTCAGGTAAATACAGACTAATCAAAAATCACTTTTAAATAATGTCGATTTAATCACGAGCGGCGAATTTATTTTACTCGAGCAAGCCTAAGGTCGAACTCAGGGAGGCAGCTATTTCCTTAGGTAGATTTTCAAGCGAATTTTAGAGGTCGGATTTTCAGAAGGTATTTTTTTGGTTTTTTGATAATTTTTATGCAATTAAAGGAAGGACAATGCAAAACCAGGCCAAATTACAAGTAAATTCAGCAAAGTACTCAAATTAAGTCCAAAAATTATGAAATTTGGCCAGAATGTGGAATGCAATGAAGTTACTCTATTTTTTTAGAATTTTCTGATACTTTATGAATTTACTATGAATTAAATATGAATGCAAGGTGATTTTGACTAAATTAATTTTAATAAATAACAAAACACAATATTTCCAGATATAAAAATTATCGTAGATAGATCTAAGTGTGAAGAATCCAGGAAAATTGATAAACCTAAATTTCAATGGTGAATTGGACCAATTAAAAATTAATTAAAGAAATCACTAAACAATTTATTCAGGCCTCGAGATGCATGCAAATGCAAATATTTTTGGGCACAATGTAAATTAAATTATCCTAAGTCTAATGTGATTTTTTAGTGATTTTTAAAGCAACAGAGAATTTACTATGAATTAAAAGGCACAAATGGGCAAAATATAGCAAATTTCACTAATTAATTAACAATAAATTCCACTGATATCACAAAAATTAGACAATATCACATATGAAAGAGGACAAGTTAAGCTACACAATGTAATTTTTAGATTTGAAAAATGATGCCAAATGAGTACCTAGATATGCGTTCAAAGACAGAACTAAATTGCAATTACAAAAAATAAAGTTGCTAAAAATTACACGTGCTGGCAAGGACTCAAATGCAATTACCTATATCGCGGGGTACATGCATGCAAAATACCCACAAAACACGTGTACCTCACGTAATGCTCTTGGCATGGACTGAAATGCAATTTGTAAAACTTCCAGGGGCCTCTTGCAAAATGCCCAGATCGCACGTGAGAGACACATGCACCCCCAGGCTCAGGTGACTTCGGAGGCTCGGATGGAGGCTTGGAGGTGCTACAGGCTCAAACGTGGCTCGGGACAGCTTCGGGGCTCCAAGCCTAATGGTCGGGGAGGAGGCTCAGATGCGACGACGTGGCACTCTCTGGATCGTTAGATTGAGTGACGATCCGACGGCTGCTGATGGCTGGAGACGTGGCGTGCCTAGATCCGTTAGATTGAATAAAGATCCAATGACATCTGGAGTACGGGGGAAGCGGTGACGTGGCGTGCTGTGGAGCGTGGGATCCTCCTGATCCGACGGCTGCAGACTGATGGCGACGTGGGTAGCTCAGAACCGTCCAATCAAGGGGATCGGACGGCTACTGGGCTTCGTGCTCGAACGATCCGCCGCCTCCTGCGGCGGAGGTGGATGTGCACCGGCAAAGAGCTGCTTGCTCTGCCTCGTCCTCTGGACATCAGTGAAGGTCGTCGGTGGCTCCTAAGCAGTTGGAAATGGTCGTCGAGGCGTGGCGGAGCGTCTGAGGGCCTTAGCTGAGGATGGGGCAGCCTGGAAGCCGACGGTCGAGGAAGCTCGAGGATACTATGGTGAGGCGTCTGACCAATCAAAGACAGAGTACCTACAGGGTTAGCTCGAATAGTCGAAGCCTACAGAGTGATCATGGGATGAACGGAAGTGCGGAGGGAGGCCTGGAGTGGAATGATGGTGTTCGGTGATGCAGCTCCGCCAAGGTGGCGAAGCTCTCGTCGGAATGAAGTGCAGAGCGTCGTCTGAGCGAATGGAGGTGGGCGCGAAGATGCCAGCTCCGAGGCGGAGCTTGGAGGATGGTCAGAAGAGGGTGACGATGCGCGGAGGAGGCGAATAAAATTCGAGAAAAAGAAAGAAAATGAAGAAGAAGACCAAGGGGAAGATGGACGTTGCTACTTGGGGAATGGAGCTCAAATCTGGGCTCCTGGTCGTCGCTGGAAGGCCGGTAGTAGTCCTGAGCTCGTACAGCTCACGGGGGAAGCTGCAGTACGACGGAGTTGGCCGTGGATCTCGCCGGAGGGATGCAACCGTCGTCGCTCAACTTCTTGTCGAATTGTTGTCACCAATAGGAAGGTAGGAGCTAGGGGAATCTCTCCATAGTGGCGGATGGTTTCGACAGTCATCGGAGGGGGAATATTTATAGGTGTAAGGTGACGATGACAGGTGATGGAGGGTGAGGTTGGTGGAGGCCGTGGGGCGACATGGGTGCGGGTTAGGGCGATCATGGAGGTCAGCGAGGATGAAGGTAGAGTTGGCTGCAAGATTGAAGTGTCAGGAGGCGGCGAGGGTGGCCGGAGTGGATCCCAAAATAGGAAGGGGTCGGCTCACGCGCAAGGTGGACGATGTGGGGTGCGGCCCGTGCGGGAGGTAGACGACGATGTCTGGACCGTTGGATCGACTGATCCAAGGGTCAGGAGAAGGGCACGAGATAAGGGCTAGATTATATCAAAAGGGCGAGATCGAAGGGTTATGATGGCGCCACATGGAGGGCGTAGGTAAAGGCGGAGAGGGACAATCGAGATGAAGTCTTGAGGATCTGATTGTGTGGTCCATGAGATGATACATGGCATGCTAAGAGTTAGGCGAAGACGGAGGGTTGTGATGAAGTCAGAGTTTCGATCGAACGACAGGGATCAAAACAAAATGAATGATGGCGATGAGGAGAGAAGGGAGGTCATTGGACGGTGCAGATTACGGGACACGTGACAGCTTGAGGAAGAGGCGCTGGCGAACGGCCTAGATTGGATCCAGGGTTTGATCGAAGGGTTGTGGTCACAGCAGGAATAGATGGCCCATATCAAGAGAGAGGGAGCGAGATCGGACGACGGGGAATGGAGGGCGCGTGGCGCGGAATGGAGCGGGCCGCGTGGCGCAATCAGAGGGCGCCACGTGGCCTGCTCTAAATGGCTGAGAATGAATATGAATTTAGAGAGAGAAGGAAATCGAATTTGGAAAAAGTCAAAACATAAAAGTTGTAGATCTCGATGAGATCTACAAGTTTCATGTTGACCAAAATGGCGATGAGGTCAAATAAGATACAAAAATACAAGGGTACAAATATAAATACATATAGTACACAAAGGGGCCCAAAAACCCAAGTTTTGCATACGAGCTCCGATTTAAATGAAATTGGTCTCATTTTAAAGGTCTCTGAATATGTATTAATCTGAAGGTGAGTATACCTAAATCGGAGGTTGTATGAGGTATATATTGACATTCTAAGGTCAGAGGTCTCCAATTGGGTTTGGGATTTTTATTGGGTATTTTTACAAGATGAAAACCGTGCCCGTTTGCCTTGTATTATTGTTAGTAATATACACAGTATAGGGTCAGTTTTATTAACTTTGGAAAGGGAATAAAATACAGATAATTAGGTGAATATTTTACAAGTGAAATAGGCTTCATATTTAATGCAAATATGGATGCTAAAATGCATGTATTATGGATGCATGTATGAATGCTATTTATGAAAGATAAAGGGAAATATGCTGCTAAATACTCGGGAACAAGGCTTTATTTTCAACTTTAACAGCGATGAATCACAGATTCATCAGAGGGTAACGAGGTTCCTAAAAAAATAGAAACTAAAGGATAAATAAAACACTCACACCTCTTCAAATTAGTTTGAGGGTGGTAAGACCACCTAGAGTGTATAGATTCCATGTGTCAGAAAAGTCTGATAATGGTATGGCTTCATATGATGAATATTCTGAGGATCATGACATGTAGAGATGGATGTTAGCAATAAAGTCCAAAGCAGACTTCATGCACAGTGTATGGACCCTCGAGGATCCACCTATAGGGTTCAGACTCATTGGGTGTAAATGGATTTTCAAGATAAATAGAGAACCTAATGATAGGGTAGAGACCTTCATAGCATGGCTCATAGACCAGGGTTACACACTAAAAAAAGCATCACGTGTGATGAAACTTGTTATCATGTGACCATGCTTCTACCCATAAGAATATTGTTAACTATAGATACACAACTTGACTATGACATCTGGAAGATGGAAGTCAATATTGCATTCCTCTATGAATACCTCAACGAGGATATTCATACGAAGTAGCCCCAGGGTTTCATAGTTGAGGAAAGCATGGTGTGTGAGCTAAGAACTCCATATATGGGCTTGATAAACGCAGATTTCAAGAGAGCCTAAATGGTGTCTCACACAAGGCGGAGACAACCGTCGTTGTGGCGACTCTCAAAAGAAACCTGTATTTAATCAACAATTAACCCACACTAAATATCAATAAATTAGAAATAATGTGGAGTTAAAATTTATTTTTAACTCTGCACAAATGGTGTAAAGGGCAAGTATGCAGAGAGCTCGAACAAGGGAGCAAACGGGGTAATTCAAATAAATGTGCACAAGTGAATGTGAAGTGTCTACACTAAGCAAGCAAGCAAAGGAATTTTTGTGGGTTTTTAATTTTTTTTTATTTTAATTTTTAATTTTGTATTTTGATTTTTATATTTCTGATTTTTATAATTTTATATTTTATATTTTTTTCTTTTTCAATATTGGAATTTAAAACAATGTAATAAGAGACAAGATAGAGTATTTATAGAAATATGCTAAAATACCCAAAAATTCAGAAATAAAATATTTTTGATATTTTTAGGATTTTTTTACTGTTTTTTGTGATTTTTGGGGATTTTCCAAGGTGTTTTTGGTATTTTTAAATACTGAAATAAGGCAAAACAGTGGGCAAGCTACTGGCTGAAGACAAAACTAGAATTAAAAATAGCAAATAGCCACAAAATTTGTCCACACTATTTTTCTAATAAATATACTGAAATATAGAACAAACAGGAACTGAATTTGTGGTTTTTGAAGTTTTCTTTGGTTTTATATATTTTTTTGAAGTTTTTGAGTGTTTTTAAATTTTTAGTGTTTTTCTTTTGAGATTTTTAGTGATTTTTGGGTTGACACTAAAATATGGTAAAACACACAAAATATAATTTTTTTTGGAATTTTTCAGAACGTTTTTATAATTTTTATGGGTTTTATAATGCAAACAGTGAAATAAATGCATGTTTTTGATTTTTAATAAATGTGAAAATGCAATAAAAATGCAATGCAAAAATATGGCGTGCAAGTATAGATAAACAGGAGCTTAAGCCTATTTTGTGGAATTTTTGGAGGCGAAATGACAATTTAAATAATCAAAACAAGCATCCAAATATTAAACAGGCCTGGCAGGGGTATACATGCAATTTTCAAAACATCCAGGGGCTACTTGCAAAATCTCCACAAATTTTTGAACTGAATATTTAATTTATAGCACCAAAAGTCAATTACAAAACCCGCCTGGGTGTCCTAGCAATTTTCCCACCAGGGCGCGTGGCTTGCACGCGCCTAGCGAGGACTAAAATGTAATTTCTACAAAAGTTGGGGGCTTACTTGCAATATTTCCAAAAATATAACACGTGATATGAAAGTTTTGATACTAAAAAAAATACACCAAAGGCTGAGGGTACCCTTGCAAAATGCCCACACCTCACGTGAACTGGTCACGTGAGGTGACGTGGCAGGGGACCTATATGCAAATAAGAAAACTACGGGGTTCTAATTGCAAATATTACAAAAATATTACACTACAGACGAAAGTTTTAAGACTAAAAGATAAATACAAAATGCGCGAGGGTGTAGATGCAAAATACCCTCGGCGCGCGATCCAACGGCGATGAAGAAGCCACTTAGACACGTGGCACGTTGTGGACGGTCGATGACGCTTCGTGGATGTGCGTCTGAGATCAGAACTCCAAAGACGATCAACGGTCGAGGCACGTGGAGATCCAACGGCTGCTGCTTGATCTGGAGGGGGCGCCCTGATCCAACGGTGTAGGCGCGCGGAGGAGGAACAAGGAGGAGCGCCGGCGAGGTGAACTTCCTCGCTCCAGATCTCCGTGCTCCGACGAGCTTTGGGCGTCAAAATTGGGTTGCAGCCTCCTCAGGTCCTCCTCTAGCTCCTGGAGGCGTCAAAAGGGCACGGGAAGGCCGTGGTGCTCGCGGGCGACTGGCAGAGCTGCGGGGGCTTCGAGAGCTCCGGCGAGCTTCAAAACTCGCCTCCAGGAACGATTGGACGTGCTTTGACCTGCAAAACGGTTAAGAAGGTCCAGGGCAAAATGCATGGACCTCTGGATGGGTGTGGGGCTACGTGAAGCGAGGTGGCGACGAACGGCCGGAGTTGCGCTCCGGCCAAGGTGGTTAATGACGTGATTAGGTGGACGATTTGACGAAGAACGATGGGCGAAATTATCCTAAAGCGACGAGGAACGAGAAGGGGATAAATAGAGGGAGAGAACAGCCTCGATGGCCTGGGGCCAGAGGGTGGTTACCTCGACGGCGAAGCTTCACCGGAGGTTGGAACGCGCGACGATCCGGGTGCTCTCCCGTCGCCTGGAAGCCTGGAGCTCAGAGCTGTCACCTCCTAGCACATTTAGCTCGACCAAGGGGGAGGGATCGTTGGTGATTCGCGGTTCAACCCGGGAAGGAAGAGATGGGTTTGTATTGAAGCATGGCGAGGAGTGAACTTCGAGGAGGAGTCACGGGCAGATGAAGAAGATCTAAGGAGATCTGGTAGGACGGCGATGGAGGAGGATGTACAGGGAACAAGTTTCGTGAAGGAGGCGGCAGCAGCGGATGAACGGCGCGGCCTTGAAAAATCTGCCAAGGCGGGGTGAAAACGAGGCCTGTCAGAGCTACAGGGTCGAAGGACGACCAGTTGACCTAGGTCAACTGGCGCCTTCTCCTGATTGGTCCACGTGGACCAATCAGGAAAAATCCCCAAAAAATGTTTTGTAAATTCGATAAAAAAAATAAATGAGTTATTTAGATTTAGTTTATTAAATGAAAAATATTTATTTTTTTATAAAGTATTTAATTCCGATTTTTAATTATTTTTATGATATATATTTTTACAAGTTGCTTTTATACCCCTATATAGGTATATTATCTATATATTTTATTACTTTATTTTTATTTTGTGTATTTTAATTCTATTATTGTTATTTATTATTTTCTAAAATTATAAAATATTTTTATATACACAAATATATTTTTAGTTTATTTTTCTTATTTATTTTGTATAATTAATAAATTACAAACATGTATGTATAGGTATGTACATAGGTATTGCATCTATGTTTTGTGTATATAAGTATTTTTATTTTGATTTTTTTACATTTTTATTCTGATTTTAATGATCATAATTTTTATAAATAATATTTACAACATTATAAAAATATAAAATTATAAAAATAATGAATCAATAATAAATTAAATATTTTAATATGTACAAGTATACAATAGGGGTCCAAAACTCAACTTTCAAACCGTAGCTCTGCCAAATGCGAAACCACTGCCATTAAATAGATTATTTTCTTCTATATACAATTAAAGGTGAGTTTTCTGCATTTGGAGTTGTCAGTTGTGAGATACAGGTCTGGGAAGTTGGGATTCTGGATTTTTATTCAGACCATAACTTTTTATCGGTACATTATTTTTCTGTGAAATCAATTTTGTATTTTTCTTTATTAAATTATCTACAACTTTCATGTACAAAGTTTCTTCATTTGAGGTATAAAAAGTGGAACCAAAAATAGGTCCCAAAATGAATAAAGAATGAATAGAATAATATAGGTATTTGGCCCTTATCTCCCCCTACTTTATTCCTTGTCGACCTATTCATCAAAATGCCTAGGTGTCGGGGTTTCAGGTCATAAAATATTTACAATATTTTATTATTTTTCTTTTCTTTTATTTATTCTATAATTTTGGCCCTAATTACAGTATTTTATACACTAAACAGATGCACATGCATGAATGCTAATATGATGAAATAAAGGGTATTTACAGGTATTTGCTAGGGTTTTTGGTGCCAAAATGATAGAATAAAGATGATGAAATGTGGATTCATCATCCCCCTATACTTTACCTTTGCTAGTCCCTAGCAAACACTTATGCAATAAGTGCAAAAAGAAAAAGAAAGAAAAGAAAAAGAAGAACTTGGATTTAATTTGATTATTAAACTTGTCTTCACAATATCAAAGTTTGGAGCTTAAGTCGGACCTTTGGACTTTTAGTGCGTTCGGAACCTTAATGAGAGCCAAATTTGAAATCCAACAGTCTTTGAGAATCCCACAACTCTGTCCAAGTCTCCTCAATAGCCAGGTCAGAAATACTTCAACTCATACGCAAACTCTTACGACTATGAGTCTGACTCGTACAATGTAAGTGATATGTAGCTCCCCACCTCAGAAGTAACAAAGAAACAACCTCCCCCAACCTGGTAACTCTAATGCCTCGGTCTAGCAACTCTTTCCTCGAGAAGCGGGGTATTCCCTTCTAAGTTCAAGTGCAACCGGCTCAAGAAGAGGGGGAATAAGAGGTATAGACTTTTGGGAGCTCAACCAGTGTAGCTAAGTCTCCCGCTGCAAGCTTCATGAGATGTAACATGGATACCATAAGCTTTTGCTTTATTGGACTATATACACTCCGGTGGGGTTATTAAATTTTCAATCCGACCCACCACTTTTTTGGAGTTCTTTTTGCTCTTTTTTTTCAATTGCATCTGTACAGCATATCTACATGGTGCAGCATATATACAAGAAATTTCTTCTTGAACCAGTAGACTATCCCTCTTTTGAAGCTTTATTGCAACCCACGGCTTCTGTCTTTAGCCTTCATTACTACTAGACCAAGTTGAGGTGCACTTCCTTCACTATAAGAAGAAGAGAGGTTCCGCCTAGAAGTACTACCCTCATATGCTACCCCAAGCCAAAGGAAACTGCCTCCTCATCACCTCATCTGTGGAGAGCTATGTGAAAGGTGCAGGTGTCCAAGTTAGGTCATTATCAACAAGAGTCGTGCGTGTGCTCCGAAATACTCTACTTAGGCAGTCAAGAATCCATTGAACCAAGTCCCGCGATCCTCAAAGAATTAAGTCAACTAGACCTGAAGTACCTCAAACCCAGTTCCTATAAGGTTCCTGTTATTAGGTCGATTTTAAGGTCCAATCAAGCTCCAATCTCCGGATTTTACTTAGACTTGTTCAACTATCAAACTCAATCCGAAAATGCTCATGCCATGCAATGCTATGCAGAAAATATTTTTGTGATGCAATTTTCAAAGATTTTTGAACTTTTTATGGATTTTTGAAAAGATGATGATGATGCATGCGTATGCAGATGCATTTTTTGTATTTTTCAAAAAGATTTTTCAAATGTTTTTGGATTTTAGTTTTGCAAATATTTTTGGGATTTTTGAAAACAAAACGGTTTGGCTGAAAACTAGGTGGAGACTATGTACACGGGAGTGCTTCTTATATCTACAAGAAGTGGATTTTAAGAATTTACAAGGGTAAGTGGTCAGTTTTATACACACACACACACACACACACACATATATATATATATATATAGTGGATTTTGGTATGATGTATACATTCCTCAAACTTATTTGACACAAGTTTTTCGAACAATTTTGAAAACTATAGTCCAAAATAATTTTTACAAACATTTTACAAACATGTACACATATTTGAAAATCATTTTGCAAAGGCTTTCAAAACAGTATATATAGATTTTTCAAAATATTTTTGCAACCATTTTTCAAACCATTTGCAAATCATTTTTCAAACATTTTATTTTACACAAAGAAAATAAATTTTACAATCCACACATTTTTACAAAGGTTGAAAATATGTAACAAAATATTTTCAAAATAGTTTTCAATAGATGTTCACAAAGATTTTCAAACTATTTTTCAAACATTTTGCAAAAAATATTTTCACTTGATTTATTAATCAGTATATACAAAAAGAATTTGAGGAATGATAACACCTTTTTATTAAGGTTTTTAATGAATTTTAAAGAATAATTAGCTATATTATTAAGAAAATACAAAAGTACGAGTTATGGCTAAAGTATATACGTAGTATATACGACCCTCCTATACTTAGCTTGAGCTATGTCCTCATAGATCGGAGATAAAAGAGAAGACATAACTCGTACTAAGTATAGACAAGTCTAAAGAATGTATGAATCAATGAATGAGAAGTTGACCGTCCCCCCTATACTTAGGATCAACTAATCCTAAGTATAGCAGACTGTACACAACGCAGGGAGGGTCAAGGGTGGGAATGAACAGATCGTACTCAGATTGTCTCCCCCTATACTTAGGGTAAAATATCCCTAAGTATAGACAAGAAGAGGAGACAATGGAGAGGATCGAAAAGAATAGAACAACTCGAGGTGCACGCCCCCCTATACTTAGGACAAAGTACGTCCTAAGTATGGAAAACTGTCTACAAGGGCGGCACCTTTTTGATAGATGAAGAAGATAGAAAAGAAGAAAAGAAGAAAAGAAGAAAATAGATCAACAAATGAGGGAGTGATATGAATAGATGAACTGTACAGCGGAAGATAGAAGTGATCACCATGTATGAGATGCAGATGATATGAGTCAAAGGACACATCTCATACCAGAAGAATGGGGTCAACGTCAATGGTCGGCGGGTCATGATCTAGATATAACTTCAGGCGTTGACCATTGACGCAGAAGGTAGAGGAAGATGACGGTTCGGATATGTCGATGCTGCCATTGTCATGTACCTTCCTGACCACATACGGACCTTTCCACTTGCTCTGCAATTTCCCTGGAAATAATTTCATCCTAGAGTCAAACAACCATACTCTCTGATCCGACTCAAACTGTTTATGGCTGATATGCGAATCGTGCCATGTCTTCACTTTCTCTTTGTACTGTAGGCTGTTGGAAAAGGCTGTGTCTCTCAGTTCTTCCAGGGCTGCCAATTCAGCTCTTCTCTGGTCTCCTATACTCTCGGGATCTAAAAGTAACTCAGTGACTGCCCAAAAAGATTTGTGCTTGATCTCCACTGGCAAATGGCACGGCTTGCCATAGACGAAACGAAAGGGAGATGTCCCCAATGGATTCTTGAAAGAAGTCCGATAAGCCCACAAGACCGAGTCCAAAAGCTGTGACCAATCCTTTCGGTCGGGGCGGACAACTTTCTGCAAGATAGTCTTTATCTCCCGATTCGATACTTCGGCGAGACCATTAGTCTGAGGGTGATATGGAGTGGCAACCCGATGGTCAATGCCGAACTCGTCTGCAAGGGCCCTAACCTTATCATTGATGAAATGAGACCCCCCTTCTGAAATCAAGACTCTAGGTACCCCGAACCGTGAAATGATATTTTTCCTCAAGAATTTGCACACGGTTTTCGCATCTGCGGCTCGGGCGGGGATGGCCTCAACCCATCGGCTGGCATAATCCACAGCGAGCAAAATATACTCGAATCCCTGACTCTTAGGAAATGGGCCCATGAAATAAATCCCCCATGCATCAAAAACCTCACAAAAGTGAATGGGTTGCATGGGCATCATGTCTCTCTGTCCGCAGGTTCCCATTTTCTGACAGTCAGTACATCTCTTCACGAACTCATCAGAATCCTTGAAGAGAGTAGGCCACCATAGGCCGGATTGAAGCACCTTCTGTGCTGTCCTTTTTCCTGAATGATGTCCTCCTGCCTCAAGCTTATGGCAGTATGTGAGGATGCTCTGCTGCTCTTCGTGAGGAATGCACCTCCTCCAAATACTATCCCCTCCTTCATGATAAAGGACGGGATCCTCCCAATGGTAAAACTTGGCCTTAGCTAGGAAGGTCTCAAGTTTCTGCCTGGGCCAACCCTGAGGGACTGTCTTGGCGACAAGATAGTTTACAAAGTCAGCATACCATGGGAGTGAGGTGACAGCCAAGATCGCCTCACCTGGAAACGTCTCAGTGATAGGTGCGCTGGGCTCAGATTCCTCAAGATTCTCCAATCTGGAGAGATGATCCGCCACGACATTCTTGACTCCAGGCTTATCCTTAATTTCAATGTCAAATTCCTGGAGTAGAAGGATCCATCTGGTGAGACGTGCTTTGGTATCCTTCTTAGCCATTAAGTACCGGATGGCGGTGTGATCAGTGTAGATTGTCACTCTAGATCCGAGAATATACGATCGATACTTATCAAGAGCGAAGACTATGGCCAGCATCTCTTTCTCAGTCACAGTGTAATTCCGCTGAGCGGCATCCAAAGTCCGACTGGCGTAGTGAATGGCAAAAGGTAATCCATCCCTCCTTTGTCCAAGCACAGCCCCAACGGCAAAATCTGAAGCATTCGTCATGATCTCAAATGAGAGAGACCAATCAGGTGGCTGAAGGATAGGAGAAGAAACAACCATCTCTTTGAGAGTCTCGAAGGACGCAAGACACTTATCATTGACAATAAACTCGGTGTCTTTTGTCAGCAAGTCAGTTAGCGGTCGGGCAATTCAACTGAAGTCCTGAATGAACCGTCGGTAGAAACCGACATGCCCTAGAAAAGATCGTAACTGACGCAAGTTGGACAGTGGATTGAGTTTTCTGATGATATCCATCTTGGCAGGATCGACCTCCATGCCTCTGTTGGAGATGATGTGACCAAGGACCGTCCCCTGAGTCATCATGAAATGACTCTTCTCCCAGGATAAGACAAGATTGACCTCAATGCAGCGCTTCAGCACACGGTCTCGGCAGTCAAGACAAGCGTTGAACCCGTCGCCATAGATCGAGAAGTCATCCATGAAGACCTCTAAACAATCACCCACCATGTCCGAAAATATGGACAACATGCACCTTTGGAATGTCGCCGGAGCGTTACATAGACCAAAGGGCATCCGTCTGAAAGCATATGTCCCAAACGGACATGTGAATGTCGTTTTCTCTTGGTCTTCGGGCACAATGGCCACTTGATTGTATCCAGAGTACCCGTCAAGAAAGCAATAATGACTTTTCCCAGCTAGCCGCTCGATAATCTGATCAATGAGAGGTAGCGGGAAGTGATCCTTCTTGGTGGCCTCATTCAATCGTCTGTAGTCCACACAGACCCTCCAAGAAGTATGTACTCTGGTAGCGATCTCCTCTCCAGACTCATTGACAACTGTAGTGATGCCCGTCTTCTTGGGTACCACATGTAAAGGACTTACCCATTTGGAGTCGGAGATGGGGTAGATGAAATCGGCGCTCCACCACTTTGAAATTTCCTTCATGACTACGTCTCGAAGATTCGGGTTCAACCGTCGTTGGAACTCACGCGACGGCTTAGCGTTATCCTCGAGATAAATGTGGTGGGAGCAAAGATTTGGGCTCAGCCCCTGGAGATCAGCTATACTCCAACCGATTGCCTTGCGGTTTCTTTCAAGAACCTCCATCAGACGAGATTCTTGTTCTCCAGTCAAATCTGCTGAGATAATGACTTGGTGCATTTCTGGCTCACCTGCAAGGAATCTATACTTCATTGACTGCGGCAGAGGTTTCCGTTCTGGACAACTGGGAGGTGGCAGATATGGCTTCTGATATTTCTGTGTAAACGCTACCAGGTCTGCATGGGAGAACTCTCGCTGTGCATGAATCTCTGACGAAGGGCGGCCGGTTGAATCATCAATGAACTGTACGGGATCGCACTCTGTCATGGCTGTTGGCTCAGAAGGAATCAGACAAGGTAAATATTCATCAAAATCATCCCAGTCAATGTCTGAATCCGAGGGATCAGAAGAAGATGAGCAATAATGAAAATCATCAGCACCACTCGTCACAACACTGTTAGCCTCATGTGTGTCCTCATCCAGGGATGTGCTCTCCCGGCTCTCGACTGCCATTAGCTTGAGATATAGTGAATCGGTAGGCAAGGCGAGGGTCGGTGCTACAGGATCTGTCCAGTTGGATTCATCATCAGTCATCTCAAAATCACAAACCTGGTGGATATCTAGCTCTTCCTCTGTCAATTGCGCTGCTTCACTAGATCACTCTGAGCATTCTGATTCTCTAGCTCTGGTCTCCTCAATCGTCTTTATTTGTATGGTTTCGTCCTCTACGCGAAAGCATACCTTCCCGTTATCATGGTCGGTCACCGCCTTGGCTGTGGCCAAGAATGGACGTCCGAGTATGATGGGGGCATCAGTTACCGACTCAGGGATCTCCATGTCCAACACAACGAAGTCCATGGGGAATTTCAGGCCCTGAATGGTAACGACCACGTCTTTCAATAACCCCTTTGGCCTCTTTATCGATCTATCAGCAAACTGAAGGACTGTTCTGCTTCGAAGAAGAGGGCCAAACTCGAATTGCTTGAGTAAGGCTGCCGGAAGGAGGTTAATTGAAGAGCCGCTATCTAACAGAGTACGATCAAACTGCTGCTCCTGAATCTTGCATCTGACATAGGGAGCTCCTGCGTCTGGTCGCTTGGCCGGCAGCTTGTTCTGGATGGTACAGCAAGTGGAATGAGTGAGCACATGGATCTGATCTCTGTGGTTCCTCCTCTTCCTGCGGATGGTAGTCTTCTCTTTCAAGTTCTTCTTGAAGAGGGGGATGTGCTCAAGTGCTTCTTGTAGAGTCAGCTGAATATGGAATCTGTCTATCATCTGATTGTCGAACTCTACCTGTTGCTCTTTTTTGGGATTTTCTCTTTTATTCCCCTTCGCTCGACGGAGTGCCTCAGGGAAGGGGATGGTAGGGGCCTCCATAGATGGAGGACTAGGAATCGGTCCCTGTGCCTGTGAAGGAAGAGAATCCATACAATCATTATCATGCATCACATATGGATCCGCAATGTGAACAGAAACCTTTCCTTTATTCATATTTTTGTTCTTTTTGTTGTTACCACAGTCCATAGATACAAAAGGTAGTAACATCACAGAGGGAGACTCAACAAAAGTAGAAGTGGTGGCCTCAACACCACCATCGGCACCTGTCTCTGCGGCATCAGCACCGCTCTCTAGCTCAGCATCCAAAATGGTGGCTTCAACACCACCGTCTGCATCTGATATCACAACGGCTTCAGTACCGTCGTCTGGAACTCCCTCATTGGTGGCATCAGCACCACCGTCTTCAACATCATCATTAGCGGCATCAGCACCGCTACTCTGCTCCTCTGGCGCTCCTGATTCGGCTGGTTGTTGTCGCTCAGAAGAGGCGCCGCCGGCGGGCATCCTACCGCTCCTAGTAGTCACAAAATCAGCATCATAGAAAGAATATGACATATCGCTCAAAAAGTCACTAGGAGAGGTATCCTCTGTACTCTCTACCTGCTCAGACTTCCTTTTCAGATTGTTTGGATTGGGTTCAATCTGAGCGGGTATGGCGGCCTTCCCTTTGATAATCTCTCTCATTTCCTGCCGGAATTCATCCATTTCTTTCCTGAAGGATGCTCGTTGTTCGGAGAGCAAGCGGGCAAGATCATCTAATGCTGGGTTCTCAAAAGTGGGACCCTGAGAACCGGATGGTTGTCCCTGCTGGAAGTTGTTGGACATATGAGCCCACGGCGAGCCATTATGCAATAAATGTTATTGCACATATCATTCCCTGATCTGAAATGAAGAATAAATAATTTGCATAATAGGTCTCTTAGTACAATTAGGGTTATGTACCATGGCTATCTTAATGATCATACAGCTGTTGATTCAATTATTGAATCATAGAGGATGGTGCTTGGATGAATATCTAAAGGGTTAGATTGAGGACTCATCAAGCACCGTCAAATGATTGTTAAGATGTGATCTTCAGCCTGAGTAGGAGATGGCAATCCTTTTCTCACATAGGCTGATATCTGACCGACCTCTTGATGCAGGTCCTCTGCATAGGAATAGAGATTCGGAGGTGTAAGATTAGTTAGGTCAAAGAGTTGACTTCACGAGATCGAGATAACCAAAGTCCTATGTTGAATGCTGTCACAGCATAGGCACGCATCCTCTGACCGGAGACAGATGTATTGCTATATGTCTGAGTATGTACATTTGGCAGACCAATATGTTGATGACCTAACCAAGGTCTATACACCGGCGAGCTGGTGTGCATATAAGGGCATATGTGTAATACGATCTCTCAAAGGGATCATACATGTTCACTACTGAACCGGAAGACATGAGCTCACTCATGATATATTGGGAAGAATCAAATTCCGCGCACGGTCGTCTTGCTTTGGAAGCTTGACTGAATTTGTAGGTTTGATATATACTTTTGAAAAGTATATGATCAAGACCTAGGTATGATATATGCTTTTGGAAAGTATATGATCGATACCAAATCCCAATGATCAAATGAGAAACTTGGTGATCAAACCCTGAAGAAGACAGTGTAAAATAGATCTTGATCTTCGGGTTGACCATGGGTCTTCCAGTATGCAGGATGTACAGGTATTGGGAATACCTGAAGGGTGATGTGATCATAAACGATTGTATATCCATGACGCTTCCATTCCGAGGGAGTGATGAAACAGGTCTGGATTTTAGTGACTCCTTTCAGTAGAGAAGCAATCCGATCTTAGTCCAAGTGTTGGACATTGGTTTGAATGGGATTCAGATTCAATGAGAAGATTGGATTTGCGGTCTTGATTTAATCAAGCATCTATGGGAGGTTCGTTCGATCTGGATTTGAGATAATATCTCAATATCCAAGTCACTATACATGGAATAATACAATCGCCCTGTCCTTATCTCCAAGTATCTGCGGAGAAAGCACATTATTCTTGAAAGGGTTCAAGAATAATTCTTTTGATGAAATATCCAAGCAAGGACTTGATGAAAAATGCGATTTAATTATCAAGCTTAAATATGAATATGATTCATATTGTGAAAATGATTATCTAAGATAATTAAATGGGATTTAATTATCAAGGATTAAGAGAATGTGGATAACACTATCCATGATATATGTGTGTTATAAATATGATTTATAATATACATATATAAGAGAGAGAATTTATGTAAATAGCATTTGTTAATTAATAATGTGGATTGGATTCACATTTATTAATTAATTGTAAATGCAATTTACTAATTAGTTTGGGTTGTGAATATGATTCACATAATATTCAATGGCATGATTGAAATATTCACAAATTAATTGGGAATTAATTTGGTGAATATTTTTGTGAATACAAAATTAATTAAGGAATAATAAGATAAATAAAAAGGAGCCAAAATTGACCACCCTCCATAGGTGGCGTCACCCATGAATTGTTCATGGGTGACGCCCCCCCAATTTTAGGGAGGTTGGTTGACTCCATTTTTATTTATCACATTATCTCTTAATTACTTAATGTTAAATTAAATTATGTTGATAATGTTGCAACATTTTTTAATTTAAATTAATGTTGTTGGTTTTAACCAACAACAATCATAGCCATTGATTTAGCATGGACCAAGCATAGCCCTTGGATCCATGTGTCCCATGGATTGAGATCCATTGGATCCTAAACTAGTATAAAAGGAGGGCTAGGGTAGCCTTTCCAAGTTACAACAACAACATTCTTGAGTTGAAGAACTCTACTCTCTCTCTCTCATTCTCGTGGGGTCTCCCTAATATTCAAGTGACCGTCCACTTTGTGTATTAGGAAGGAGATCATTTTTGCTACGCCTCGACGCTTGGATCTTCGTCAAAGGATTGCAGAAAGGACGCGACTCATCATCGTGCCCGCAAGCGCATCCTCCGTGGGTCGGACTTAAGATAGGAGGATCTCTACTTTGGGATCTCGCGATCACAACCACGCTTCAAGAGGTATTCCTTATACTTTGTGGTTTGATGAAACGATCCGAGAAATGTTCTTGTGATCATGTGGTTTCATCTTTAAAGTTAAAAATTTTAATTTCCGCTGCATCTAGCATCTAGTACGACTAGTTGCTCCGATTGCATACGATGCGATCAACACGCTTCCGTGATGCGCTTAAGGATACTCAATATCCTTCAAGTGGTATCAGACACAGGTTGAATATGGTTTTGGATATGATCCATAGACCTTAGACGATTTGGTTCTTGAAAGGGTTGCGAAATTTTTACTGCATTTCAATTTTCGCACCTCTGTCTAATTGAATTTTTCAGCACTGTTTAAAATGTTTAAACACGAAATTTTCAACTGTATTTTGTTCCCCATTAAACAAGGAAACCATAGGACTTGAGTTTACTAAATTTGGACTTCATTTGCTTAAGATATGGTCTTTTGAATATGCCTATAGTCACTGTTGCGGGAACTGCGGATTTGAACGTGATTAATGAGATAATTACGGTTTTAATCCGCCTAGAAATGCGTGAATTATCACTTGAGTTCTTTAATAAATCAAATAGGCAATCTTTGGAAACTGAGTTTGCATTTTTTGGATTTAAATTGATCAAGATAAGTTAATTTTAGTGATTGGGGGTCACTGATGGAAATTAACAATTTTGATCTTGAACCTTGTGATATGTCATTCAATTATCATGATGAAAATTAATTGTTAATTTTATGGAATAATTAGTGATAAATATTTGTGAAATATTTAAAGAGATAATTATTTCATTGAATGACACTTGCCTAAACCACAATGATGAGATATTAGATCTTGATCATTGGTTCATCAACAAATATTGCCTTCATGAAAACTATAGTTTATCCTACAATTGTTGTAGGACAACTTTTACATGAAAACCCTTTTGCTTGAATAGGATTGGGGATTTGTCTAGCAAATCTCCTTATAATCAAAAATGTTTTGATTTATATTATATGGTATAATTTCGGTTGAAAAACCGATGAACATCTCAAAGTACATGATGGTCTATCTGGTATTATCCTTTCCCGAGGCGGATGTGGTGCCTAGTCGGAGAGCATTGGGGTAGCAGGTTGCAACGTATGTGGTCCGTCCCACTCTCGTCGGTACTGGCCATGACAGCGGGTAGGGACTGTATAATACCGAAGACAGACAATGTGTATTTTTCTAATTATTAAAATTTGAATAATACGTACTTTGAGTATATACCTACTATTCAAGTAAAAGACATGTTTGTTGATTGATGATTGGATTAATTATTAATTTAATATGATTAAATTAATTATATCCAATAAACACTCTATTATGAATAGATGTGTATTTCCCTTGGAAGAATTAATTATGTGAATATGATTCACGATAATTAATTACAATTTGAATATGAGGTGGAGGATCACATAAGTGACATCCATGGTCTCCCGTCAGGGCAAAAGATTTCGTCGCCAGTTGTTGTGTATAGGAGACGCCTGTCCGAAGTGACAGATCCTGTACATGATTTAGATGGATCGGGTTCTTTGCTTCTCGAAAGAGTAAGGCCGTATACGTAGTGACCCCAATATCGGGTCCTCATATTATTGGGGCGATATTGGATTGCGCATAGCGAGTATTAAGCTTGTTGACGGTTGGTTCAATTAATGACGGGTCAACATTGCCTTAGGGGTGGTGGGCCCGGGTGTTAAAGACCGAATTGGGAAATGCAAGTTGGACTTGCAAGGCGGAATGTGTTCCCGCTTCTTTTTATCCGAGTTGTAGGTTCTCATATTATTGGGATGCAACAAAGATAGGAAAGGAGATCCCAGATCTTGCTAGAGATATAATGTAAGAATATCTCTTACATTGAAAGTGATTAAGGGAATGAACTTTCAGTGTTGACAAGGCAAGACAACTTTGATATAAAAATTCCTAAATCAAAGTAAAATATGTATATAATATATATACCCTTATGCAAATTTCTTATTTCAGATAATCCTTCATTAAACCCACTCAATGTTATACTCAATGATAACCAGTAAAATATCTTGGATTGGACTCATGATCCAGATATTGTACTTGCAATTGGACACATAATGTATGTGGTTGCAGTGTGCAAGTCCCCTCAACATAATGAGGAAGGGCAATTAAATAAGACAATAAGACATCACCTTAGGGTTTGTATGTCTCTATAGTCTTGATCTTTCATCGAGTGTACTTTGGAAGTGACATGTCGATGGTGATCGTAATTGTCGAATAATCCTTATAAAATAAAAAAAGATATTTTGGCATACAAATGTGCTCTAGACATTTAATCATGAATGACATGGTTCTCTGCATCATGCAGAATGGTGGCTCGAAAGAGATGATGTATTCAAAATGTTTGAATACCTACCTGAACCTAAGTCTCTAAGAGTTAAGATGTATGAAGATATGATGAGTGTCATCATTCTATTATCTATACTCTAGTCATTCATGAAGCTTTATGATATTCATATTGTATGAATTTAATGAAGCATGTATAAATGTTGAAATGCTCTTACATTGAATTCTTTTGAATTTAACATAAGAGGTCCTTAGTCTTAAGCAATGGTTGTTTATAGATTAAGAGAGTGCAGTGGAAGCATGGGTTGGACCTGAAGGATATGGTTAGATCCTCAAGCGCATCACGGAAGCGTGAGCGTCGCATCGAATACGACGAAGAACGACTAGTCGCACTAGTTGTTCTATGCAGCGGAAATTAAAAAATTTTATGCGACGAAACCACATGATCCAAGAACACTTCTCGGATCGTTTCGTCTAAACCACAAACAAGTATTAGGTTTACCTCTTGAAGCGTGGTTGCGATCAAGTCTCTAACGAAGAGACCTCCTGTCTCAAGTCCGATCCGACGGAGGAGACGCTTGCGAGCGCAGGGATGAACCGCGTGCTTCTCGCAATCCATGTTGATGATCCAAGCGGCGGATCTCCTGATCTCGACACACGAGATCCGATGTCTTCTTCACGAGCGGGGCGCACCGAAGGAGACGGAGATCCACAAGCAAACCATCGGGCAGCATAACGACGATGCCGCGGCGATGGAGAACCTCTCTAGGGCATCCATGGTGGACGGCCACATGAGAGAGATGGAGAGAGGACGTGTAGAGAGAATGAGAGAGAGAGAGATTTGTTGCCTCAACTTTTTGTGTCAAGAAGAGCAATGGGGTGCCTCTCCTTATATAGGGTTTTGGGATCCATGGATCTCAATCCATGTGTCAACACAAATCCAATGGTCCACATTAATTTGTGTTTCTTTCAATGGTCATGATTTGTTGCTAAAAACACAACAACAATTAATTTAATTTAAATTAAATATATGTTGATAAATCAACACAATTTAATTACAAAATTAAATCATCAATACATGGAGATAATGAAAGGAGAGAAAGCCTCCTTCCATGTGGAGAGGGGGGACGGTCTCCCTTTCCTAATGGGAGTGGTGGCCGTCCACCCTCCTCCATTAGGAAGGTGGCTATTTCACCTTTTATGTAATCTCCATTATTTGCGACAACTTTTGTTGCAAATTATTTCACAAAAAATAAATCCAATTTATTTTGTGAACATTGCAATCATGCCATTGAAAAATAGTGAATCACATTCACAACCCAAAACAAAATGTAAATTACATTTTCAATTTGATGTCCAATGTGAATCCAATTCACATTAACATTTAATTAACAAATGTAAATTACAAATAGCTCTCTCTTATATATTATAAATCACATTTATAATATATATGACTAATATGGATATTGCTATCCACATTATTCATATCCATGATAATTAAATCATATTTAATCATCTTGGATCTCTATTCTCTTGTGTCCAAATAATATGAATCACATTCACATTATTTACATCTTTGATAATTAAATCTCATTTAATTATCTAAGATAACTCTCTTTATAATATGAATCAAATTCATATTACTCATGATAATTAAATCACATTTAATTATCCATTTTCTCAATGCTCGGATACATATATCAACAATAGAATTATCCATGAACTCCTTCAAGGATAATGCGCTTTCTCCGCAGATACTTGGAGATAAGGACAGGGCGATTGTATTGTTCCACGTATAGTGACATGGATATTGAGATCGTATCTCAAATCCAGATCGCGGGCCTCCCATAGATGCTTGATTAAATCAAGACCGTAAATCTAATCTTCTCATTGTATCTGAATCACATTCAGATCAATGTCCAATACTTGAACCAAGATCAGATCACTTCTCTACTGAGAGGAGTCACTAAAATCCAGACCCGTTTCATCACTCCCTAGGAATGGAAGCGTCATGGTTATACAATCGTTTATGATCACATCACCCTCAGGTATTCCCAATACCTGTACATCCTGCATACTGGAAGACTCAGACTAAACCCGAAGTATTCGATCAACTTTATACTGTCTACTTCATGGTTTTATCAGTAAGTTTCTCATTCGATCATTGGGAGTCGGTATCGATCATATACTTTCCAAAAGCATATATCATACCTAGGTCTTGATCATATACTTTCCAAAAGTATATATCAAACCTACAAATTCAGTCAAGCTTTCAAAGCGAGACGACCGTGCGCACGGAATTTGATTCTTCCCAATATCTCATGAGTGAGCTCATGTCTTCCGGTTCAGTAACTGAACCTGTATGATCCCTTTGAGAGATCGTATTACTCATATGCCCTTATATGCACACCAGCGCGCCGGTGTATAGACCTTGATTAGGTCATCAACCTATTGGTCTGCCAAATGTACATACTTAGACATATAGCAACACATCTGTCTCCGGTCAGAGGATGCGTGCCTATATCATGACAGCATATGATATAGGACTTTGGTTATCTCGATCTCGTTAAGTCAACTCTTTGACCTAACTAATCTGACACCTCCGAATCTCTATTCCTATGCAGAGGACCTGCATCAAGAGGTCGGTCAGATATCAGCCTTCAGAGATAAGGATTGCCATCTCCTACTCAGGCTGGAGATCATCTCTTAACGATCATCTGACGGTGCTTGATGAGTCCTCAATCTAACTCTTTAGATATTCATTCAAGCACCAGCCTCTATGATTCAATAGTTGAATCAACAGCTGTATGATCATCAAGATGGCCATGGTACATAACCCTAATTGTACTAAGGGACCTATTATGCAAATTATGTATTCTTCATTTCAGATTAAGGAGTGAATTGCAATAACATTTATTGCATAATGGCTCGTCGTGGGCTCGCATTTCCAACAATCTCCCACTAGCCCAAAGAGCCATTAATGGGCTAATCATTTAAACCCGCACTCATGTGACAATCATAGGCTATTTAGAAAATAGCTAGGTAAGCTGATCAGTCACGCTGTTCCTGCGAGACTACGCCAAGTCTTTTTACGGCACTTGCATATCCCCAGCAACAGTGCTCGCATCTAATGCGAATGTTGCATCTCATGCAACCAATACTCAATCTAGTTGGTTACATTGTCCCTGACATCATAACCAATATCCCCATAATCCTTATTAGAATACCTTCATTCCCGGAGATCTCTATCTCCTAAGGTATCTAAAGTTTAGACCTTTATAGATCACTATCTACATGGTCTTAAACTTTTGAAGATAAGATTTTGAGATTACTATCTCAAAAATCTCCTCATCTATGAAGATTTTGTTATTACTGCAATCAAGTGTTTTATCTCTACAGTAGGATTAGTAACAATTTACTACTCCCACTGCATGACAGACATCTGGTATTTGTACACTCTAGCATACACTCAACTTCTTGTAACTAATGCACAAGTGCAAGTAGTTGTAGCATTTACTTCCTCAACTCTTTGAGGTGCTATCCCTTAAGATAGGTCAGTACCATATCTTAAGGGTTAGAAGCCTTTCTTGGAATTTCTATGAATAGAATATGTCCAAGGTATACTACAAATGTGACAGTCCAATTATCCTCTTCTCTTGGCTTCTGAACAACTTCAGAACTAAGATCTAAGAGGTATCTTTGAAATCATATTTCAAGATATGGAATAACCAGATTATAAAACACTTATTTATATCATTCCAAATGATTAGGATTTTATCTACATTTAGCACGATGAACACAAAGGCACTCCCACTAAGCTTCACATGGCTCATCAAGATTCTATCTGAAATCATAACAATTATAATTCCATCAAATCTTATGGTCCAACATCAAGAAGCTTATTTGAGTCCATAGATGGATTCCTTAGTTTGCACACCTTGCTTTCCTCAATCATGAAGCCCTGGGGCTACTTCATGTGAATATCCTCAGAGAGGTATTTATAGAGGAATGCAATATTGACTTACATCTTGAAGATGCAATAGTCAAGTTGTGTATCTAAGGTCAGCAACATTCTGATGATTTTAAGCATGGTCACCGAAGAGCAAGTCTCATTGCAAGCAATGTCTTCTCTTCCATGTGTAGCTCATTGCTACGAACTATGCTTTGAAGGTATGTACCTTCTCATCAGGTTCCCTTTCTCTTGAAGATCCATTTACACCTTTACGGGTCTTACCCATATAGGTGGATCCTCGAGGGTCCATATACAACACTTGTACATGAAGTCTACATTAGACTTTTATTGCTAACATCCATCTATCCATGCTATGATCTTCAGAAGCTTCATCACATGAAGTTCGATCATTGTCAGATTTCTCTGACACATGGAATCCATCCTCAAACTTATTTGAAGAGGTTTTAGTGTTTCATCTTCAATTATCCTTTTAGTTTCCAATTTTAGGAGCCTCGTTATCTTTTCAAGATTAAATGAGTTCCTACACTTCATTTTTATCTTGATTCTCAAGAGTCTCAACCTCCAAGAATCACATTCTCAGAGATGAGATATTTCAAGAATCTCAAGATCATAAAGTAGGTATCCAATACCATCCTTTATTTTCCTAATGAAGCAGCACTCTCAAGTGCTAGATTCCATCTTGCATGGAACCTTATTAAGGATATACATTGTAGTCTCTACTACACATATATACCTGGAAACTAAGGGATAATTATGCTAAAATTCATCATTGATAAGATCATGTCACACATGATCCAATTGTATCTGCCTATAACTCTATTGAGTTAAGGTGTGTTAGGAGGATTGAGATAGAAATGATATTCATATCTCTATAAGGTATTCTTTGAATTTATCTAACAGGTACTTGCTACCTAGATTAGATCAAATTCATTTTATCTTCCTTCAAACTTTTGGTTTTAAACCAAAAATAATGAAATCTTTGAACATTTCAAAGGTTTCTTAGGTGAAGAGAAGAAATCTCATATCATACATAATCATCAACAGATATCACATATCCATAATGTTTACTATGATATAGATGATCTACATATATCAATATGTATGAGATCCTGAATACCTTGACATCTTACACCTTTCTCTAAGAAGGGTGTATTGGACATTTTTCTTTGAATACAATATTCATAAGTATGTAAGTTTTGAAATTTTAGACATTCTAAAGTTTCATCTCTTACTAGTCTATTGATCAAATCAACAGACAAATGTCCAAGGCTTGATGCTAGATCATTGTCAAATGATCTTCATCCTCCTATTGATCTTAAGGTTTAATTTCAGTATTTAGAAATGTTAATGAACCATTCATTAATTTTCTAATTTAGTGGAGTCCACTAGATTTTAGATTACTATCTGAAATATCTCCATCATAACTTTTTATGATAGTTCTACCTCAGAATTCATGTTTATTTCCAACATTTAGAAACAAACAATGAGTGTATTCTTATATCTAGGTCATAGAGACATTCTCTAAGACTAAGGACTCTCCCACTGAAATTAACAAGTCTATCAATCCAACAGAGATTGTTGCAACAATTGCATCAATATCCATGTGGATAACTATAAACCTTTAAGATCAAATTTTCCAGTCCTCTAAAACATATGCAACCTATTGCAAATGTCATCAGAAGATTGAGATACAATTATTTGACTTTATCTTATCAATGATTTATGTAGATTAATCTGATGCTCCATCCGAGTCCTTCTCTAAGGATTCTAGATAGACTTGATAGTCATACTATCAACACATCAACTTATTGCAGTATTGGCATTCATCCAACTCTTCGGATGACATATGGAAGTCATAGATGTATAGTCAACTCTTTGACCATACTTCTTACTCGGGTCCAACCCATGCTTCCACTGCGCTCCCTTTATCTATAAGCAACCATTGCTTAAGACTAAGGATCTCTTATGTAAGAGCATTTCAACATTTATACATGCTTCATTAAATTCATACAATATGAATATTATGAAGCTTCATGAATGACCAGAGTATAGATAGTAGAATGATGACACTCATCATCTACATCCATCTAAACTCTTAAAACATAGGTTCAGGTAGGTACTCAAACAATTTGAATACACCATCTCTTATAGAGCCACCATTCTGCATGATGCAGTGAACCATCTCATTCATGTTAAATGTCAAGAGCACACATGTATGCCCGAATATCTTCATAAATTTTATAAGGATTATTTGACAATTGCGATCATCATCGACATGTCACTTCCAAAGTACATCCGATGAGAGATCAAGACTATAGAGACATACAAACCCTAGGGTTGTAGTCTTATTATCTATTTAATTGTCATTCCTCAATATTATGAGGAAACTTGCACATTGCAACCACATACATTATGTGTCCAATTACAAGTACAATATCTGGATCATGAGTCCAATCCATGATATTTTACTGGTTATTATTGAGTATATCATTGAGTGGGTTTTAATGAAGGACTATCTGAAATAAGAAATTTGCATAAATATATAAATATATATATTTTACTTTGATTTAGGATTTTTATATCAAAGTTGTCTTGTCTTGTCAACACTGAAAGTTCATTCCCTTAATCACTTTCAATGTAAGAGATATACTTACCATTATATCTCAACAAGATCTGGGATCTCCTTCCTTATCTTTGTTACATCCCAATAATATGAGAATCTGCAACTCGGATAAAAAGAAGCGGGAACACATTCCGCTTTGCAAGTCCAACTTGCATTTCCCAATTCGGTCTTTAACACCCGAGCCCACCACCCCTAAGGCGATGTTGACCCGTCGTTAATTGAACCAACCGTCAACAGGAATAGTACTCGCTATACGCAATCCAATATCGCCCCAATAATATGAGGATCCGATATTGGGGTCACTACGTATACGGCCTTACTCTTTCGAGAAGCAAAGAGTCCGATCCAGATGCGCTTGCATACAGGAGCTGTCACTTCGGACATGCGTCTCCCACATACAATCCCTGGCGACGGAACCCTTCGCCTTGACGGGAGACCATGGATGTCACTTATGTGATCCTCCACCTCATATTCAAATTTTAATTAATTATCGTGAATCACATTCACATAATTAATTCTTCCAAGGGAATTATTAACTCTAATAATATTAGAGTATTTCAATCTTAATTGGATTCCAATTAATCTAATCATATTAAATTAATGATCCAATTAATATCCAACAAACATTTTAATAGTTACTTGAATAATGGTATTATCTCAAATACGTATTATTTCGAATTTTAATAATTAGAAAAATATATCTTAATCCCTCGGACATTATCCCGGCCCTACCCGCTGTCATGGCCAGTACCGACGAGAGTGGGACGGACCACATACGTTGCAACCCGCAACCCCAATGCTCTCCGACTAGGCATCATATCCGCCTCGGGAAAGGATAATGCCAAATTGATTAATTTGTACTTGAGATGATCATCGGTTCTTCAACCGAAATTGTACCATATAGTAATAATCAAAACATTTTTTATTAACATTATAATGAGATTTGCTAAACAAATCCCAAGTCCTATTCAAGCAACATGTTTGTTGGAATGTTGATCATGTAGATCTTGTAACCAATCTTGATCTAGATCACATCTAATCATTTGTTGGTTAGGGCAAAGTCATTTAAGGACATAATTATCATTAAATATTTCACAAATATTTATGCATAATTATTCCAGGAAATTAAACAATTTAATTTCACTAATTAATTAAATGACAATCACTAGGTTCTTGATTAGGAAAGTATTTTCAGCAGTGACCCTCACTTACTAAAAATACCATATCTCAATCAATTTAAATCCAAATTAAGCAAAGTAAATTTCTAAAGTTTGCTAACTTAATTTACAACAGAACCCAAGTGATTTGCACGCATTTCAAAGCGTATCAAATCCGAAATTAACATCTTAATTACGTCATGATCCGCAGTCCCCGAAACAGTGGATACATGTTCACTAAAAAGAGCATATCTAGAGCAAACGGAATTGAAATCACGCAAACTCAGATCCTACGGTTTCCTTATTTAATGGGGAATAAAATCCAAATATTATTTTCGTGTTTAAATAATTTAAACAGTGCCGAAAATAATATCAAAACAGAGATGCGAAAATGAAATGCAAGAAAACTTTCGCAAACCCTAATGAACCCAAGTCGTCCTCGGTTTATGGATCGTATCCAAAAACACCAACCTGGCTCTGATACCACTTGAAGGATATGGTTAGATCCTCAAGCGCATCACGGAAGCGTGAGCGTCGCATCGAATACGACGAAGAACGACTAGTCGCACTAGTTGTTCTATGCAGCGGAAATTAAAAAATTTTATACGACGAAACCACATGATCCAAGAACACTTCTCGGATCGTTTCGTCTAAACCACAAACAAGTATTAGGTTTACCTCTTAAAGCGTGGTTGCGATCAAGTCTCTAACGAAGAGACCTCCTGTCTCAAGTCCGATCCGACGGAGGAGACGCTTGCGAGCGCGGGGATGAACCGCGTGCTTCTCGCAATCCATGTTGATGATCCAAGCGGCGGATCTCCTGATCTCGACACACGAGATCCGATGTCTTCTTCACGAGCGGGGCGCACCGAAGGAGACGGAGATCCACGAGCAAACCATCGGGCAGCATAACGACGATGCCGCGGCGATGGAGAACCTCTCTAGGGCATCCATGGTGGACGGCCACATGAGAGAGATGGAGAGAGGACGTGTAGAGAGAATGAGAGAGAGAGAGATTTGTTGCCTCAACTTTTTGTGTCAAGAAGAGCAATGGGGTGCCTCTCCTTATATAGGGTTTTGGGATCCATGGATCTCAATCCATGTGTCAACACAAATCCAATGGTCCACATTA
This sequence comes from Ottelia alismoides, assembly GCA_037367405.1. NCBI lineage: Eukaryota > Viridiplantae > Streptophyta > Magnoliopsida > Alismatales > Hydrocharitaceae > Ottelia > Ottelia alismoides. The sequence goes on along the minus strand of JAZKJV010009036.1, from coordinate 3,695 downwards.
ATTTGTGTTTCTTTCAATGGTCATGATTTGTTGCTAAAAACACAACAACAATTAATTTAATTTAAATTAAATATATGTTGATAAATCAACACAATTTAATTACAAAATTAAATCATCAATACATGGAGATAATGAAAGGAGAGAAAGCCTCCTTCCATGTGGAGAGGGGGGACGGCCTCCCTTTCCTAATGGGAGTGGTGGCCGTCCACCCTCCTCCATTAGGAAGGTGGCTATTTCACCTTTTATGTAATCTCCATTATTTGCAACAACTTTTGTTGCAAATTATTTCACAAAAAATAAATCCAATTTATTTTGTGAACATTGCAATCATGCCATTGAAAAATAGTGAATCACATTCACAACCCAAAACAAAATGTAAATTACATTTTCAATTTGATGTCCAATGTGAATCCAATTCACATTAACATTTAATTAACAAATGTAAATTACAAATAGCTCTCTCTTATATATTATAAATCACATTTATAATATATATGACTAATATGGATATTGCTATCCACATTATTCATATCCATGATAATTAAATCATATTTAATCATCTTGGATCTCTATTCTCTTGTGTCCAAATAATATGAATCACATTCACATTATTTACATCTTTGATAATTAAATCTCATTTAATTATCTAAGATAACTCTCTTTATAATATGAATCAAATTCATATTACTCATGATAATTAAATTACATTTAATTATCCATTTTCTCAATGCTCGGATACATATATCAACAATAGAATTATCCATGAACTCCTTCAAGGATAATGCGCTTTCTCCGCAGATACTTGGAGATAAGGACAGGGCGATTGTATTGTTCCACGTATAGTGACATGGATATTGAGATCGTATCTCAAATCCAGATCGCGGGCCTCCCATAGATGCTTGATTAAATCAAGACCGTAAATCTAATCTTCTCATTGTATCTGAATCACATTCAGATCAATGTCCAATACTTGGACCAAGATCAGATCACTTCTCTACTGAGAGGAGTCACTAAAATCCAGACCCGTTTCATCACTCCCTAGGAATGGAAGCGTCATGGTTATACAATCGTTTATGATCACATCACCCTCAGGTATTCCCAATACCTGTACATCCTGCATACTGGAAGACTCAGACTAAACCCGAAGTATTCGATCAACTTTATACTGTCTACTTCATGGTTTTATCAGTAAGTTTCTCATTCGATCATTGGGAGTCGGTATCGATCATATACTTTCCAAAAGCATATATCATACCTAGGTCTTGATCATATACTTTCCAAAAGTATATATCAAACCTACAAATTCAGTCAAGCTTTCAAAGCGAGACGACCGTGCGCACGGAATTTGATTCTTCCCAATATCTCATGAGTGAGCTCATGTCTTCCGGTTCAGTAACTGAACCTGTATGATCCCTTTGAGAGATCGTATTACTCATATGCCCTTATATGCACACCAACGCGCCGGTGTATAGACCTTGATTAGGTCATCAACCTATTGGTCTGCCAAATGTACATACTTAGACATATAGCAACACATCTGTCTCCGGTCAGAGGATGCGTGCCTATATCATGACAGCATATGATATAGGACTTTGGTTATCTCGATCTCGTTAAGTCAACTCTTTGACCTAACTAATCTGACACCTCCGAATCTCTATTCCTATGCAGAGGACCTGCATCAAGAGGTCGGTCAGATATCAGCCTTCAGAGATAAGGATTGCCATCTCCTACTCGGGCTGGAGATCATCTCTTAACGATCATCTGACGGTGCTTGATGAGTCCTCAATCTAACTCTTTAGATATTCATTCAAGCACCAGCCTCTATGATTCAATAGTTGAATCAACAGCTGTATGATCATCAAGATGGCCATGGTACATAACCCTAATTGTACTAAGGAACCTATTATGCAAATTATGTATTCTTCATTTCAGATTAAGGAGTGAATTGCAATAACATTTATTGCATAATGGCTCGCCGTGGGCTCGCATTTCCAACAGGACCCGAGTAAGAAGGAAAGTCAAAAAGTTGACCTACTTCTGTGACTTCCATATGACATCCAAAGAGTTGGATGAATGCCAATACTGCAAAAAGTTGATGTGTTGATGGTATGACTATCAAAATCTGTCTAAAATCTTTAGTGAAGGACTCGGATAGAGCATCAGAATAGTCTACATATAATCGTTGACTCTGACTTTCTTATTTCATAAGATTAAGTCTGACAATTGTATCCCAATCTTCTAATGACATTTGAAATTGGTTGCATATATTTATTAGAAGATTATAAATTTGATCTTAAGGTTTAGTAATCATCTACATGGATATTACTGTAATTGTTGCAGCAATCTCTATTGGATAGATAGACTTCATATTCTCAGTGGGAGAGCCCTTAGTCTTAGAGAATGTCTCTATGACCTAGATATTAGAATACCATCATTGTTTGTTTCTAAATGTTGGAAATAAACTTGAATTCTGAGATAGAACTATCATAAAGAGTTATGATGGAAATATTTCAGATAGTAATCTAACATGTAGTGGACTCCATAAAATTAGAATATTAATGAATGGTTCATTAAGATTTCTAATACTGAAAATCAAACCTTATAAGATCAATAGGAGGATGAAGATCATTTGACAATGATCTGGCATCAAGCCTTGGACATTTGTCTATTGATTTGATCAATAGACTAGTAAGATACGAAACTTTAGAATGTCTAAAATTTCAAATCTTACATACTTGTGAATATTGTATTCAAAGTAAAATGTCCAATACACCCTTCTCTGGGAATGGTGTTAGATGTCGAGGTATTCAAGATCTCATACATATTGATGTATGTAGATCATCTATATCATAGTAAACATTATGGATATGTGATATCTATTGATGATTATGTATGATATGAGATTTCTTCTCTTCACCTAAGAAACCTTTGAAATGTTCAAAGATTTCACAATTTTGGTTTAGAACCAAAGTTTGAAGGAAGATTAAATGAATTTGATCTAACCAAGGTAGCAAGTACCTATTAGATAAAATTCAGAGAATACCTTATGGAGATATGAATATCATTTCTATCTCAATCCTCCTACCACACCTAAACTCAATAGAGTTGTAGGGAGATACAATTGGATCATGTGTGACATGATTTGATCAATGATGAATTTTAGCATAATTATCCCCTTAGTTTCCAGGTATATATGTAGTAGAGGCTACACTATATATCCTTAATAAGGTTCCATGCATGTAAGCTAGAATCGAGCACTTGGGAGTGCTACTTCATTAGAAAAATAAAGGATGGTATTGGGTACCTACTTTATGACCTTGAGATTCTTAAAAGATCTCATTTCTGAGAATATGATTCTTAGAGGATGACTCTCTTAAGAATCAAGATGAAAATGAAGTATAGGAACTCATTTAATCTTGAGAAGATAATGAGGCTCCTAAAATAAAAAAAAATCGGAAACTAAAAGGGACAATTAAAGATGAAGCACTAATACCTCTTCAAATAAGTTTGAGGATGTATTTCATGTGTCAGTGAAGTCTGACAATGATCGGACCTTCATGTGATGAAGCTCCTGAGGATCATGACATGGAAAGATGGATATTAGCAATAAAGTCTAAAGTAGACTTCATATACAAGTGTTGTATATGGACCCTCGGGGATCCACCTACATGGGTAAGACTCATTAAGGTGTAAAT